>VZRL01007145.1:61008-101204 GCA_013397895.1 Origma solitaria
GGGCAGCGCGGGGCGCCGCTGTCCGTGCGGTGCTTCCTCCTCGGAGCTCTCCGCCCCGGGGAGCGGGGGCTGTGGGGCCGCGAGCGGGCCGCCGGCAGCGCGGGCAGGGCTCGGGTGGGTGCCGGGGCCGCGGGGGCTCCTGTGCCGGAGATGCGTCTCGAACGAGGGCGCGGGGCTGCGGTGTGAGCCTCGGAGTTCTCCTTCAGCGGCGACTCGCCTCAGGACAAACAGGCTATAGTGCCCTTGGTCACCTCTGTCGGGGCTGTCACTCCGTGGCTCTTCCCAAAGAGGAAAAATGGTTCTTTTGGGAACGACCGCCGCGTGCGCGTGTTGATCTGGGCGGCGAAATGTTCCCTTTTCGTGCTGAGCACCCCCGGAGTGACATGGGTGTCAACGACAGGTGTGTCACCTGTTGGAGCAGCCGGTGCCGCTCGCTGCAGAAACACGTCTGTGGAGCTCCTTTGGCGCCGCACGGGGCTGAGGGTCGTGCCCAGCGCTGAGCTCTCGGCAGGAATGTAGCATCTAGGGACGCTCTCAGTGCCAAGGTGCAGCACATGCCGAGCTGGAGCTTGCTGCCAGGGGTGGGCTGTGACCTGTGTGAGTTTGCAGGAGGTCCCCTGTGGCACAGAATGCACAGCTCTGGTGCGCGGCATTCTTTGTAAACAGGGAGGTGTGGCTGGGCGATGGACGCAGTGCCGACAGCGTGGGGTGGCAGTGGGTGCAAAGGATGGGAAGGGTCTGCTGGGAAAGCCATACGAGAAGCAGCTGGGGACACTTGGTCTGCTCAGCCTGGCGAGGCTGACAGGAGACCTCATTGCAGTCGACAGCAATGAGTGGAAGAAGAGGAGCAGGTGCTGATCTCTTCTCTCTGGTAACCAGTGACAGGACCTGAGGGAATGGCCTGAAGTTGTGTCAGGGAAGGCTTAGGTTGGATATTAGGAAAAGGCTCTTCCGTCCAGAGGTGGTTGAGCACTGGAACAGCTCCCCAGGGAAGTGGTCACAGCACCAAGGCTGGCAGAGTTCAAAAAGTGCTTGGGGAATGCTCTCAGGCATATGGTGTGACTCTTGGGGCTGTCCTGTGCATGGCCAGGAGTTGGACTTCTGTGATCTTTGTGGGTCCCTTCCAACTCAGGATATTCCATAATTCTTTGTGATTCTGTAACACAGCAGCTTCCATAAGCAGGCAGTCCACTGCCTGTTATAAAAGCTTTCCAAGAAGAATGAAAATAATCGTGTAATGGTTTGTTAGTAAAGAAAAGAGTAAGTGCCAGTGTTTTTTCCCAGATGAGCTGAACTTGGGATCTGTAGTAGTGCTTACTTTTTAATTCATGGCATACTTGTATTTCCCAGATAATATGAAATGCAGCTGTGTTGACAAAATGTCTGAAAGTTAATTGAATTTATTTTGGTGAAGAGCCCATTAGTATGTCTTTTTGCCTTCTGCTGGCAGCTAGGGTGTGATAGCTTAAAATCAAGCCTTTTATAATCCAGCCCCAAACTGCTGCAGATGACAGACCACCCATTACAAGTCCACAAATTTCTATTGCAAATCAGGAGGGCTTTCCACATGGAAAGCTTACTTCTTTGTGGGGAGAGCAGAACAGAGGACAACCAGCTAGAAGCTTGGGCCATGTGAGGAAAGGGAGCCAAGTGCCATGGTGGATGGATGTCTCTGGTAGTCTGCTCCCTGTCACACTTCCAGGAGAGCCATGCAGCACCCCCTCATTCCCATATACCTCCTCTCCACACCAGGGCAGAATTAGCTGCAGGTCACTGTAAGGTCGTGGAGGGAGCACCTACACTGACCTGAACTGCTGTTCACGTTTAGGTTAAGCCATAACCAAGATTGTTGGTATATCTTGTTTTGTTACTGGCCTTGTGTCCACCACATCAGCAGCATTGTTTTTGCTTACATGGTGGGTTCTCCTTTATAGACATATAAACAATATTTTCCTGTTTAATAAACCTGTTGCCTTTGGGTGGGAAGTGTGCTTTGATAAAGAAAAATATTTGTGTGTTCAGACTGTCTGTAGTAGTTTCATCTAAATAAGAGCTAAAACCCACTCTTTAAATGATATTTTAGTAACTTTTTCCAGTAGACCTGAGTTCTGGATTATGTCTAAATGAAGCTTGATTCTAAGTAATTTGTCATTTTCTAATATAATAACCATGTGAGATGGTTACCAAAATATTGTTGAATTTAAAGCTTATGTGGTATTTCTAGTTAACAAAAAATTCTCCTTAGTCTTTGATATAATTATGAAAATAGTTAATAAATGAAGATTTTATTTTTGCTAATTTAAATAATAGCTTAAGTAAACCATAATTTAATTAAACCATAATTTTAATTAAACTGTTGATTTTTTTTTTTTTTTTTAAGGGGACAATACACCTGTTCCGCAAATCACAGAGATCATTGGTTGGAAAGTTAACACATGAATTTAGGTTGGTTGCAGCAGACAAAAGGGTAAGTATTGCTGAAAAAAAAAATTAGCTATGATAAGTTAAATACACTATTAAGTATATTTTGAAATTTTTTCTTTGGATTTTTCTAGCTGTGCTTAAAAAAAAAATCCAGCTCTGAAGCTGTATTCATTCCTGTGCATTGTCCCTGTCAATTAGTGTTCTCCAGAACTATACTTACATCTAATGGGTTTAGTAGAACTGTAAATGGGATATGTGCAGATGTTGTTAGGACCAAAATTTCAGCACAAAAAAGGAACCTGCTAATATAAAATTGCCCAAATTGGTCTCCAAACATCAGATGGTGTGTGCTCTAATAAGATGGAAATATTATAGATGGGTGGGGGTTTTTCAGACCAAAAAGGAATTTTAAGTGTGGTGTTGTTCATAAATAAGTTTTAAAGTAATCTGTAAAGGTTAAAATAGAATAAGGGCTTGTTGTTCTGAAATGAGTGGTGAATTTTTGGGAGGGAGGAAAAGCCAGTTCTGTTTGCATGATCAAGTACTGCAGTATTGTTTTTTAAGACCACATAGATATATTTTTATCCTGTAAATTTTGTAAGGTGTAAAATACATATTTATTCTCATCAACAGTCCTGGAAGATTTTACTGTTTGGTGCTATAAATTTAATATGTATTGGCTTCCTGCTCATGTGGTGCAGCTCTACAAACAGCATAGGTAGGTGGCTCTCATGTACTGAAACTACAACAAACTACCATGTGTTTCTTAGCTTGTGAAGTTCCAACTCACTGAAAAAGCCAAGTCCAGTACTCAGTGGAGTTAGGGGCTTGCCACAGCCAGGTTCAGAAAGCGCTTCCTTTTTATTTGCCAGGGTCAGCTTAGAAGCATTTTTCACAGAGAAGTTTGAATAGGTGAAGGTCCTTCAACGTTTGCAGTTTTTCAGTCCTGCTAATCATTTGCGTCCTGCAGTAGCTTCTTCAGCTTTAACACTGAAAACCAGTAGACTTTGAAGTTCCTAGTGCTCTGACCTTTTCCTTGTGTAAGTAGCACCAGTGATATGCAGAGACCCTCACTTGTATTTGAAGGAGGATGTTTGTGGCGTCGCAAAAGGCTTAAGACTTCTTTGATTCCAAGGATGCCTCCTGCTCAGCAGTAAAACCCTGGAGTGCTACCAACACCTGTGTAGCTGCCACTGCACAGCACAGCACTGTGAGGGCTGCTGTGGGAAAATGAACTCCAGCTCTGCCAGACCCAATACCGTTTTGTGTGCCTTGTGCTTCTGGATAGGGGCTTCGAGGTGCTTCCCATCATCTGTACTGAGAACAGAATGCTTTCTTAGTTTTTAATTTTTGATGCAGGTTTTCTTGCAGTTTCAGGATAGATTAGAGATGCAAAACAAAGTAAAAAATTCTGTTCAGCTTACTTTCACTGCAATAATGCACGTAAGAAGTCTCTTGCTTTGGTAAGTGATGTGTTTCTGGAAGATCTCCTGACTTTTCAGTACTTAAATTCCTAGTCATAACTTATTCACAAATGTGATACCTTTTGTATCTGGGCTTTATTACATGCTTTAGTTGAATTAGAATTGCCATAATCAACTTGTTTATGACATTAAATATATTGGTGTCTTTAGAATATTCACAGAGATTTGTTCTATCAGCAGAGGCAGTTTATGTAGGTAGGAGATTGAAAAGAGCTGCACAAAGGGGACTTGGAATACAAGTGATTTTTGCATTGAAAAATTACTTATTAAATTTTAATATTTGCTTTTTTTTACAGCTTTAACTGCGTACACATATTTGACAATCTTTGACCTTTTCAGGTGAGTTTTTTTCCCATTTTGTCTTACTGTTCATTTGTGTCTGCATATTTCTATACATTTAAAATTTACTTACAGATACAGAAACATGCAACAGTCATCAGTATAGAAACAGTAACTGGTTTAAATATAGCTTAAATGAGGATAAAATTGTATATGACAATAAATAGATTATAAAAACCACTGCAGCTATATTGAGAATGACTAGTAACTCATCAGTTCAGTCATGAATTCTTCTGTGCAGATGCAACAACATAAAACAACATAGCATAAAACTGTTGTCTGGTTGTTCTCTCGGAACACTTTCTAGTGCTGTAGTCACTGACTGTGAAGTAACCCTCAGGAAACAAGAAGCATGTAGTTCTATTTCAAAAATATTTCGTAAGCTGCATCCTAGGCACTCTTCACATAAGGTTATTGGATTCTTTTAGTATTTTTCTTGTTTCTTAACAAAATGATATTAAAACAACTTTTAAGTATGATAGTTCTGAACACTTTTGGTAATATTGATAATACAGATGTGAAATACATTCAGTCCTTATCTGTCGCCGTGTGTGATATGGCTACAGGGGCCCGGCTAGCTCCAGGGCTGGCGGCGCCTGGCTGGGCTTCTCAGCGGCTGGCTCCCAGGCAGGCAGGTCTGAGCCCCAGAGGGGCGTGAGACCACATTCCCGCAGTTGGTGGAGAGAGTCCGGAGAGCAAAAGGGCAGGAAGGGCGTTGCTGTACAACTCCGCTTTATTGAGGCAGAGAACAGGGGTGGTGGTCAGGGCGAAGGATACAGCAAAACAGACCCTGAGGGGTGCGGGTACCTGGCCTTTAAGGTATACTGGTGACCAATAGGATGAGGGCAAGGAGGACGGACAACCCGGTGGCTAGCAAATTACGGTAAGGTGGAGGGGGGATGACAGTAACAAATAGGGAAACAAACCAATGCTTGATATAAACCCACAGAACCTTCGGGAAACCTGGGAGGGTTCCCAGAGATTGATATTTCCTCACAACACCCACAGGGCAGGGGAAGAGGGGAATTCCCCAGCAACAAGGGCTGGGCAATTCGGTGAACACCCACCGTGGGAGGACTCACACTTGAGTGTCACGCTCCCCTAGACTATCTAGATATGGCGCTCTCCGGGAAGGGGTGGGACTTAAGGGACGTCCCTCCACACTTATCTAAGTTACAAAATGGTAGCAGTGGTTGGAAAATAATAGGCATGTATTTTAAAAATATTAGCCTACATTGTCTTCCTTGCTGTCTCACTGTCTTATAAAAGGTATAAGCTTTCTGAGTCATACATATGTCCACTATATACTATAGCTCATCTGACTTACAGTAAAACATTTATAAATGACATCAGCAAACATGCAGAATGACTTGTTGGTATAGGCACAAAAATACTTAAATTAATCCGTGACTGCATTACAATTATGATTTAACTTTAATGAATCTTATATTGCTCTTAGAATTTTGTATCTACTGAGTTTTTGTCGTCTTGACTCAAAATACACTTTTCACCTTGGGGAAATCGGCAAAAGTGTTGATCTTCTATTTCCTATTCATATAGAATATTTTTTCTTCTTTTTTTTTAAGTTTTAGAAGAAGGTAGAACACCCCTGGCACTCATATCTTAGGTTAATTGGGGGTTGGACTAAAAGATTATTCTAACTCACAGTAATATCTTTAAAGAGTTTTGATTTGCTATAAGGGAGAAAAATGCTCAGTAATTCTGCTGCAAAAATCAGTCTTTGCTTCTTTTCTTTTTGTCATTTTCCTGGTTGTATATAATAGTCTTACTGAGTATATGAATGTACTATTTTGTAAGTGAACAGTGTTATTTCCTGTGCTTTTACTTTTATTCTACACAGCTGAGGATCAAGTTGTGAGAATGTGATTGTTCACCAGTTGTAGGGATGAGTTCTTGATCCAGTCTTATTTAACATTGTCATTAGTTGCAAAAGGACTGCATGAAAACACAGATGGCACCAAGTCCGTGTGGATTCCAACTGAAAAAATTATTAAAAGGGTTCAATAGAGGAAAAATAGACAAAAAAAAAACTTATTCTTGAAACGTTCTGGTTACTACAATGAGGATAAAATAATTGGAATTCTAGATGTTCAATATGAGAGAAAAACTTGAAAAGAAGATAACAAGAAAGACCTGTGGTGGTCAGTGAATGGTCAGTTAGATTAGAGCTTGTGTAGGTGAATGCAGCGAAAGAAAGTAAATCTGTTTTGGCCATATACTTAGAGAAATTGCACTGTGAAAAAGAAAGACAATGCTTGATGTGGCCTGAGACTAATTGTAGAATGCTAGATCTAATTCATGGTATGTCTCTAAAGGAAGAGTTTAATGGAGAGCTTTCTTTGCTTTTTCTTTCACTCTTCTCTCTTGCTTATCAGCTTCCTTCTCATTTAAATGGCCTTTCTCAGGTTACAGCATTTCTAGGCAAGTTCAAAAAGCACATGGGAGGAGCAGTTAGAACATCACTGTGACAGTGATGGAGGTTGAGTTCAGGGTAAGAGGTGGTTATATTCATTTGTTGAATTCTGGTGGCTCAAGTGTGTATTTGTAGATTTTACATTTTGTAACGGCTGCAGTTATTTATCATAGTCTACTTCTTCTTTTTCAGTTTGGTAACGTGTCTAATAAGCTACTGGGTAATGTTGAAGAAACCCAGCCCAGTCTATTCATTTGGGTAAGTACTAATAACCAGATGTAGTGTTTGATAATACAGCATTTCATATATTGCTGACTGTCATTGCCTGGGTCCCCTAGCAGCCATCAGTAATAATGAGTGTGAAAGAGCCTAAAAATGAGGAGGGCCAAGACCTCTTGTAAAGAATAGTTCCAGAGTAGGGGACGGACAGGAAAAAGAATTAACAAATGCTTAATTTTAAGATGTCTCTGATGAGTGGAGTGTTAAAAGAAACTGAAAATAATGCTTATTCCATAAAACTTCCAGTTTCTTCCCATCTCTCTGCTGTTGAATGAATTGGAAAGAGTAGGTGTATCCTGTTGGTTCTTACACAGAAAAAATTGTATTTGATGCGTTGTTCAATGTTCAGTCTTTCTAAACTTGATTCTCAAATTTCAGGTTTGAAAGGTTCGAAGTTCTAGCCGTATTTGCATCTACAGTTCTGGCACAACTTGGTGCTCTTTTTATACTGAAAGAAAGGTAGGGTTATATACTGTTGTAATTAATTTTTTAACATATGAAAATATGGTTCAGATCAACCAAAAGCACATGCATTGTACAAGTGCTGTATGTGAAGAGATATTTTAGAAAAAACTTAAGATTTTTTAAAAAAATACTGCTAAACCTTACTGCTTGCTTACATTTATTGTACAATGGGTAGGCTTTAGATGTTGAGATGGGATAACTGTACTTAAAAACCTCTCTAGGAAAAGAGTATTGTTTTGAGAATACTTTTTTCCATTAAAAAAGGATAATTAATTTAATGCATTTCCTCATGCATCTTGACTTTTTAAAATTCATTAGCAAATAAAACTTTTGGGGGGGGGGCGTTTTGTTTGTTTTGGTTTCTTTGTTTGTCTGTTTAGTTTTTTTACTTTGTTTACTTTTTGAAATGAAGTAGCTCTATAATATATCAAGGATCTGAATATTTAAAACATCAACTTCTTCACTCCCTCAAAATTTGCTCCAGTATTAATTTGCCAACCATCTATGCTTAGAAGCATTTGTATTTCAGGAGGTTAGCCTAAAAAATTATTTTAATTTTTAAAGATGAAGAGGCTTTTGTTAACATCTGGAATTTTAAACTGGGGCGGTATACCTTCCCTTTTTCTCTTCAAGGGTTCTGTTTTCTGTATAAATGGCTTTCTGTATAAAGGGTTAAAAACTTAGCAATTTTGTACTATGAGGTCAATGTATTGAACTGACAGTACCCTGGAATGAATGACCCTCTGTCAAAACCTCCAAGCTCTCCAACATCAGTTTTAGGAAATTCCACAAACTTAGCAGGTTTTTCTGTTACAGCTCAAGCTTGTTTGTTAATTCACTGATGGGTGAAAAAAGATTTGTATCTCCACCACAGTATCCAGTGTCTACTTTATTTGACATTGCTTAGTGTGAGGATTTAAATCAGGAATTTCAGACTTAGTTTGTTGTGGTCACCACTGGTGGTGGTGTCAGTAGCGGTATTTTTTGGCATGTTCATTTACAAGCATCTTTTTACCATGTAGGCAGCATTCATGGTAGCTAGTACATATGTGGCACAGTTTCGAAATATTTGGACAATCTAAATTATGTCTGCTTCGATTGAGTGTTAAATGCTTTCATTGCTTATAAAAATGGCTGTGTTTATTTAAGCAATTAATTTTTTTGCAGTACTGTATCAGTTTTTGTTTATGAGTGGCAGCTAATGCTACAGAACTGTAAAAATATGGTTCAGGTATCAAGGCTTTACTGTGTGAATATAACTCAAATTTTAATTACTCTTCTAGTGCGGAGCGGTTTCTGGAACAGCCTGAGATACACACGTAAGAAATGATTTTGACATGTAAAATGTGTCATTGTCCCTTTATGTTTCTAATTAATTAATCTAGCACTGTTAGTTTTGCAAGTACATTCAGTACCAAATTGCTTTTGGTACCTTGGCATTTGTTTCAAACTATGTGCAAGCTATGTTGCAAACAGTTCTTTTCAAGGTACAATTGAAATGTAATGCTCATGCTCTCTCAAACAGTGATTTAACTATATACTGCTGCTTTTCCTAGTTCAGTTCCTTTTTTTTTCTTATGGCCTCTTGGAAGGCCTGGTATATGGGGGGAAGGATGCTGTGGTCATCAGGGAACTGAAGGTGTTGCAAAGATGGTGAAGACTATAAAGAACATGGGGAAAGGAAAAGAAGGTGTTATGGGGTAAAAGACTGGGACACGGGACGGATGTTGAAGGTGTAGTTCTAGAAGAAACTGGGGGTATATGGCACAATTCCATAGAAAGCTAAGCTTCTTAGTTGTGCTGCTGAGGGGACAATGTGTTTAAATCTTCAGAGGACAAATATTTGTGTGCTTGCATGCAGTTAGTTAAGAGCTGTTACTGACGTTGTGTCATAGCAGTAATGTATGAAGTTCAGTGATCTCATATAACCCTTGCAGTGCTAATGCACTGCTGGTTATGAAGCATTACGCTAGTTTATCCTACTTCTTTTCAGCCTCAGTGAACCATACCAAGCAAAGTATTTTGGTACTGTTACTGGTAGTTACAGCTTGATGACCTGTTCTGTGATGATGGGAAATTAAGAGACCTTTTTTCCCCTCCCCAGGGGACGACTGCTGGTTGGTACTTTCGTGGCTCTCTTTTTCAACTTATTTACAATGCTTTCCATTAAGAATAAGCCTTTTGCATATGTCTCTGAAGGTATGTGATAAATTAGACCATAACAAGAATTGAGGAAAAAAGTGTTAATGTTGCTATTTTTATCAAGGTGTAACTTGTCTGGTAACTTTCTTAACTTGTGGGTGTCTGTTATTATTACCTCTGTTAATGTAACTTCATGCAGTAGAATTGCCATCTGATTTTCAACTCCAGTTTTCATATAAGGCTCTGAATAGTATGTAGTCATTAATATGATAAACCAAGTGTCATTTTAATGTGCAGTGTGCTGTATTTTCAGTCTTTTGAATTCAACCAGTGAAGGTCATGTGACAGATATCAGAACTTTGAAGACATTTTATGGATGTATTAATGGATTAAAAATAAGTTAATGTAGTGGTTCTTTTTAAAAGATCTTGTACCCTTTTCATTGTGAAGCAGGTTTGCAGTCATTCCTGCAATTGCAAATTGTTCTGTTATAATTGTTCTGTAAATTGTCCGGAGTCACAAATATATATTATACGTCATGTTTTATAAAAGACAATGGTTATAACCTGAAATTATATTTGTATTTAATGAGTTCAGATTATTACGAGAGATGGGTGTTGTACTTGCTGCCTGGAAAAGTCAGAGTTTGGGCTTTTTTCAAGGGCCGGGGGATCTGTTGAGATATATTTACTCATTCACAGTGTATTTATTGTATTCTTAAAATTCTTAAAATAAAACTTATGTGTACTTTAAAATGGATGTGCTTACTTGTAATAACTTTATTACCTTCTTTCTTTTGCAGCTGCCAGCACAAGTTGGCTTCAGGAGCATGTTGCAGATCTTAGTAGAAGGTAAAGCTTTATATTGTTTTTCAAAACCGTTAGCTTCTGGAAGTTAATGTTGGTTTTCTGTGTGTAATAACAATTTGGAGGGGTATCGAGGCATAGACTTGTATTAGAGCTTTTAAAATAGCTTTATATACTGTAGGTCTCAGGTGTGAACTCTGGAGCAAACATTGTCTCCGTATTTCCCAGATACATCAGTCTAACAGAAATACATCTTTCTGGGTATCTTTTCTTTTGAATATATGTGTTCAGTACATTGTATGTAATTCTGCTTGGATGAGGTGAGGAAAACTGGCATTATCCTGTACATACTTGAACTGCCTTTCGTGACATACATTACTGAGTAATGTATTTTGTAATAATTTATGTTTATTTACTTTGTGATCTGAACAAATGATTCAGGTGGTTGAGTTTAAATGGGATATATGAAGCAGGTTACTCACTGAACCATAGCTGTGAAACTCCTCATGTGTCCGTCAGGAAACTGGAAAGTCTGTATCTTCCAGGGGTATAAGCAGTGTTGCTCATTCATCTTGTCTGTTAACTGTTTTGCTTGTATTGCATATCGGAATGCAAGGTAACATTGTTTGCAAATAATGTTGTCAGATGTCAGGAAAGTTTATTTTAATCCGTACATGTTCTTCCAAGTATCTGTCAATATCAAAAGAAGAATGTTAAGTTGTAAAACATGCTAAGTATGCTTCAAAGCCCATCTGTTTCTGCGTGTTGTGATCTTTTTTACAGTTAAGGAAAGCAGAGAATGCTGACTTGATAACAGAAGAATTCATTTTATATGGGTATAAGATGTTACATCATCAGAACCAATATCTGCAAAATATTTTTTGAAGACTAATAGTTAGGTTGCCCAAGTACATGGACTTCTAGTAAAGAAAAAATAAAGGTGGATACAAATCACAGACATTAGGACAGTTTTCCTTTTGTCTGTGTAGAAGCACAGTGTTACAGGGAAGGACACTAATGGATAACATGAAGGGGTCCTAGATCAACAGTGTATCATTTCTGTTGGGTTTTGGGATAACCTGTATACAATTAAGTCAATATTTTTAAAAAAAATCAAATTAGTGTGTATACAGCTATTTCAGATGTGTTACTTGAAGCAGTGCTGATTAAAAAATATCTGCACCTGTGTATAATTATGTTGTTTAAAATTCTTACAGGAGCAGGCCAGCACATGATGTCTAAACATAGGTTGAGTTTAACCATAGCAACAAAACATTTCATGCTGGTTTTGCCTTTAAATTTTCCAGGACATGACATGTACTTACGTTCACTGGGAAGTACAGAAACTCCTTTCTCTCTTCATACTCACCTTGACAGCAGATGGCCATAAATGAATAACTTTTCCCAGCATTCCCTCATGGGTTTTTTTGGTCCCCTCTTATTCAGCTGGCTGGCAGTCTTCCTCCTTTCAGACTCCATGAATTAGTTAGCTTTAGCCTTAGGAGACTTTTGCACACCAAGGTGGCAGATGGATTGAAAACTGGTGATGGGTGAATCCCTCACGATGAACATCTGTGTAATACCAATATCGAAGCCATAAAGTACTTGTTGCACACAGCTGATACAGCTGTATTATAGAGCTGTGTTACCAGAAAAAAACCACTTGATTAATTTTTGCTGACAGCAGCCTTTGAGTAGAATTAGTAGGGCCTTTGCAGTACTCATCATATGCTATGACAGCAGGGTGTGTTAGAAGTCCAATGCTAAAGAGTGGGTGTAATTTTTGAGTTTCAAAGTAATGATGAAGAGCAGGCTGACAAGTGCTTTTTCTCTTTTGTTGCAGTATTTGTGGAATCATCCCAGGATTGAGTAGCATCTTTCTGCCACGGATGAACCCTTTTGTCTTGATTGATATTGCTGGAGCTCTGGCTCTTTGCATCACATATATGCTCATTGAAATCAAGTACGTACAGCTGTTGTTTTAAAACAGTAGCTCTTTTTGTATCCAGGCTGTGGGAAAATACATGAAAGGAATGATCTCATCTAGAGCTGTCTTTTGTATGAATGGCATTGCAACTCTACGAATGCATCTATTTTCCAGGATGTATAGTTCAAATGAGATACATTTACAGAATATTACACATAGTATGTAATTTAAAAGAATGAAAAAAGAATCATAAGTAAGCCCTTCAAAAATGTGAATACCAGTGTTTCTTTAAAATTGCTCTTTCTCCCTAGCAATTATTTTGCTGTGGACACAGCCTCTGCTATAGCAATTGCTTTGATGACGTTTGGTACCATGTATCCAATGAGCGTCTACAGTGGGAAAGTACTACTCCAGGTAAGGCAGCGTCACACACACATCGACGGGTTTTGTGGTTTTGGTTTTGTTAAATGTCCTCATTTAAAAAAAAAAAAGCCTTAAATCTGTTTTAAGCTTACAAATGGGAAGTGTTCCCATGGGAATTTGTGATGTGCTAGAGGAATGTTAAATGTAGTGGAAATATGCATCATGAAGTCATAAATTTATTTATCATGCCATTGGTCTCTTGTGTGGCTAGACCAGACTTAAAAGCTTTCTAACTTAAACAGGGCCAGTTAATTTTTATTTTAACTTTTGTCTTTTCTTTTCCTCTTCTTTTTGAAGACAACCCCACCTCATGTGATTGGCCAGCTAGATAAACTTCTTAGGGAGGTAAGTCAGTGTATAATACATAGCACAGTGTTGCATAGCTAATAAGCATTCAGGAATGTGAAGAATTTTTCTGAATAGTCCAAGAAGATTGCTAAAATTTTTTTTTAATATTATTTTTTAGCTGCATGTAGAAAATATGAGTCTTGCTTTCAAAGATGAATGTTGCTTTTCAAAGTGTCATTTAGGTATGTGGAACAAATCTGTTTAAGTAGTGCAGGCTGTTTTAATTTAAATTGGAGCTACCATTGAAGTGGTTTACAAATGCGAGTTGAAGGAGGAAAAGGAGTATTGGCAGCTGTTGAATTACAGCATATCGAGTTGAGAACATATTGCAATTTGGCAGCAAGAGTTACTTGAATTAAGTGAGTTACTTGAATTAAGTTTTTAAAATCTTTTTTTATGGATTTGGATGTTTAAGAGTAGCAGAAGTGCAGTAGACAAGCATCAGTGACAGTAACAGACGTCATCTGTTCTATGTATGGTGCTTTTATTTCACTACTGAAAATTATTTGTTATTCAGTTATGTATAAAAGTACATTTCTAAAGAGATTTGAAACTTCTAATTTATTTTCATATTTGTGGATGTTTGTGTAATATTAGGTTTCAACTTTAGATGGTGTGTTGGAAGTTCGAAATGAGCATTTCTGGACATTAGGTTTTGGCACTTTGGTGAGTTATGTCTTTATTATCTTTCTAGCCTTTAAAAAAAAAGTTGTCAGATACTATAAAATTTTAATTTAAATAAAGATACTTCTTCTGAAATATTAACTAGGAGAAAATTCGATGGAGTCAGTACTCAGTCCTTATACTTTATTGCAAAACTTCTCTTCCCCTGCCCTTTATATTTTCTTAAAGCTTTGTTATTGGTTAGTATTATTAATGTATACTGCAGTTCTGGCATAAAGCATGCATTTTTCAATTGTAGAATTTCTTTTGTATTTTGGTAGTGAAGAAAATCACAAACAATAGAAAAGATGTTTTTCAAAATGGTGTGTTAGTGTAAATTGTCTAGGAAGAGAAAAGAAGAAAACTCTAACCCTCCAGGCACCAAAGGTCTACAGTAGACAGTAGAACCGTATGTTTTCAGCATTTCTGGGGGAGAAGGTAGAACAAAGTAACTACAGCTGTGTACCAATAATTCTGTAAGCTGAAAGAAATGAAGGGGTATTTTTTGTGATAATGATCACACAGAACTTGGTTATTCCTAAGTTGATGCAGGTATGTTGTGACAGCTGGAAAATTAAGTCTCTTAGAATATTTCATTACCGATTTCTTCCAGTATGCTACCCTTCTTAAAACAATGAAAAAGGCAGCAGTTCTCACTTTCTGATGTAGAAATATCTTTCGGTTTACTATTCTGCCACTTATGCCTAAATTTGGCATATGAGGTTTGTCTGCACTTTGTTCTTCTTTTGAGTCAATTTTGCCCCCAGTTGTTGGCTTTCCTGCCATCACGTGTTGTATTGTGTAGTTCGGTTCTAAGACACACTTTTCCTGCATAATGATATGTTCATAAGAGACCAGTGCATTAGGAAAGATCAAAATGTATTCTGTAATAAGACTCTTAATTTAGTCAGTAGTCTCCACTGCAAAAGGTCTTTGTGTAATTCTCTGCAGGATAATTTACCTCTTCTTGAATGCATGTGGGGGAATCTTTATTGGAGTAACAATTAACAGCCAACTTGTTTTTATCACTTTCTAGGCTGGATCAGTCCATGTCCGAATTCGGAGAGATGCAAATGAACAGATGGTACTTGCCCACGTCACTACCAGATTATACACATTGGTCTCTACCTTGACTGTTCAGATTTTCAAAGATGACTGGATCAGACCTACCTTATCATCTGTGCCTATTGCAAATAATATTCTGAACCTTTCGGATCATCACATTATTCCAATGCCATCTTTGAAAGCTGCTGATAATTTGAACCCGGCTACGTCCACTCCAGCTAAGCCCAGCAGCCCACCACCAGAATTTTCTTTTAATACACCAGGCAAAAATGTGAGTCCAGTCATCCTTTTAAACACTCAGACAAAGCCCTATGGATTGGGCTTTAATCATGGATCTTCACCCTACAGCAGTGTACTCAATCAAGGACTTGGAATACCAGGAGTGGGAGCAGCTCAAGGATTCAGAACTGGTTTTGCAAATATCCCAAGCAGATATGGAACAAACGCTCGTGGTCAGCCCCGACCATAATAAACACCATTATTTATTGTATTTAAGGGTACTGACTTAATTCTTTTATTACCCAATTTTTATGAACATTTGGAATGTCAGATCATTCTAAATGGCTGGGAACAAGTGCATTGTTCATATTCATGAAGTGGTTAAATAGCAGTTTTTTTCTTCACATCGGCAGTAGCTTGTGTAATGCCACAGATATTTTCCAGACTTATGATACTTTACAAGTAGATTTTATAGGGTGTCTATTTCTACTCATCTTTTTTATCCACTTTTCTGCATTTATCAAAGAATGTATTGACATACAGCACAACTCCATAAGAGAGTGAAATTGTGACCAGGTAACATTTTTTCTCTGATGAGAATTGCTTACTGAATGCTGAATAGCTGAGAGAATAGGAAATGGCAGAAACAGAAGTCCCAGTTTTCAGAGATGTTTGATTACTGTATTAAGCCATGCTTTGGCCAAGTCCCAAGTAGTTTTTGGTTGCAACAATCTATCATTGTTCATGTTGTGGCCATTGTGAACACAATCTGGCATTTCAGGTTGTAATTAATTTTGTGAGATCATGTTTTTACATTTTTATTGACGCTTTTATAGAAATTCAGATGGTTCAGCAACCACTTTCTAGTTGTAAGTATTCCATATTCATCTCTGATATTTCTTACTTTTTGGTTTAACTGCAGAATTATTTAGCAATATACTGGGAAATAAAATACTTAAAACTTAAGGTTTTACAAGCACCTCTTTTTTACGATTAACCCTATTTAGGATACAGATGACTATTGTTTCTGAAGCCAGTATTTCATTTTTGACAATGAAGAGTATTCTATGATTTGATTGTGACTTTGTATTTTCCTCTTTGTATTTTTTCCTGTAGTTTCAAGGAGAAAAGTTGTTTATTTCTATTCCTGGTTTGTATCCAGAGTCCAGGTCAGTGATCGCTGACAGTTTGTAGTCACTGCTGGAGTGTTTAACCTTTGGGGCACACTTGGAACGAGACCACTGAACTTGTCTCTGCCTTTGCATTACTGTTCTACTGTACATTGACGTGTCCATATTTCTCCAGGGCCTTTCTCAGAGAGCTCTTCCCTCTCATTGCTGTCTTTTCCTTCTCTGCTCTGACAACAGGGAAAGTCTTTTTAGAAATACTTCAATTTTTTTTTCTATTCTCCTGTGTGGTATCTGTGTTACAATTACTCCTCTGCACATCCTTCTGCATCTCTTGGCCATCTGGGAATGGGTTGCCCATTCCTATTGTGTCACTTGCAACTCAGGGTGCTGTGTATTGGCTTCCACCTTGTTCATCTGTATGCTAAGTCAGTCTCTCCATTTCTCCCAGGTGGTTACATGGAGCTGTAGTATCTCAGGGATTCCAAAGATACTATGTTCCCTGAAGATAAAGGCTTTGGTAAAGAAATCTTTCTCATGTAGATCTGAGTGGGGAAAACAGCCTTCATTTGAATTTTAAAAATCTGTGGCCTCTTCTCTGGCTGAGGATTTCTTTTGCTGCATAAGAACAACGCATTCCTCTTTTTTCTTGTTTTTCCCCCCCTCCATGACCTGTATTTCTTGAGCCAGCGCTTGGAGGAGGGAGTCATTCTCGCAAAAGCAAGGTGACATTCTGCAAGATGGAGATGTACCTTGTGGGGATGTTTTAGGCTAAGGGTAGTGTCCAGACTGCCACTGGGACACTGTCCATGTAAGCTACAAGTAGGGAACCTAGTTCTGTACTTCATTTGCAGTGAGAGTGAAAATTTCATTGCTCTGTTAGAAAACGTAATGACATGGAAAACTTTCATTTAAAGATTTTAGTGAATTTGCAATGATTGGCTCTGTTTCTGGGAGGACAGTATTAAGTTAGTAATCACCTCTGGTTCATTATCCTGTCTTTCTGTGAGTCTATTACGTGTGCCATTGCTGCATGGAAATTCACTGAAGTACAGAACACTTGAACAGATTCTCTGTACCTCTTGGGTGCTGAACTAGACTGCACTTTGTACAGCATCTGCAACACCTTAGAGCCAGCAGAATGTTTACAATATACTATTCTTGTGTGGCCTGTTTAAGAATTGTTCCTTACTCCAGTTTCATAATCAAACACATGCCCTTTTTCTGATATTTTCAATACATTGTATTATATTGATTGCATGCTTACTTGTCTTCAATAGAAAATTAAAGCTCCATTTTATTAAAAAATGAAGCTGATCTTTGATTTAAAATGAGAAGGGAGGGTGAGAATCCCAGAGTTCTGAGTGCAATATTATCACTTTAACAAAAATATTTTTTGAGTGATTGTTTACAATATATATCAAATGTGCAGATGATAAAGGTTCTTTTAGATACTAGGACAGCTTTTTAGCTGCTTTATTGTTATGAATATATTAAGAATATTTGTTAAATCAGCACAGAGCAAAATGTCTTCTTTTATATGAGGAAAATAAAATCAGTGTAATTCTTAAATGACAAGGAAAAGTGGTAATTTGTGTACAAGATTTTACAGTTATCTTCCTATATATATTGTTTGATTGATGCTCTTGGGTGATACTTCAGTCTCAATGAGCAGGTACATCAAACTTCAGAACTGTTTTGCTGGGTCTGCTACCACTGTAGACTGGGTCCTTGGAATAATTCTATAGAAAGTGTTTTTAATGCATTTTTTCTTTTCTAACCGTGTTGTGTTGTTAGGTGGTCACAATCTAAATGCTTATTGGATACAAAGCAAATAAGAATTGCTAATTTATATTATCTTCATTCCTAATGCTAGGAATACTGTCCCAGCTGGAGAGAAAAGAGGACTGGTACTCACTATCATTTCTGTCTGCCTGAGGATTTGGCATTGTTACTTCCTTATTTTTTTCCAGCTGCAATTGCATAGGATCACGTCACTTGTAGGTAAATGCATCCAGCTTCAGAGAGTTTGAGGGGCATATACCATTATTTGGTGTCAGATTCTCATGAGAAATTGACTTGTCATGATACAGAAGGAGCCAGATCACCTATTACAGGACGAATAATTACCATAATATGGGACTTTTTAGCTTTACATGTTAAGTGATGGCTCAGTTCATTGTGTTCTGCATTCCCTTTACCCAGGTGGTAACCACAGACACCTTTGGCATGCAAAGCCAGTGACAGCCTTTTGGGGGTGGTAAATTGATTTTTATTCCCTTCCCCTTGACTGAGATGTGGCAAATCCTTTCCAAGGAGAGAACCTGTGCAGCAATTCTGCTAATTAGATTAGTTGAAATCCTCTATTGATTTCTATCTCTTGCTGCCACCATCCAAAAGGGAAGGAGAAACTATCTGGGGATAGGTTCTTCAACATAAAGTCTCTCCCTGAATTCTGAAGTGATTGTCTGTCCTGTGCTTGTCCATACCCTATGGATCTGGATATTTAGTCATATTCAGTGTTGAAACTGAGAGTAGAAGAGATACCAGTCCTGGTCTTTTCACTTGTATTTTTTTGTTTTCTGGGCATTTTATCAAATGGCTTTGACTTTGTCTTGTGTGTTTGTTCCCCTCTGCCTCGGTAGCAATGAGAACCCACCTTGTACCATGTCTTTGCTTTACTGACTGCTTCAGGTTCTTGTGCTTTTTAGAGCTTAGATTCTTGGGTTTACATGGTTACTAGGTTGATTTAAGTTTTCCTTCCAGCAGTTAGTTTTCGAATGAGTGATGGATCATATAAATTGCTAAGATGATGACCCTTCCCTCTTTAGGTAAACCTTTCCAGGGCTTGCATCCAGTTAGGAGATGGCCCTCTTTTCCTGTACGAAAAAAAACCCCAACCCCAAACCCAAAACACAGGGAGGAAATAAAAAAAAGCAAGCCTTTTCATATTTTCTTCACATTCTGAGAAATATTGAATCATACTACAGCAACCTGTATCACATTTCATTGGACTGAGTAAACATAACTTGAGAGCTACATGCTTGGGCAGTAAAAAGTTAGTGACAAAACGGACATGATTTTGGTTACTACATGGTTAAATTATGGTTTCAACTAAGTTTTAATAGAGATTTTTAAAAAATAGGCTTTTCCCAGTTACAACAATCCTCTGATCCAACGTTTCACAATGAAGCCTGTTTTAAGTTAACTTTGAAATTCTCGAAGAGGCAGAGTAGCAGTCCACACTGTAAATGTGTACTGCATTTTTCAGAGGTCCTGCAAAGAATGATGTACCATAGGAGTTCACCAAAATAAATCAGCCACATGAACTCATGTTTAATATTTCTATATTTTGGTATTCCATTACCTTTTTTCACCACTTAGGAGGGTGCAGATGGTGCCTTATACTGCTCAAAGTATTCAAACTTCAGAAGATGTAATTTAACTTTTTAGACTTACTTTCTCATGGGCTGAAGTAGAGGAGAATATGATTGCAAAGAGTTCGACTAGTTTTGATATATTGACACAGATGTACAGTAATACCTGAAAATAAACGCATCTGTCCAAATTTTTAGAATTTTCATTGTATTCTATTTCAGAAGTTGCATGTGAAACAAACATTTCTCACCGGTGTTAAAAGGAAGACATAAAATGGTTTTGTTTCATCTTGAGCAACTAAAATAAGATTGAATTTAATTTTCAGGCTATCCTGTAATCGTGAAATTTTACAAATTTTCATTGCTGTAAATAAATATTTCTGTTACCACTTTATAATATGGATTTTAAAATTGTCTTAGGCTCCAAAATATTTGCTTTAGGAAAATGGTAAAATACAGGCCAAATCTGACAAGCCTATGACTCCATGGCTTGCCTCCTTTTGATATCTCTTTGCTCAGGATAGAACTTTGTAGGGAATAAGTTTGGAGCAGTGAACTACTGACTTATATTCTTTCAGTTAATCTCCTACCAGCTTGATATTTTATTTATTTCTTAAAATGCTCTCTTTCTTTCCTCACCAGTGGAAACCATAATTCTGACAGTAGCTTTTGAATACTGTTCTTGTTCCATTGATCTCATTCCAGGCTTTCTTTTTGCCTGTATTACACTAAATTTATTGAATAATTCCAGTAAGGATTGTAAAAGCACAGGGTTGTTTAATTGATATCTTTTTGGTGCCTAAACTGTCTTCTTGCTTCCAGCATTTTATTTTTGATAGCACTTTGCCTTTAAAATTGTATTTAGATAAACTATAGTTTCTAAAGTGATCCCTATTCTAGTATGATTATTTCTGTTGTTGTCTGTATTAAAAACAGCAGGTCGGTGGTGTTTTGGAGGTTTTTGGGTCAAATTGCGAATGATTCTCACGTGACTGAATGGTGTGTACTGGGGCATTGCTCCCACACACCACCTGAGCTTCTGTTTATATCTCCTGTGTTGCAGTGAGAGCACATGGAAACCCCCGCATACCTTCCTGTTAGCATCACCCCCCACCACCCTTCTCCATCAAAAAGTGTCCAACAAATGACAGGGACAAAACTGAATTTGGGTTATTGCTCTGTTTTCTGGTGGTCAGCTGTCTGCAGAGAGGTCAGCTGTCTTGCAGCTATATTTGTAGGGGAAGGAGGAGAGAGGGACCAGAGAGGATTAAAAATCACATCTGTGTATCAGGAGTTCTAGCAGTTCATTTCAGCCTGAGGTGGTTTAGTTCAACCTGAAGTAGAAGTCTGTGTTACTGTGTCTTTTGCCTCCTTTGATAACATGGCATAAATTTCCATTGCTGAATGCTGCAAAAGTTGGTCACACCTTGTAAAAACTGTATCATACAATTAAGCCGTGAGGCATTCCCTCCTGGGATCATAACACATGACAAAAGACAATGATAATAACCTGGAAAAATTCTGGAGTGTTTTTTTATTCAGAGATAGGACATGGAAAGATCAAAGTCTTCCAGGCTGAACTAGTTCTTATTTAATGGTATCTTATTTGGGGCCAGGAACAGATGAATCAATAATCAGTCTAGCAAGAGCTATCATATTTTTCTTCACTTTGATACTCTCCAATCCAATTAAATAGCAAATGTGAAGGTGGGCAAACAGTATTGTGACTGCAGTACAATTTGTTGATGTTTTGTGTGTCACAGGTTGAGATATTCCAGTACAAACACTTGCAAGATTTTGTTGAGATTGTCGATAGTGGCTTTGTCAAGGTTTTCTTCTGTGTCCTCCATGGTATGCCATACTGCAGGAAAAGGGGATGGAATCAGATGCAGGACTGGAACCCCTATAAAAAGGAAAGTGAAATTTGGAGAAGAAATACTGGAGAAGCTCTGTTAAGTCAACTGATACATCATCATTTAGCAATACAGTCAGGTGACTCCTCAATAAGCTTCCTTTATAGAGTGTGTCACTGCAGCTTCCTTTTATTTTCTCTTGTTTTGATGCTTGTGACTGCATCCCATCATTAGTGTGTTGTGTAAAATTACCTCCTTCCTTTCCTTTGAATACTTTTCCCTCCTTTTTTTTTAAGGCATCTGCACTTATTTGTTGGTTTTTGTTTTTCTTTTTTCTTTTTTTTTTTTTTTGAGATTCTTTGCATTGTGTATTTAGGAGCTGCAGAAGGACAAAGAAATACTGCTGCTCATCAAACTGAAAACTGATTACCATGTTTTTGTGGAAGTGCTAAGATTGAGTATTTTTTAAGCATTTTTTTAGTTCTCTCCATAAATGGTAAAATAGGGTGCCTTACTTTTACTCTGTAAAATAGAACCAGTGTTATCCTTAGATAAAGAGACTTCCACTTGAAAGAACTGTATCACTGCATAGATATATATGTGTGTGTGAGTATATATATATATACGTACATCAAACCACATATACACACTGCAGCTTTTAGGTAAAAGAGGAATTAAATCAGTCTTACGCTTCCTGATTGCGTTTGGGGAGGAGCATTGTTTTTTTTCTACAGCCTCTTTCCTGTTTTACTGTTTTTTCTCTCTGATTTTTCAGCTGCATACCCCTAAGGAATCAATTTTTTTCATTAGGTGTTAAGTTTTTAGAAAAGGTTTTGAGGTGTAGTCATTGTTTTCCCCTATCAGGTTCTCCTGTGTAGGATTTTCTATATCCCTAGACATGCACGTGATGGCTGCGTTGGATTTGTTGAACCTGGGCCCTGCCTTGGTGTGAAAAATGGAAGATTTGTGGAGATGAAGGGCCCTTGAGCAGGAGACAGTAAGCGCAGCTCAGGGAAGAGAGCACTCACTTAGAAGTGGATGGGTGCAGCTGCTCTTGTGCCTGCTTCCAGAGCTCTGTGCACGTTTTACATTACTCACTAGTTAACAGAGCATAAGCAATGGTAAAATCAGGGGCTGGGTATGAAGATACCTTCTCTCTTTTCCTAGAGACACACCCTTTTCATTGAACTACTGTTGCATTCCTTTCTGGTTCTGCATTCCTTCTCTTGTAGTCCTTGCTGTACTGCAGAACACTTCAGTCAGGGATTATATTGATTTTGCTGTGCTCATTTGGCCCACCTTTGTTTTGAAGGTGCTCTGCTGAGTGGACCAGGGTCACTTAGCTTTGGAGGACACTATTGCAGACAGAAATTTCCATATCTCTGTGCCATTGAAGCTCCAGAAAAATTATAATGGGTATGTTTTATTGCTGCTTTTGTTCAGGTATATTTTTCAAAGTTATAAAGTTGGATTCAGAAGGCTCAAGTTGGGGCAAATAAGCTTGAAAAACAGGATCATATGCACTTGCTCATTCACTAAATGATGTGTTTCGTACTGAACGTATACTTCAAAATATAAGAATTTCCAGTACCTCTTAATAAAAATGGAACGTGGTCATCTTCAACCAAGCCTCGATGTAAAGTACTCCGGAAATACTGACTTTCAACAGGGTGATTCCTCAGTAGATTCATGTTGTGTAGCTCTTGCTCTGTAATGCACAATGAAAGTGATGATTACAATTTTTGGACAATGAGGCATGTTAGCACATGTGAATTATTTTTCCTCTCATATGGAAGCTTTTGCCATCAAAGCAGGAAAAGGCGGTGGCGACTGTCTTTTATGTTTGTTTAGTACTTAGAAGATCTCAAGATTGGTGCTATTACCATCATATTACAGAAGTGAGAAATAAAACAGAAATGAAGCAGTTCCCAAGAGTCAGAGAGTGACAATCAGAACAGAATAGTAGAATCTGTTTTGTTGCTTCCAAATATCTGGGAGTCTTCCTCAGTTGTTTTATTAATTAAATATCAATGCCTTAATATAGGTTTAAGATGAAATGAATTTAACATTTACAAGATTAAATATTATTATTGTAAACCAGAAAATTCATCTAAAAATCTGATTTACAGGACTTCAGGAACAACACACTGGGTTTTGAAATTCATCCAAAGCCTGTATCCTTCTGCTTACCAATTGCTTGAAGCCTCTGAAACCATCGAAAAGTGTTTGGAAAATAATTGGGAAAGACTGGGTTTGGTGCACCAATTAAATCCAGTAGTACAAACAGGTCCTAGAGAAGAAAGAATCTTTAGCACAGAATGCTTTACTACAATAGCAGCAGCAGCAATGAAACCTCTTGGTTCCTGTATGGGTCGTGAGCAGGTCTTTGCTAGCTCTGGCCAAAGATCTGGCTTTTCTATCACGGTGCCTAAGGAGAATTCACTAGCAGAACCTGATTCCAATTTGATACTTTTTGCTGTCTTTCTAAGGAGGCAAAAGATAGGCTATTTCTCTGTTCCTCAGGCTGAAGCAGACTGCATAGCTTACATTGCAATTTGTGTGTTATATCTCTTTAAAAGAAAAACTACGGTAGGTGGGGAGAAAGAAGAGGAAATTGCTTCTTCCCCTGAGAACAACGAAGTCTGTCAAGGGAAAGACATTTTATGAGTCACAAGAAGCAGTGACAGAAGTGCCTCAGCAGTAAACAGGGAAAGTGGAAGGGAACAGACAGCCAGAATGTTAGTAGGAATCAAAGGGAAACAGAGGTTATTTTACCTTAGTACTGAGCTAGGGGAGATTTATTCATAGGTCAACATGTTTCATGCTCTTTCCTTGTCACTTTGATTATCTTTTCCTGAAGAAGGTGGGTATCCTACTTTACATTCTAATAAATTTCTGTATTTTGATTTTTCTATGACTCCTCATACTTGCATGCAGCAGGTTCTAGTCACCTGAAAAGCACTTGCCAATTCTTTACCTTATTTCGTAGTATTTCCAGAAATCTGCCTCTTCCTTTAACTTTAGTGGGATCGTGGTTTCTTGATAAGTTGGCCAATTACCTAGTAATTAAATATTTTTTAAAGTGCCATTTACTATTATTCATAAAGGAGGTGAAAGCCACTTACTATGCCCTGCAGCTGGTTTGTGGTTGTTGAACCAGGTGGGTGTGGAGTAGATACCATTTTCTGAGCTAAGTGTTGAGATCCATAGAGGGAATCGGAAGGGGACCACCGCACAAAGGCTTCTTCACCATCAAAAAAGATGAGCTGAAGTGAAAGGTCTGGTCTTGACACTGATCTGGCCTGTTGGAGAAAGTTAAAACAACTGATTCTGGCCAGAACATTAAATAAAGGGCAAATACTGTACTCATATAAGCAACATTAGTAAGGGTTTTTTCCAAGGTCCCCTATACAAGTCTTCCTTTGGCTGTTATTATGGTGTAACAGTGGTAGTGATCAGTCAAGGCATTGTTATTTATCTAACACTGTGACACATTCTCCAGTCTCATGTCACTGGTTCTGGATAAAGGTTTCGTTTGTGACTTTAGAAGACACGAGCTGGCTGTTGAGACAGGTCTGCAAAAACAGGTAGCAGCAACATTACCTCAGAAAATGAGGAGACATGTCAGTAACAGCACCTGATGGGAGTGCTAATATTATTATTTGATTGCACCACAGGGATTCATATAATTGCTACAGCTGTGCATCAGTAGAGGTGAATTATCTGTTTGTCGACCAATTTGATGCTTCTTTGAGACCATTTCATTCAGGGGAACTTGCAATCACTGAGGCAACTTTACCCAAAACCAAAGCAAAGGGAGTGGGTAGATATGCCCTTGCCTTTCAACATCCAAAAATATAACAGCACTTAAAATCTGAGAATATATATGATAAATGTATTTAATGTCACAAAAAATACATTTGTATGAAATTTCTTCCCAATGTAGAAGGAGTCTACTATCTGAAGCCTTGTTTGACCTGTCAGCATTTCCTAATAATCTACAACATGACGAGTCTGGTTCCATTAAATGAACACTTTTGGGAACTGTGGTCTTGACAATTGCTATAAATATTTTAACCCCTCTATGAATCAACACTACGTTGAGTAAAATTGCATGATGTGGTTAAAAAGGTGGGGTCACTGGCAGCAGTCACGTCCTGTATGGGCTACAACTCCCAAGTAGCTGGAGCTGATCCAATATAAACACCAGTGGAAAAAGTCTATAAAATAGGATTATATTGATTTTGCCTACAGTGATATATTGATTTCTCTAATGGCAATGGTTTTCTGCCTTTTGTCCTTTGCCTGTGACAGAGCTCTGGACAGCAGTCATTTTGCATTGCATTCTGGAGGAAACTGCCTCAGTGCCATTTGAGTTTTAGAAAGTAGTATTTGTGTTATTACTACTATTACTGCCTAACACATTTTAATACTGTAGAGATATCTCTGCCCATTAATTTAAAACTTATTGTATATAACTGGAAAAGCAACAAGATAGAAATCACAGCTTCAAGTCAAAGGATAAATAGATTTGGCTGAAAACATAACCAAGTCTGTTGTGCTACAATAAGCAGAGCAAAAACATCATAGCTAATGTATTAAGCAGATGGATCCCAAAGAATATTTTGTTAACAGACTGTACAAATGGTAGCCTGTGCAAAGTAATTAATTGCCTTTTTGTCAAATGGTGTCATCTTAAGTGATAAAACAATTTTCATTGCAAAATGATGTATTAGTGAAAAATGCCAGTCTTTAAAGACAGTGTGCAGATTGTTTCCTAAATAATCACCAGGCAAATTTATTATAAAGGAAGCTTCTGAATGAAAGCATATGTATTACAGGAGTGTTTTGTTTTGTGACTAAAAATATTGGCATATTAATCTTCTCATTTTTAAATATTTCCATGTCACCAAATCAGTTTCTGGAAACTACTGTCAACAAGTAATCTTTATACCTGAGCTGAGTGTACTTCTGATGCTTTGTAAAGTGTCTCTCACATTTGAGAGACCTTTTCATGTGAAAGCTCTGTAAGCATTTGAGAATTATTGTTCTGTAAAGAGTGAATACTGAACCAGTAGATGGCAGTCGTGAATCCGTAATCCTGCAGATTTGTAATCCTACAAATTTTTAGAGTTTGTAGATTTAACAGATTTTTGTGCCTAAAAATTGCAGTCCTTCGAAGCACATTTTCGTAGCATAGGTAACACAGACTGATAACATTATACTTCTTTCAGAAATAAACCATTCAAATTGGTAAGAGAAAATAAGAAGAAAAACTTGAAATTATTATGGATGTGGGGACCTGAGTGTAACTCCTCTGCATAACAATTAGTTCGTCTGTGTCCCAAAGCAGAATTCAACTGAGATTTCTGCAAGGTTCAGAATGCAACACTAAAAAATTTCTGCAGGATTCAGAATGCAACAAAAATCTGCGGCATTCAGAGCTTTGTCAATGGCCCTAGATGTTACTGGATGTGATAGGAACTTCTGAGTAGGGTTCTGTGCCATTTAGATAGAAAGTAGCATTATATCTTCCCAAGTCTGTGAAACATCTGTTATTCATGTATCATTTGTTATTTTTATATAGTATATGTTTATGTAGATAACTTTTAGATATCCACCCTTTTATTAAGAAATTTTAATGTAATAATGTACTTCAGAGTAGTAGATAGAGATCTCTGTTTGTTCTTGAAGTCAATGGGAGATTTATTTCAGGCACAGCAATTGGAGAACGCAGCATGCAGGCTATGGAAAAGAATGTGCAAATGCCCTGAGGCCTGTTGCTGTTGGAAAAGCAAATGAAAATGAAACAAAAAAAACTACCTTGATTAACTGAAGCTTGTTATCCAGGGCACGTGCCAGCTCCAATATCATAGCACACGGCACAGCTGAATCTGTTGCTCCTACGAACACTCCGTCCTGCCATTGTTGTCCAAAGAATTTTGAGTCGTAGTGGCAAGCAAGTACTAGATGGCGTTTTGCAGAGGGGTCAAGAGTGCTGATAATATTTGAAAATGTTTGATATCCATATGGTGTGTATCTCTGAAATGTATCTTCTTCAATTTCCCAACCAGCCTTTAATGTCTGAAGGCGGTGTTTGATATGCTGCAATTTTGAAAAACAATCATTAATATTTCTTGCTTCAGAAAGATGTTGCAGACAAACTGTCATTAGCTAATTAATAGTGGCTCTTAAGATTATTTCTGTAAGTTCATGGTATTTTAAAGGATAAACTTTATAGCAAAAAATATAATGTCGCTGTATAACTTTGCTACCTGAGCCTTTGACTGACTCATTGACTTTTTATTTCTTTCTTTTGACCTTTGTCTTTGGAGTGTGAAGGTGTTTTGAATGATTGCAAATTATTATGATACATTAAGATGTTGATCTCTGAAGTTTTCAGGCCAATGTCTTATTCAGGTGTAACTAGAGTAGATTTAATGTTAACATCTTCAAATATTTACTCAGATGTGCCCTTAAATTAAAAGTCAGAATTGTCTGCAGAGACCTTGGTGTGGCTGTTTAGACAATTACCACACAGAGATGCCACAGCAGTATAAGAAAAAAAAAAATCTGTTTGGTTTGGTTGGTTGGTGTGAGGTGGCTGGGCTTTTTAGCTTCTGTGAGAAATCTGCCTTTCAAGTGACATTAATTGTTTAAAAGGCCATAAGATAGATTCCTTTAAATTAAAAAAAAAAGAATGAAACATTTCAGAACAATGTTTTAACATGAAATTCTGTAAATGCAGCTCATATAAAGATAAGAATTAAGACAATCTATAAAAGAAATCATTCACTTTTGCTATCTTCCTACCTAAAGACAATACCTCTAACAACTACAGCTATACTTCAACCAGAGTTCTGGCTAACTCATATTAGAAGGACATCTCTGTTTCTCTGTTGAGCAACCTATTTTTATGGGTCCCTAGAGTGCTTCTTCAAGGCAGATTCCTCTCTCTTTAAGTAAACATTAGGAAAAGACTCTGAGGAGAAAACAGACTTTAAAGACTTGTTCTGCTCTTAGTGAAGTCCATAGGAATATTGCCATAGGCTTTAGTGCTAGAACAAACTTCCATTTTGTTTGTGGTCATCCTCTGAGAGCTTTTGTATGGTCTATCAGCTATCAGTGGGCAGAGTAAAGGATGTCTTTTAAGGATTAAGGGGACTATATAAGCCTGGATGGAGTTCCCAGTAGCCTTTTCCCTTAAAGGAGTCTGATGCTTTTTGTGTCTCAACAAAGAAGTGTCATTCATTTCAAACTCCATTATTGTGCTTTGGCAATAGGGAACTCTTATTTTTTTCCTTTGGTGGGGGTCTAATTTAATACATGCTGTTACCTTGTAACAAGATGATCCTATTTTGAACATGATCTGTGGTTTTCTAGCCTAGGCTCAGCTGTTTTTTTGTTTTTCTTCCTTTTCTCCCTTTCAATTGGCTGCCTTCCAGACTATCGTTAAAGAAGCCACAAAGCTAAATCTATAAAGACATGCACATGCAGACACACACATGAAGCATAAAAAGCCTGCATTTTTCCAGTCTACCAATTGCAGAGGGGCAAATAAATTTATGGTAGTTAGCGCTGTCCTAGAGCTGTTGAGTCACTGCCTGAAGGGGAGATGAAGGCTAGGGAAATGCTGTGAATGTCTTCTAGCAAACTCAGCTGTACCATTGTCTGTCTCCCGCTTGGCTAATGTAATCCAGAGGCAGCATGGACACTGTCCTGAAGATGCCCACGCTGTGAGTGCAGAGCAGAGGTGCTGACAGGGCAGCAACCCAGTTGTGTGGTCATTCCTTGTGGCTCAAAGACGATGTGCTGGAGCCTTTAGTGCCTTGGGGCCAGCTGCAGTCAGGGTTTGTTAGCCCAGCACTAGGACACTGCTGTGCCTGGGCCAGCAGAGCTGGCGTGGTTCATGGACCAGGGCTGTGCTTTGTTGTGCTGACCATTTCATCTGCCTGCCCCTTCGCGTTCCTCTGATCCCCTGTTGTGTTGATATACCTGTCTGAAGCAACACTCTAGGGCATTGTAACAGCACAGGACAGGACCTCTCCAGAAAATGTGTGTGTGTGTGTATGTCATTATTTCCTCCCATGCATGCTCTTGGGTTTGAACCAGAGACCAAAAACTGGCTCATGCGAGGGAAAGGACAACCACCATGTTCTACTTTGGGTCCCAAATCTGAGGCAAGCTTTTTAATTTAAAACACATATTTTAAAAAAAAAGATTTTTTTTTTCATCATGCTAGGCAGCCCTGGGAAATAATGTCAGCTAATGTGCAAGCTGTGTCATGTAGACACTATGCAGTCTAGACTTGAACAATGATAGAGTTCATCCTACTGAATGAATGGAATGTGACTGTCACTTTAGTGGGACTGTCTCTCTAGTGGGGGTGACTAATGGTGTCACCAGAATATAAATAACAGATATTCTTAGAGGTTTTCAGGAAGTGTTGTCGTGTTGTCTTACCTGTCGCACAATGTAATTTCCTGGTGATCCCGGGTATCTTTCTATCAGGATAGGGCGCAAATCATTCTCCCACATTTCAGAAATATCTGTGTTGGCCACAACTTTTTGAATAGCATCAGAACCTAAAATTCTTGGTTGGTGAGAATACTGTGGAACACAGAGAGAAGAAAGACTGCTGTAGTTATTACCAGATCTTTTAAACCATAATTTTCTTCAGAATTACAATAAATGTGATATATTATGCTATGTTGATTTACTCCCACCCAAAAAAAGTAATTTAAAAAACCTTTTCACTCAGAAATTATTGGCTTCTATATAATTCATTTCCATGGAAAATGTGTTAGTATTTACAGTATGGGAGAAAGTTTTACCTACTAGCTAGCTGTAAAACCTCAACCCATGAATGGGTTCTCTGTTTCCTAATATCCTAATTCTACATGTCATGTCTGCAACCACGCCACCTTCAGCTGAGGGTTCTGTTGAGACAAACACCAGAAGCTTTGTTTCTGGTAGTAATAGTATTTAGCTTTATGCTCTGTCTGTGTTATAAGATGCAGTACCGCAAAGAAATGCATGAGGCAACTCATTCCCAGAGGGAGTAAAGCAGTGTCATTATGGCCTCTGCCCACAGTGGCAGTCTGAGCGTGACTGCACAGAATGCTGTGGCACATTTGGGGCTAGCTGGGGCGTTCATCAGCTTGGTGACACATGGGTTAACCTCAGAAGCGACAGCTTGTCTCCTGTGACAACCACTAGTACGTGAGCTACCTCCCAAGTGACTTCCTTTCTGTTGCCCAAGCGCAGGCCTTGGGGGATGTATCAGGTGACCCAGAGAGCCTGAGACATCCTTATGTAGCTGGCAAATGCACATCTTTGATGTGCAAGAGCCCTGTAGTGCTCTGGAGTGGTAGCTGAATGCCAGGTGGGATTCCCAAGGACATCTCAAATGCCCCTTTTATGCACCAGGTTTGAACCTATCCAGTCTCCAGAAACTGTCTCCTCAGAAACTCCTGAGCCACTACTGGTTTTATCGATTCCTATTTCAAGCGCTATCATAGGATGCTCCTATCATATCCATTCTTCATTTATATCATAGGGTCTTCTCTCTATTCCTGTCCTTCTCCTAATGAAAAATACTGCTGTTAATTTGTTCTTTGATCAGGAATGCCTTACATGATTGATCAGCCTTGCTGTCCTTCGGTGTGCCATGTCTATGTCATCCTTTCTGAGATGAGCAAAAGGAGAGAAACTGAAACATGAGCACACCATTGTTTATACTGCAGACCAATGGTATTTTTTTTTAATTCTTTTTCTTTCTTCAAACTGTTTAACAGCTGACTTGCTTTTGGGCTGCTCCTGCATCAAAATGACTTTTTTATAGATATCTGTAATCTAACCCCATCATTTTATGTGTTAAAAACCAGTAATTCCCACTCCTTTTCCATTCACTTGTGTCTGTCATTTTACACATGTCTGAAATAACATCTAAAACCCATTACCTGGCCAGAATGTGTACTGACCTCAAGAATCAGGTATCTTATCACCTGTTATCTTATTACCCTAGGTGATGAATATTGTTAAAAAATGGGGATTGCCTCACTGTTTGATTTCTTTTCTTCCTTTGTGTTTGTACAAGCAAGTACGAGCACAAGTATTTTTCTAGACTTCACTGTAAACATTTAATTCTACCCTTCTCTTGTTTCCTAGATGTTCATCTCCACTTGAACTTTTCCTCTAATTCTACTTAAGTTTACTAGTGAAATTAAGCAGAGGGGTGACACAAAGAGACTGAATCTCATTGTCCCAATTTTAATAGTGTTTAAAGCTGAATTTTAAGACTATAAGGACACCAAAATTTAGGATGGGCTGTTAACATTTTCAATGCTAGCAAATTTAGACAAAGATTAAAGGAAAACTGCATTTCATTTGATACAAAGATGAACTTCTGAAAGTTTGGAAATTGTACTGCGGATGTTGCAAAACAGACTTTTGAAATACTAGAAGTTTAATATGGTGGAACTTAGACCAGTGTAGAAGAGGCACAGACAAGAGAAAATGTTGTCAGGGAGCTGTTCAGTTTAGGAGGAGCAGGCTGTAAGGGGAGAGAGAAAAGCTAAAGCTATGTACTTCAGAAGAGTGTAGGAGGACAATTTAATTAAGGAAGTTCAGAAAATATGTCTGCAGTTGAACAAGTGAAGAGCATGCCTGGTAATTGGGGTCATTGAATCACTTTGCAAAGAAACATTATTACAGTACAAATGCATGAAAATACTTCAGAAGAGAGGAATCAATTCCCACTTCTAATAATGGAGATGTCTTCAAATTTGGGAAGTGAGAAGAATTGCAAAGTGGTTATGAAATAAAAGAGAAGCAAAATAAGATTTGTAAGTGACTCATTCTTTACAGTGTTGGTCAATCCCTATTTTGCCACAACAGGGAGGCAGAACAATGTATTTATGACAGGGTTGTCACTACGCCTTTGTACTAAGCTCTATAAAACTGAAAGACTTCCAAGTTCTACAAGCCCAGGCTTACCTGTAGGACTTTGAATTTCTGGCTCACACATCATTCCAGGGAGAAAGAACAAAATTTGTTGAAGGACAAGAATTTGATAAGAAAGAGGAAGTTGTTCTTGCTTACTGTGTGCACAGGCAGAGGAATTCAGATGCGATGGCTCCGTGGTTGGATGACACTACTGGCAGCACTGGCGAGGAGGCTGACTGGTCTGAATGGAATCAACTAAGGAGTGAAGTGCTGGGGCTCAAGGGGGCTGGAAGAAGGAGCACTGGGGCTACACGGTTGTTCACTTACCAGTGTGACTAAAGATTTAGCCCCACATGTTCTGTATATATTATATATGTATACATACATGTATTATGTGTAATACAGATGTATTTTGTTACATCTGTATGTATGTATGCATTATATCTGTGTATGTAGTCTATACATGAGCTATATTATATAGAGAGCTATACATATATATGTATGTATGTATGTATGTATTGTGAGATACAATTAATAGAACGGCATGTCAGAGTATCTCATTAACAAACAAACAACCCAACATTTCCCTGAATGGGGAGTGAATAAAGTCAAGGAGAAAGGGAACGATTAAGGGGAAATGAGTGTAAAGGTGTGAGGGAAGCTTCATTTTTCCAGTTTGCCCTGGACTCTGATCTATTGGTGAAGAGAATGGTGCACGGGATTAGTGGAATTCAGTTGCTTCTTGCTGAACTTTGAGTTCAGCTCTTCCACAAACACTTGGGAAAGGGCCCTAGAGCTATATTTTCCATTTGGAAATACCTGAAATGTTTAGTCGAATGTGATTTGCAGTTTTATGCTCTCCTACGTTTCATGTGGTTTAGTTCTTTATGAAGAAAACGACGTTAATGTTTCATAATGGATCACTAAGAGTTGCTACATAGAGAAATCTGTGGTTTAAGGCTTACCATGTTTAATTAAACCTTATCTTGAGAGTTGTTTTTTCACTAGTTCACACAGTACTTTAGATTAGACACAATATAGTATGGGTCTACAACACATTAGAGCATTATATCCTTTCAAAACAATTTTGTTCCGGCTATCAGCACAACGCTTACTTGTTTTTCCTAGATATGTGTACATCACTGCTGGAAGAGCTATTTGTCTTCTCAAACTAAGTCACTGTCCTCTGACTCACTGTAATCACAATGGAAGTTGGAGGGCAGCAGAATGTTATATGGAATATAATTTCAGATTTTGATCCGTCTCGTCCTGGTTGGGGTTTCCCCTTAATTTGCTAGGTGCCCCTGGCACAGCTCATGGCTCTTGCTGCCCAGTCCCTGGGGATGACAGACAAACGTGTGAAGATCCGCTCTCTGCAGTCACCAAGCTGGGGCTAAGAGGGAAGCCATGTCACCCACCCTCACCACGCCAAGGGTGACCCCAGCCCCAATTCACATTGGCGGCCAGGACAGGAGGGATGAAGCTGTCCCCCCGCCCAGCCGCTGACCCCTGCCCGTCGGGAAGGCGCTCCCCCCCTCCACCAAGCGAGAGGCATGAAGCGCCTGGGGAAGGCAAACGCGACCCACCTTCTCCAGAGTCCACCGTGCTCCGCCGTCCCTCCCGGGCGCCGGGGACAGGCAGGCGGTGAGGCACAGCGCCCCGAGCAGCCGCGCAGCGACCCCCGCCATCGCTTCCCTCCGCCTCGCCGAGTCCCGGGGCGCAAAGGAGAGAGCCGGGGCCGTGCCGGCGGAGGTGGAGGCGGAGGAGGGACGGACGGAGGGAGGAGGCTGCGGCAGGAGCGGCGCTGGCAGCTGGAGCCGCAGCCCTGCCAGTCTCTCTCGCAGCCCGTGTTCCCTCCGAGCGCAGCCCGGTGCCGGCAGCGCGTCAGCAGCGCCAAGAGCTGCCTGCCGCCCCGGTCCCCTCCCCGCTCCCTCCTCCCGCGGCTGGAGGGGCGGCGCAGGCACTCGTGATTCCCGCCGTGGGAAAAGCCGGAGCCTGCGGCTTTGCCCTGAAAGCTGGTTTTGTGCTCCGAGGGGCAGCTCCGGCATGGGCTGCGGCTCGGCGGCCCCGCGTGATCGCAGCGCGTTCGGCACCGGCGGGAGCTGCGGGCGCTGCAATGAGGGAGGGCTCTCCTGCCGGGAGCCGGCCGGAGCGGCGCTAGTGGCTGAGGGAAGCTCGGAACCCGTGTTCCGGAGGGCTGGGACAGCTAACACCAACACAGTTGCAAAGAGGTTTAACTTATTATTTTAAAAGCTCTTCTTACGATCTTTTTTAGGTCTTAAACAACAACGTTTGCTAAAATGAAAATCCACTCTTCAAGCATTTTAAATTCTGTAACTATACTATCAACTAGCAATGAAGCAAAATCTCTTGTGAGCGGGTATTTTGCAGCACACCAATTAAAATTATTAAACCAAAGATACACGTTTCTGAGCTCACGATCTCTTCTTTAGGTTGACATCACCATTCTTGCTCTAGGATGCTGTAGAAAACACGTGACTATTCTGCATCACAGATGCTCCATTTAAAGTCTCTGATTTTTGTATATTTCTTAAAGTTCAGGCTTAATGTCATAACACATTAAAAGGAAAAAAAAAAAGAAAAATAAAGGAGGGAAGCAGCAGGAGTAATCATTTTGATGCTCTTCAGCTTTGTACTGGAAAGCCACATCCTAACAACTATAGCTTTGCAAGTATTCAAAGTGTCTGCAAGGGTGATGTTAGAGAAATGGAGAAATTTTGTGATTTGCAGATTGTTGACCCAGATTTCACAGTTTTCCTAGAAGAGATGGTGGATCTCCCATCCAGAATACAGATGGCATCTCTGGTGGTGATAGCTTCACTACAGATGCAGCACCCTTCCAGCTGATACTCAGAATGCGGCTGTTTCCAATTTTTTTCATGTATGGGATCACAAAGAGTTAATTTAAATTGATGCCTTTTTTTTTCAGTCGTGAAAGTCCACACATTGCTTTGTTAGGAAATTGTTCCAAATTCACAGCCAAGTCACTAGTTAATAGGGAGAAATGGGCAATCTTTTGATTACCAAGAAAAATCAGCATGGTTGACAGATTTTTAGACAAAAGCCCTTGTATGTCAGAGATCAAGTCATGGGAAATTAGTCTAAATCCAACTACCAAGATGATGGTGATCCCAACAGAACTACACAATGGAACAAAAATCTGTTGCCCCTCCATGAGATTTCCTGTGGTTGTCTATATAATCCAGATGCTGGACAGAATTTCTGGGTGATGTGCCAGGGTTCTCATGCAATTTAGTAGAAAAGAAAATAAATACAATAGCTACAGGAGAAATCTGACAAGAATATAAGCTTGAGTCAGGACTAGCTAACACTGCTTTTCCCTAAGGCATTGTGGTTGCTCTGGGGGTTACAATTATTTAATAGATTACAAATTTGGCAAGTGTAAAGTCAGATTAAAGCAGTGTTAATATCACCTACATGGGAAACACACATAAAAATGTAAGTGCTGGACCAGATGTGTAAAGAGATTAAACAAGATTTTTTAAAGACATTATTTTCAAAATTTGGAGTGGAGATGTCCCCTCTCATAACCACCCCAGAAAGCTCTATGTCTATAAAGAAGATGAGGGAAAAAAGAAATAATTCATGTAACAGAAATCAGAACACTTCAGAGCTGAAAATAGAATTATGTAACTATTTTAAAAAATAATAATCACACTTAAAAAATTATCAAAGGTGATGGACATTTTGTTTTTACAGGGTTTTATAAAGGAAAAAAAAATACATTGTTTAGTCCTGCTCCATAACTGAAAATGTGTCTACAAATTGCACAGTGGTCAGCTGTTCCATTATATGCATTTTAAATAGTTGGATTTTTACTCTGAAAAATCAAATAGTGTCATCTGGAAGGGGCGGGGGGAAGGGTAGTTTATTTGAAGAAAAGCACAGATAATCTGTGACAGTATGATCTGTACATCGTCCTTTCCTGTGCCCAGGAAGTGACAGTTGGTGTGACAGTGCCATCTACTGAAGTCCCGATGGACAGTCGATGGAGTCACCACTGTCACAAACGATTCCTTCTGCTGTCCCTCCAACATATTAGCATTTCAGCCAAATCGCCCCTTGGAAGCTGAGCTCTGTGCTCTGTCATTACCTTGGCTATTAACTCTGGAGGAATGCACTGCCCAGTGCTGTGGATTTAATGCACACCAGTTTTTGCCAGAAGGGGAACTCCTGCACCTTCCACTGTTACAAACACAGTTTTAATGCTCGGCTCTTGTGACTGGCAGGCCTTTGGCAGAGAGAGCAGAGAAAGTGTGGCTTGCTGTGGTTGGAATCCACGTAATGAAAAGTAATTTTTAAGGCCAGGTTGGATGAGGCTCAGAGCAACCCAGTCTAGTGGAAGGTGTCCCTGCCCATGCCTGGGGGTTGGAACTCGATGGTCTTTAAGGTCCCCTGCAACCCAAACTATGATTCTATAATTTTGAGCCGGAGCTATGGCTGATTTGCTAACAGCAGTAAGGCAGCAGGCACAGTCTGAGATTTCCAGTGTTGAGCAGCCCGGCTGCTGCAGACCCAGAAATCCATAGGCAGGATTTCCAGCCCAGAAGGAAAGGCTGGTGGGGCTGATGTTCACAGAGCAGCACAGGGGCCTGCAGGTGCCCAGTGCTCATGTGCACCTTGTGGGCTTGAGCTGCTGCTATTCATCCCAGTTAACTCATCACCACCAATCTCTGGGGGGGTTGGAACAGCTTTATCAGGCTGTGGAAGCATCCCACTTGGTGATTCAGGTTTGAGAGACTCTGTTCCCAGGGGCTGATGCTTTCACAGACAAAGCTTTAACAAGTGAGATGTATGAAATGTGTGAGGCTAACCCTAAACACTTCTTTAGGGAAATAATTTTATTTCAGAGTTGATAAAGTAGAATTATATATATGATATGAATGAGGCTATCCATCTAGCAGATGAAAGGATCTGTGAGGTCATTCCTTAAACTAGTGGGGGGTAAGTGAACTCTAAAAGTCAATTACCTATAACTTACAATACAAATATGTATTTCGTTTAATTAAAAAATTAAAAATATGTGTTTATACCAAGGTAAATTTTGATTCCATGTTTTTTAAGTCTATACTAAGCTCTTCACTGGTTTGTTGGAGGTGGATTTTGGGACAAAGTTCAGCTAAGGGCTCAAACCAAGACGATGAGGTTATTCAGAGACATACCCACATTTCAGGATTTCATCGAAACCAAACCTGAACTCCTAACTTTTTTTCAGTTCCCTTATGGGAGAGGTTGAGTTGAGAGAGCGAGTGAGAAAAGAGACAATGAACAGAAAAAAAGAAAAAAAAAGAAAAGAAAAGCATTTCTATGTTTTGTCCATAGAGATAGTACTTCCTCTTTTTGCAAACATTTGTTGCAGATCTTGCAGATCCTAAATGGGGGCCTTTGCTCTGCAACATCAGTGTCAAAAGCAGTGAAAAATAATCATGGCAGCATGTGCTTATGGAATTTCTAAGGCAAATGCACCAGTAAAGTCTCCAAAGACATTGCCTTGAATATGAAAATATTCAAAATATTAGATTGGTGAATAGAAATGAATATATTTTTATCCATTTTCCGATACAAAATATCCAAATCCTAGCGGTATTATTTTCAAACTGGAAAAACTTGATGCATTTTTAGAGATATAAATCAGTTCCAAATGCAGTTTGTTTATATAGACCTTGTGGGCCATACAGAATGAAAACCGGGTTTTTGTTTATAAAAGCAAATAAATACAATGAAAGTTATCTGTTTCCTGGTATCTTGTAGATGTAAGAGAGAGCAATTTGTAAAGCACAGCTGGATTCAGCAGGGAAAGCTGAGCTGTGAAAACAAGCTGACCATCTGAGGGAATTATGTGGGCTCAGAAAAAAATTGAAGACCATTGATGAAATCCACAGGAAATCACTAATTATGGTAGTCATAAAAATAACAAACCAGAATGCTTGCCCTGTCAGTTACTGCAGCCAGGGCTAATGCTGTCATGATGCTGCAGTCACAGAGAGTCAGCTGTGCACATGCACAGATCTATGTGCTGCTCCATACATAATGCTGAATGCCGAGCTGCTTTCAAATGTGTTTTACACAGAGATCTTTACAAACAGAGCAGGGTTTGGATCCTTCAGGGATATTTGTTTAATAGAAAGTAACACCAAACAAACACTACAGCAGTTTGGTTTATTGTGGCTGATGCAGTCCTGTGTTCTGTAATGAATGATTGTGGCTAATCCATGTTCTGAGTTATGAAAAAGCAGCTATCACAGCTTAGGGCAGCAAATTAAATGGCACCAACCCTATTGGATGGTATAAAGCTGAGCTTCTTTACAAAGAAATATAATCGTTGCTCAGTGACTGTGGTAATACCTAATATCCATCTGGTGTTGTCCATAAACAGTTATTTTTAGGGCTGCTACTCAAAATGTGAGAAGCTCGCTGCACTTTAAGTGCAGTAGAGTATGACTCCTTGCTGTGCTAGGCATCAGAAATCATGTTTATGGAGGCAGGCTCTGTGTTTACAGTGGTGGCGTGTGGGAGTCCCACTTTAGAGGAAAAAGGAAACGAAGATTGCTCAGTTATCTGGTGCAGAGCTTTGGCAAGAACATCCTCTATTCATGGAATAGCCTTCATTAAAAAGTCCCAGGGTGGTTTTTGGCATTCAAAACCAGTTAAAAGCAGAATCAACCTTTAACTGCTACATTTTTAGTTTAAAGTACTTCCAGATTTTGACAAGAAGCTTCTGGCTAATTATTTATCAAATAAAATGGCTCCAGTCAGAGCAGAGAGCTGTTTACACTCTCTATCAGCTGCACTGTGTAAAGGTCTGATGCAAAATAGGGTGAAGAAAGCGGAAAGACTCCCCTCAGCTTCAGTGGGTTTTGGGCCAGGCCTCAGGAGCACAAGACGAAGGAAATGAGAAACGTACGTTACAAACAGAGCTATAAATGACAAGGCACTAATCTGCTTCTCCATCTGTGTCTCGCTGAGTTGAGGATTAGAAGCCTTTGAATTTGACAGTTTGCCTTTTCAACATGTTTTCGGTCTGGTATATAACTTAAACTTCAGCAACTTCCTATGGTAGTGGATATTATTTTAAGACTTGTACACAGAAAGCAAATCCAAATTCAAGAAGGAAGATTATGGGTTGAATCTCAACAGGGAGCTTTTGGGCTGGTAGGAGGTTACAGACGCAGTTTTGCCTTGCACCAGCTAACTGTTTTTGCCAAATACCTTGCGTGCAGAGATTTGCTGCTGATGCCAAGAGTGGCATCATTAACGCAGGGCAGAAGATGGGATTTGGGTGAATGAGACTATTAGAAGGGGGGGTTGAAACGAAGTAAGAGACGGCCAGAATCACGTCGGCAAGGGCCTGGAGAACTCCTGAGTTCTTGCCGAGCTGCACGCACATCCGTGGGGGCTACCGGGAGGAGCACGGGGACGCCGAAGGCCATTTCCAGCTCCCAGATCAGCGCGGCCACGGAAAAGACCAGCGCGATGCTGTGACACACTAGGTCAAGTATTTCCTGTGCAGCGATGGAGGGCCTGCCTGGCGCAGGGGACATCCCCGCGGGGATGCGCCACCCTCGTCCCGGCAAGGTGAAGCGGGAGGGGCGCGGATGGAGAGGTGGGCTGCGGCTGCCCCGCCCGGGCTGAGGGGTCGGGAAGGCGCGGGGCGCGCCCCGAGGTACGGCGGGTAGGGCGGGGGGGGCTGCCCAAAGCCGCGGCCGGCGCTGGCACCGCAGCCGGCGGATGCGAGCTGGCGCAGACCCAGGGTTTGGCACGGCTGGAGAGGCGAGGCCAGGGCGGCGGGGCGGCAGCTGCGGCAGCCGGGGCTGCAGTCCCGCTCTAGCGGC
>VZRL01007145.1:101508-151196 GCA_013397895.1 Origma solitaria
CCGCCACCGCGCCGGGGAAGGGCGGGGGCGGACTCGGAAAGTTCCTGCCGCGGCGGCGGGAGCGGCCCCCGAGCCCGGCACGGGCCGTGCCCCTGGGGGAGCGCCGGTCGTCCCCGCGGGGGGAAAGCGCCGCGGCGGCAGCTCCGCCCTGGGTGCCCCGGGGTGGGGGTGACGGGCTGAGGCCACATCATCTCCGGAGATGGTGCCGGCGGGGGCGGGTCGCGCAGCGGGGATTTAAACCTGGGAGGGACGGACGGGACGGGACGGGCGGCTGCCAGCGCCAGCCCGGACGGGGCTGCGTGACCCGCGGCAGGCAGGACGCGTCCCGCCGGTCCCGCCCGGGATCCGTGGAGGGGAGCTGCCGTCCGTGCCGGCGGGAGCGGCCCCCGCGGGGGTAAGGACTGCGAGGGCAGCCGCTTGGAGCGGGGCTCGGTGTCCGCATGTCGCCTCGCAGCGGGACGGAAGGGCGCGTTCAGTGCCAGGTGCTGGAGAAGCTGCCCGAGAGCCGCTTGGTGTGGGGGCAGCGGGAACGGGAGGGACCGCGCTTCGGGCGAGAGAGGGCTGCGAGCTGGGCGGCACGGAGAGGGGGCAGGGGGACTCCCTTCACAGACCCTCTGCCGCTGCTTTTTGGGGTGGAGGGTTTTCTTTGCATGAGTAAAAATGCAGACTGCATGTAAACTTCAACATACGCTTATTTTATTTGATTTTCGGAAGAATTTTCTCCTCACTACGAAGTGAGCAGTTTCTATCGCTTTCCTTTCATAGAAAGATCCATTCTTTCCTACCAAGTAGCAAAAATAAACTTCTTCAAAGGCTTGTATGCAAACACACATGATATGAAAAGGCTTTGTCAATGCAAATGCATCGTGCTTTTGGTAAATATAATTAACATTCTAATTAGGCATCTGTAGGTGAACTTTGACTGTGTTTTCACTGTCTAAATTAAACTTGCTTACTAGACTTATTAATTCCTTCACCTCATAAGGCTTTTCTGTTCTCTGTTATATTGGTTAGGCATTGTTTTTTGTAATTCAAATCCACCCCTAAGGCTTTGTATTTGCTGTCTCTGGTATCTGTGAGAGGTGAGGGAGAGAAAAGCAGTAGGTAGAAAACAAGAACAAGTCATCTTTAAGTAAATTTGAAGGCACTGTGAAGCTACTTCCTTGAAAAATGTTACTGTTGCTGTCATTACTCTTCCAGTTTATTACTTATATCTGTATCATGTTTAGTGTGTTCTTTAAGGCAGAAGTTTCTTTTCAGGTGTCATTGCAAAATGTCCAGCAAGTCTTGCATATTTGAAGACAAGAGTTTTTAGATACTTGTGCTGAAAATTCAGAAGATATCAATTTGATCTCTCTTCCAGAGACCCTGTTAGGAATTTTTGTCACAGTACCAAGAGCTTATTTTCCTTCCAGTACTGCAATCTGTGTACCTCTCTTTCCTTATCTACCTTTTCGAATGCAGTGACAGTGGGGTTTTGAGCTGTTACACTGGTAAATACCAGGAGTGCATAGTCTGTTAAATGCACTGTTTTAGCAATTCTCAGCCTTATTTATGGGAAGGACAGCTTCTACTGTGTGCAGTAAACTGTGGCATCTCTCTTCTGAAATTTCCTGAGTAATATTTTTTCTCAGACTTTATTTTTTTTTTTTTTGGTATATAAGGGAAGGAAAAAATACGTGAGCTTACTGATTTTGGTATCCTCTATGGATCAGCGCTCCTTAAAGATTGTTAGCAATACGTAGTATCTATGTATTTGAAAATATCCGTATATTCATGGAAAACTTTTTCTGTGGCAGAAGTTGCATGGGGAATCTAGAAATTACTATTTTCAAACATTTCAATTGCTCATGAAATGCTTGAAATATTGAATCAGGTCGCATAGCGTCTTGTAACAAGTATCTTGAGCCCATACTCATGGAATTGTTAATTTTCAAAGGCTGTAGCAGACTTGCTTTTTTGATCAGATGTGTGAGCATTAAATGATTTTTTTTTTCCAAAGGAAGCGTTGTTCAATTGTATGCTCTGCATATCTTCCTATAGTTAGAGTTTGTGCAAGACATTCTTCAGTTTTCTTGATTAACAGTATTAAAATGGTATCCTGAGTACATGCTGCTGCATAGAGTTTGAGTTTTTATCTTGTATTTTTTTTTACATTTCAATGCATTTAATGAATTTCCTCTCCTACCCACCAGCTTCTCAGTATAAATGTACAGAGCAGAGCTGTGTTCTACTGCTCCCTCCCCCTAGGTAGGCATTTTAGTTTTTTCCTCTTAAGTGCTAAGTGCTTTGCTCTGCTAAACTACCGTTAATTAGAAGTTGTGGTAACATACTGGTCAGTGCTAGATGTGATTTTTCTTGTGTATCATGCAGTGGGCAAGCAGGTAAGGTTAGCTTACAAATACAAAATGCTACTGAAATAACACATTCGAGTAAAAGGAGTTGGTGATCCTGCTGCTTCAAAGTAGAGTGGTTATGACGTGGGTATGTGACTTTATGCATTTCATGTGAAATAACAACTTTATCTTTTCCCCTACAGGCAGAGTACAACGTTTCAAAATGCTGGAGATTATCTGGGTGAAGCCGGAGATTACATTTAATGTGATTGTGTCTTCAAACATTCTGTTCCTCCATTTCACGAGCTAAAATATTTCATAAAAATGAAATCAGGTATCTTCATTGATCTTCAAGTTCACTGTGTCCTGTGAATTCAGAGAAGACTTTCTGAAGGAGGAATAGATTCATCACATACGTGGACTTCTGTTGTTGCTCAAGGATACACTTCTTTTTCATTGTAAAAGACTATCTCCATGAAGATGAGTCTGCATTTAAGATACTATCTGTGTAATTAGGTGAATGAGGATACTTTTGATGAATTACCAGCATCTATTTCCAGCTGTTTCTCCAGCTTTTGTTTTTTAATAAAAATGAAGGACAAGTATAAAACAGCAGAGCTGATGTGTTTCTGTGAGGCCTTTATGTAAGCCTCTGTGTCTGGATGTGGTGCTAAAGGACAGGCAATCTGCTTTTGATCAGCTGATTGTAACTGCAGAAAGAGAACCTTTAATTTAAAGTAACTTGCAGCTGTAATTATTTTACTCTTTGGCTTGCACCGAATGAAAGGGAAATTTAAATTTTATTGGTCAGGAGCATTTTACTGAACTAAGAAAGGGAAACTTATATTATTCTTGTTTTCATTTCAAACCAAGAACTGATAACGTATTTTTCTTAGAATTTGACTACTAGGGAGATCTCGGCAGAGTAAAGCAAGTCAGATGTCAGCAAACGACTCTTCTCCCCCATCCTTACAGAAGTTTTCCCCACCTACATGTCATGCTGCTGCACCACAGACCCCAACTTTGTCTTCAAGTCCCCAGTCGGGGCTTTCCAGTCGACTCTCCAATGGCAGTTTCAGTACCCAGAGCCTCACCAACTCCCGAGGCTCTATGCATGGGATCTCCTTCCTTCTGCAGATTGGTCTCACTCGGGAGACTGTCACCATTGAAGCTCAGGACCTGTCCCTCTCTGCTGTTAAAGACCTCGTGTGCTCAATAGTTTACCAGAAGGTATGGTATAATGGCACCGTGTTCTGCTGATGGCAACAGTTGTTTGGTAACAGGCTGTTTAGTAATAGCAACTGAGATAGGCCAAGGAATTTGGTACAGTGACAAAGATCCATGTTAGGTATTTGCAGTTATGCAGAAAGAAATTTTGATAACTCTCAAGGGAGAAGCTTTTAATTAAAAAGGAGTAAACCCTTCCCTTACTTTTTTGCTTGTAAAATCTAGTAAACGAAGATGTAGTTGTAAATTTTCTGCAGGAATGACTTTTCATGATGTGGACGTTTTTTTCCTTTCAGCGTTTGTCACTGATACCTTAGGTTTTTGCTAACTTACACTTACTACTGTTGAGGAATATTCTTGGATCTGTATGGCCACCCATAGTGCAAGGACCAATTGTGGCTACAGACATGGATTGCAGGGCTGCAGACTTGTGTGATACTAGCTTTTCTTTTTGTTTCTAGTTAATAAATAAACACCAAATAGCTAATTATGTCCTAGTATTGTTTTTCTGTATAAGGAATACATGTGCTACTCTTGTATGAGAGAACTAGTATCAGTATGATTTGTATTAAGAAAGGGTGGACCAAGAAATGAAAGAACCCTAATGTACTTTTCTGTTGTGTATTGGCTACCCTGTTGCAGAGTCTGTCTCTCTAGGAAGAAAATAACACTGATCTTCCTGGTTTTGCATCCAGATTTTACCTTTGTTTAGGTTAGGAAGGTTAGATCCTAGTAAGCAACCTGAAAAGAAGTTAACAGTATTTGATAAAATAAGAAATAATAGCTCTTTTCCCTCAAGGTCAGGTGTGGGTGAGAGGGAGGGAGTTGAAGGTGGATTATTTTGTAGGGAGTTGTCTTCATGTCTTTCATTGTTGTGATTGGTATTTATTGTTTGTTAGTTTTATTATATGATTCTTTTTCACCCATTAGCCTGAAAAATATAAGCACGTTATATGTTATTTGCATAGGCTTGTGTATCTTTTTTTCCAATTTCATAACTTACTGCATTTTTCATATTTTTACAAACTAGTTGTCAAGCGAGCCAATTTCATAATATCTTCCAAAATGTAGTTCAGCATGTTAATTCCTTTCTGAAGAGATGAGTTTTTTGGGTCAATTTTTTTTTTTTTCATGTACCTTGCATGTTAGGTGTACCTTTACGCAGCCATTTTAGGGGCTGCTTTTTCTTTCTATATCAGCTCTTTCTCTTTACATCTGCATATTTCCTGTCTTCTATCTTAAAAGGAGGATGAAGACAACTACATTCACACTTTTTATTTTTTCCTTTCTCTTCTTTTGGCAGACTCAGCTAAAAGTTTAGCTTGAGGCAGTCTTATAGCTCAAACTTCTTACATGCTGAGCCTAATCTACTGCAAAACTGTTGAGGATTTCATGATCAGTTTTTCTCTTTTGCCTGACTTTGCTGCAGTTTATGCTCTCCTGCAGCTGCCGCTACCAGTAGGTGACTGCTCAGTGAAAACATGTTTGGAGGCAGCAGACTGATCAGGAAACAACCTCATGTGTGGTGGATTCATCTTTCATAAGTAGTTTTGCAGCTAGTGCACGAGTGGCAATATTCTCCCTGTACTCTCTATTTGACAGCAGCATGTCCTGCCTTGACTTCTTTTTCTCTTAGATCTGGTGACTGTTGCAAATTAAATATGTATTAGTATATACATAATGTAAAAATGCTGAACTATGTTCTCCTCTCTAGTCATGCGAATGGCTGCTTGTTTTTTCCAGTTGAAAGCTTTGAAGCTGCTGAATGCTGTTGAGATTCAACAGTGTCAAAGCTTGCCTTTCCTCTGGTATTCCACAGCCCGCTTAAACTGTCTTGTCTTTACTGCAGGGTACTGTGTGGTTTGTTCTTGTGATAGTTCTGTTCTTAACAGTATCTAGTTACTGTTACATTTCCTTAATGAGAAAGGAGAAATACTTTTTTTTTTTTTTTACTTGGAATAATAATTTATAGCTTTTCTTCTAATTTGAGTGTTACCTTCACTAGAGTTAAACGGACATTTCCTTACTTCAAAGTAACATTTCAGGCTGTATACTTCTACGTAATCTGGAACAAAACAAAACTTTGAGGAGTCCTTCTTCACTTTTGGAGCTTGAACCACCTGCCTAACTGTATTTGAGACTACAATTACAGTATAAAAAATGTTGGTTAAGACTGCTTTTCGGTGTTTTCTGCTTCAGGCACTGGTGCTCAGGGTAGCTCGTTCAGGTTTTGCAGAAGGGTAATTAGAAGCAGCATCAGCAGAACTGAAACTAAAGAGGCATGTGTCTGCAAGGAGAGCGAGATGAGTAATGCAAATATTTGGTGTGTCTCTTAGCTCTATTACAGATGTTCTAAACATCAGGAGATGTTTTTTCTTTTCAAGTGTTTTTCTTCAATTTTTTGTCAAGTTTAAAGTTAAGTTTTGGGGGTGCTCTGTTGGGGTTATTGTGTATTGGAATGCTTAATAGAAGTCCTCAGAAAACCCAAACTTTAGACTTTATAGGGATGCTTCAAAAAAATTCTTGCTTATGGTCTCCAGTATATTCATGGTCTTCTCTGTTCATTCCTTATCCAGGTTGCTGTGTATTAAAGTATCAGACATACAGTTCTCAGGGGCAATCTGAAGAGGAGCCTAAGCATGGACACATATGGCTGCTGGAACAGAGGGAGAGTGTTTAGAAGCAGAAAAACTTGTAGCAGGTAGACAGTGTGTGTCCTTGCACAATGATCAGATATTACAGAAGCAAGTTCTTAATCCTGTTCTGTGTTGGGATACTGTTTCTTCATTCCTCACATGAGAGGACACAAAGCAGAACAAAGGCATTACTGATTTAAAACTAGAAACTCACATGTGGTGATGTTCGATTACCTGCAAACTGAGAATTATGTAGGACAGTATGCTATAGATGCTGTATTCTAGTTTACTTAATTTTATTCTGGTTAATAGCTATAAATGAAGAACATTTGATTACTGTAGTATTACTTGTGCAATTACTTGTGTAGCATCAGTACGTGCAAGATTTGTCGTAACTTACTCAGTAAACTTAGGAATCTTTACTTTTATGTTTCTGCACTTTTCCATCTTCTTTGGTCCACAGACCTGTCCTTCATAGTTTTCACTTTCAGTCATAGTAAGCATTCTCCTTCTTTATATATATTTCCTCTGGTGGCTTTGTTACATTTTGCTCTGAAATAGACCAATACTCGCCTGCCTTAGAGTGTTTGCCTGAAATTCTCATGGTCCTTTAACCCTTGCATTCTTTTTGATTGAGTACTGATACAGTATTTACCTGTGCAATGTTTCTTACTCTTTCCCACCTAGTTTTTCTACTTGACTGAACCCACCCAAAGTCACCATTTAGCAAAATCAAAGGGATATTTCTTATGTACTGATTAGATTCCTCTTCTGTATTTTCATCTCATTACAAGGATCATATTGCAATCTATCTGTATTACAAATGGATCTCTACAACTCTTGCAGTGACAACTTAATTGGGTGTAATAAATAATTAACAGCACTGCAACCAACATTCTGGGTTTTTCTCCAGGTTAAACTTGTAATTGTTCATGGTATTTATTTTTGAAAGACTCTCAAATGAATGCAGATCATCTCCTCTGTTCGTCAGATGTGCTCAAATCTGTTTTCCCCCTACTGCTCTGCTTTCTTAACTTGTCAGCTGTTTTCTTTGTATGAACTAATGCAGAGACTTAGTGGGAGTTGAGGCATGAGGAGCAAACATGCTTGTGAGAAGGTGGGAGCTGGGGGGTTGCTGGGGCTACGGAGGTGTTATGTATGGGACAGATTAGCATTTCCAACATGGTGATAGGTTTGTATGCTGGAAAACCTAGCCAAGTAGTAGTCCAAGTATGTCTGTACTGAGGCATCTGGTGAGGGAAAGATCTCCTGCAACATATTTGAAGCTAATTGTCTGTGTGATAATGTGATTTGGCACATGATTCTAAAGAGTGGGAGTGAATAGATGGGTAGGGATGCAGGATAATAGAATGGATGATTTCAGTGAGCGAAGAGACTTTCCAATGGTGTTTTGGACCGTTAGACTTTGGAATTAACTTTCAGTGGTTTGAAGCATTTGTTTTGAGTTATGACGGGTCATGAGATATTGGACCTTGAAACAATATCCGCCTACACTTTTCCCTAGTGTGAATTTTTGGCAACTAGTCCAGAACTTTGTAAAGTAACTCCTGGAACTTGAAGTAAAGGGATTTTTCAGTTACTGCCAAGATAGAAAGAAGCCTCAGTTGTGTTTCACTCGGTGATACTGACTGCTTTATGTTGGTTGAGTTCTTCTGGATAAAAAAAGACCATGCAATGCACTCTCAATTAAAGCTAGATATGCTGTAATACTTACAGTATGAGCATTCTAGATAACACCGATAATTTTTCATCCGTGTAACTGCAATAATGTGCTAGTTGTGTTACTTGTGCTAGTACCACCCAAGTATTAAAAATTGCATATATTCTTGATGTAAATTGACTGGTGTATCAGAGATTAATTTTGGCACAGTGTAGTGCGTATGTAGACTTCCCACAAGTGATTTCCTGTAGCTGGATGCTCTTTTGAAACTGTTAACACTGGGAACAGTCATCTCTTTGCTTTTAGGAAACTTAGTAATACTGGGATTAGCAGTTTATATGTCTTGAGTAACTATGCAGATACTTTAGGCATTTATGCAGGAAAGTAATAGCTGTCTAATCCCGTAAGATAATGTGTAACAGGCTTTAAAACATTCTGCTTTGAGTTTTGTTTTCAAGTTTACATTGTGAGCTCTTAACACTTCAAAGGAACTGGATAATGTTCTTCCTTAACAGCTTCATGTAATTGAGCATCAGGAAAGCTATAAAAGCCGTTCTTTGCTGCAGTACAAGAAGGAAGAATTTGGTAGTGTACAACTTGAATGTAGTTCAACTATTGAACATAGTTTAAGCTTTGCGTAAAAATTCTGTTACAGGATACCACTTGAAATAAAACCCCTGTTAATCGATGAGGTTATTCTTGGCCAGCAGTCTGCATACAGCCTTCTGGCCAAGGTGCTAGCAAGGAATGCTGTATTCCCCAATGGACTCGAGAGCGGAAGAGAGAGCAGAGCGCCACACTCCTGTAAGGAGCCAAGCTGCTTGCCTGGAGCTGATTTCTCCCCCCAGCGAGGCCTGGCCAAGTGCCTTAGACGACGCTCTGCCGGGCCACCTGCAGCTCATCGGAGCTGGCCTTGCTGAGGGCAGCCAGCCAGCGCTTCCATGGCTTGGGTGCACATGGCTGGAGTGGGGGCAGAGAAGAGGAATCTGAACCTGAGTGTGTGGAAAGGAGTTGTGAGGCAGGCATCTTCCTGGTAGGGTCTGTTCTTTTGTAACTGGGAACTGTTTTTTTGGTGGGGGATGGAGGGAAGTGTGCTAGGAAAAAGCAGGGTTTGTTCATCTAACTTGAAAAGTTTTGTTAGGGATGATTGAATCTGGAGGCTGCTGCAGCTCTGTCCTTATGTGCGCACGGCCATGGACAGCAAGACTGACCATGTATTCCCGGTAGGCACTAGCGTTTGGGTACAGGTGTGCAACACATACATGAACACACGCAGATCCAAACAGATCAACAGTGTGTCTGTCTGTGAGCACTCGCATGAGCACAAACAGCATCAGTGGTCTCATACTGTACCCTTCTCTGGTGGTTCAGGATGAAGGTCTGGTAGTGAGGAAAAAACCACCGAGACACATACCCATGCACCCACCAATAAAAAAAATAGCAACAACAAAAAAAGTGTTTGTCTCCAGCAGCTGGCCTTAAGCACTGTCTGCCCAGTAGCAGCTGCTGGATCTTGGTCTTTCCATTTGCTGACACCTGGATATTCAAACTCTTGATTTCACTTACTCTGACCTCACCAGTCACTGACATGACAGGGTCCTCTTGCTCTGGTTGGTGGCAGTCAGACCCACCCCCCCCCATACACACACATGGGCTCAGAATGAGAGAAAATCATCCAGAAAAATAGCTAGAAATTGAATTTAATGGAAATAGAGGACAGGTGGGGCTGATCAGGCATGGGGCATGATCAGGCAATTGTTCTGACCAACCCCTGTTTACAACTGACCTCTTTTATCTTCTTATCCTTTTATTTTTTCCCACATGTATTCCTCCCTGAATCACCTCTTTCCTTGCCTTTGTTTACTTCCATAAACATTTGATAGGTACTGGACAATCCTAATTTCCCAGCATATTATAATCTGTACCATACCATTGGAGAGCAACCTCTCTCATCCCAAAAGGTGTTCTAGTGTTGACTTACCTGATCAGTGCATGTGTGGAAACTGGGTCTAAGGATGTCCTGGGAGAGCCCTGGAAGGATCTGGACAGGGTATCCTTTGCCTGGAGTTCTTAATTTAAGCTCCCACCTGCCCTTCTTTCTCTGTGCTCCCCTGGCTTGTGGAGATGGGCTTTGGTGGGCTCATGGCTCCTGTGAAGGGCCTGGGAGGACCTGGGCAAGGTGTTGTGTGGGCTGCCCCACCTGCACTGTTCTTCTGCTGCTTTGTGGACGTGCAGACAAGCACCTAACAGGCAGGACAGGAAAAGGAGCTGTTGCAAGTTTCCTCAACTACTGCCTGTCCCTCTTAAGGATTCAGGAAAACCTCTTAGCAACTGAAGCTCTGTATTACCAATGAACAGGCTATCTCTGTTCTCATGCTTTTAATTTTTGGGATTATTATTTCAGAAATGGAGATCAGGCATGCACAATGCCTAGAAATACGTGTCCTGGTGAAGTCTTGTCACATACTGTAGAAACTGTATATAGTCTGTGTTTAGTGGTAGAATTCTTGTACTCAGTACTAATGTAGATTATTCTCTTGTTAGTCCTGGGCTTTTAGTTCTGCATCTTAGTCTAGAAGCCACTGATTAAGCTCAAACTTGTAAATAGAAGAATTACCTTTTAAGGAGGTTAAATATTACAGTTACAAAACCAGACAATTTTTCATAGTCATTTCTTCTATGTGTATATATATTTGTATTGGAAGAACATGGCAGTAAATCATGCCATGACAATATGAGAAGCATTCATGATACACAGCTTAAAAGGTTCATTTAATTAATGTAGAACCAAGTGAGGGTGTTGATGTCAACAGTTCTAACAATCTGCAATAGATGATTTTGCTTTGCTAACAGTACTTTTACTCTGTAGAAATTTATTTTGCCTCTGTCTGGAATTTATTTGAAAACCAAAATCTTAGTTATAGGCATTACAGTATTGTTTACTAACTTTGGAATTAATGCTGATGCTGCTTTCTAAGAAATGTGATGTCTCATTTTTTAATGGTTACACTTGCTGTCACAAAGAGGACTCAAGTGTTCATTTGTAACTTTAGTTTATTGTGTCAGCTAATGATTTTTAGTAATGAATTAATGTAGTATGTTTAAAACATTGTAATAAATCCAAGATTCATTCATGAGAATGAGTAAATGGTGCATAGGCAGAATATATTTGGTCATAGCAATTAAGATAAGTGCTGCTTGGCATGTGATTATGTGACCTCTGGTTACTGAGGTGGGGAATTATGTGTAGGGATGTTCTGGCAGCTGCATGACAGGGTTATGGTCTCAAAGAGTGGAAAAGAAAGGGAGAACCGAAGATATATCTTTATCAAAGGAAGGAGACTTAAACCTGTGAAGTTACTTAGAGGTTTCTTTAAAATCTGTGGTGTGTAGGTGGTTCTGTGAACTTAATGCAGAGGCAATAGTTCACGCTGATTCCATGAGTCATGAGTTGTCCCTTCTGGCAGCTGAAATTAATATTGATATTAATAAAAAGTGTCATGTGTATCTGCTGACAGATATATACTGTTGTAATACTGATTTTCTATCCTTTTTGTTAGAATTAAGTTTTTTAGTAGCATGATACAATTGATAGAAGTTAACAGTGTATATAGTATCAAGGAATAAAACCTCACAGCACTTATTTTAATAATGTAAGTATAACTTGTTTTCTTGTCAGTCAGTGCACAGTGGGATTTTGGGTTAGAGCTTAAAGTAGGTTTATGAAGTGTTTTAGGTATGAAGAACTGTCAGTTTGCTTGGAAGAATTACTAATGTGCTGTATCTCTGTGTGTTCTGAGTATAAAGTCAAGTCCTATGCATACTTGCAGAGATACTGAGACACATATGTGTGCAGCACAGCTAATTCTCAAGTGTTGTATTTCCTTTCCTATTACAAATGATCTTTGGGCAATTGAAAAAGTGTGATTTTCAGAATATTCATGGACGTTTGCTATTTATCAAGATGAATCAGCAGATGAGTATACAGAAATATAGTATGATAAGACAGGAATTCTTGCAGCTAATTCCAGATGATTTAAGGGATCTTAGGCAATAGCATTTTATCGTATAAAGGTTTAATAAGTATCTGGTTTAGGGGAATGCAGTGCTACTGTAATCCATGTACCATCATGGCTACTGAGAGTACCATCATGTACAAGAGAGTTTCAGGTTTATGTAGGAAACCTGGGAGTGAGTTGAGAGACAGAGAAAGCAGCTGGCTGCTTTGGCATCAGCCCAGTAAATCAGTTTCTTGGTATTGTGGACTAAATATCTACTGGTGTCAGTAAAAATTTGTCATCTCTGTCTTCTGCTTTGGCAAGGGATAAATTGCACAAATTCTGCCTCTCTCTGTGACTGTTCCAAGGCAGATAGTATGCTTTCTGGAGAATGGACTTCTTCAGTATTATGTGTCGTGTAATTGCGTAGTCTGTACACACCAAAACAGTGAAGACCAACTTGATATTTCAGATAAAATTGCTACTGTAAAGAGGACATTTTTTTTTCCCTGAATGGGAAGAGAGTGTAAAAACGACGGGCATGATGGGTACCTTAATTATGTTTTTGATTAGGTAGAACAAATCTTTGATTAGTTAAGTACAATGAATATGCCACAAGCTTCATGCAGTTTAGATCCTGTTACTTTTACTGACTAGTGTGTAAATTACTAAGCTGTTACCTCAGTAATTGAAAGTTTCACCTGAGTTTTTCCATATTTTTCCCCCACATTCTTCCTGTTTTATTATGTGTGTGTTCCCACCTCAAGTTTGAATTCTGGTTTAAACCAGAATTCTGGTTTAAACCAAAGGAGCTGCTTGAGTGGTACTCTTTCCTCTCCAGGGAAGGAGTTCCTGCTCTTTTTCCCCATGAACTGTTTACTTTTAAGCTTTTAATTTTAAGAAGTTTTCCTTTCAAGATGTTTTACTCACACTTGACAATATTTTGAAGAGTAGGGAAAACACAGAACGAGAAAGCTTTTTCAGTGAAGTGTTATGGAAAAGTGGCATGCTATTTAGTGTATCTATTTCCTGTACGGATTTTCAGTATTAACTTCTGTCCTTGTGGAGATTTGAGTTTTCCTTTTCACAGAATCACAGAAAATGGGTAAGGTTTGAAAGGGGGGAGGTCATAGAGTTCAACTTCCCTGCTGAAACAGTGTCCTCTGGAGCATGTTACTCAGGATTTCTCATATCTATAGATCTAAACTGTTGTAGAACAATGGAAACATGTAGTCATGAAGCCTCTTACTGGCTTGCTCCTCAAGAAAAGTGTGGCAGGTGCTGCTGTCTCAAGCTAAATACCTGCCTGACCAGAATACCTGTGAAATAAGGGTTATAGGTGGCGGTATCCAAGTTAAAGGCCTGCATTGGCTTTCACTTGCCAGACTGATTATACAGGTCTGAGAGATTAAAAACCCAAAGAAACAAAAGGTATAACATTTTTTTCTTTTCAGTTTTAAAAAGAAAAAAATCAGAAATTTTCAGAAAAAATAAGCAGATCAATTTTGTTACCATGAAACATTTACAACACTTGAATTCTGTAGCTCTTGCTAAAAACATTGATGGGTAGGATTATCAAAGACCATGTATTAATTTAGAGTTTGATTTCTGTTGCAGTTCCCAGAGTGTGGTTTCTTTGGCATGTATGACAAAATTCTCCTGTTCCGTCATGACCTGAACTCAGATAATATTTTGCAACGAATTACATCAGCAGAAGAGATACATGAGGGAGATCTTGTTGAGGTTGTACTCTCTGGTAGGTATTATTGTAACAGTGGAACAACTCTTTATTCAATAGATTAAAAGAAAATAGGAGCATTGTTTTCATGCCTGCCTTGAGCTCTTTGACTTAAGTCTAATATACTTTGAGGTAGATGTTACCCAGAAAATCCAAATGTCACTGATGCTTCGGTACTCAGTTTTGTCATTTTTTCATTGTTCTATTTTAATCTTCTTCAGGTTTATTATTATAAATAAATCTGAATTATACAAATGGTACATTATAAGTATAATAATATCAGTTCTTAATTTTTATAATTGTTTATGACGAAATGCAGGTAGGATTCAGAATTTGTTCTTCCAGCTGTTACGGATTTTCTTTTGCTTAGATCTGTCTTTTTGTTCTGCAGCTTTTGCTTTTGATGGCTTATGCAGTCATAAGACTTCATATAAATGTAGTTGCTGAATCATACCTATAAGAAGACACTCTTAAGGGTTATTGTAGTTCATAAAAAATAGTTTATTTAAACAATATAGTCCTTAGAGAGGTGGTTATTAACCAATAATGAAGACCAAAAAGCCCCAGCCCTGATTCTCATTGTATGTGTTTAATCAATACTCTGTCAAATTCAACCAAAAGTCAGCTGTAGTTAAACTACAAATAAAAGCTGGACTAGTATTGAGCAGGTTTTTAAGATTTTGAGGATAAAGTGCCAAACTGAAGTTAGGTTTTAGGAAGAGAGACTTCTATAGTGTCATGGGCTTAGATTTGTAAACTTGATCAATAAAGTATGAATTTGAGAGCTGTAAGGCTGAGTCCTTGGCTGTATTTCAGGGCATGTCTATGATGTTCAGTAATTGATGATCATAGTTTGAGCTTTTCTTTGCTTCTGGTGAATAGCATATTTGGAAAATTTGTTGTGTGTCTCTTGGCAATCTCTAACAGTTTCCTTACAGAAAGACAGACTACCAGAAACTGAGGCATTTTGAAGACATGTAAATCTCTTTCTAAAAATAAGAATCTGAATCGGAAGTGTTAGTGCATATTTGATTAAAACAATAGTAGCCATCAGGGCGAGACAGTGTTGATGTAAAATACCTTTTTTTTTTTTTTTAGCTCCAAAGAAACAGGACAAAAATGATTTAAATATATCTATACTTAAGGAAAAGAATATTCCAGTGTTTTGTGGAAACTTTATCTACTTTTAATACACCAGGAGTTTAATCTAATAAGCTTTTACTGCAGAAGTCTTTTAGAAGATAAAAATCTAACTTTTAGAACTGTCTTTTGTTTGTAAATTTTGTAATTTTCAAAATTTCAGAACAGCTTGAAAATTAAGTTGCTCTTTCAAATGTTTATTGTTGCTCTTAGCGTTCAACCTAGTGAGGTTTTTAGCAGTATGATTCATACTGTTAATGAGTTGTGGCCATTAGCCTACAGAGTCCAATAGGTTTTTTCCTCAATAAAAGCATTTACTGAAAACTGTATAGTCTTCACAATGCTTATTAAATGGTATACAGTAAGGTGCTGATTTCTAAACAACTTGTTAGCATTCTTTGAATTAGCCATTTTTAAAACATGTTCTTTCCATAAATCCTTGTTGTTCCTATGGCAAGAACCATAACTTACTGCAATTTTTTAAAAGCTTTGGCTACAGTTGAAGATTTCCAGATTCGTCCTCATGCACTTTATGTGCATTCCTACAAGGCTCCTACTTTTTGTGACTACTGCGGAGAGATGCTTTGGGGTTTGGTACGACAAGGATTAAAATGTGAAGGTAAGTGTATGATATTCAGTATATTTGTGTGTGTGTATATCTGTGTAAGATGAGGAAAAGGAAATGGTATCATGTTCGGTATGTTAGCAAGTGATAAATGTAGTGTTTCATAGTTGGAAGGGTTTGTGCATTGGAAAACCTGGGTTCTGATCTTGGCATTATTGGAAGCTGTGGGTGACCTTGGGCAAACGACTTAAGAAGTGTTGTTGTTTCCCACTTTGAAAAAAATAGCTAGCTTACAACCTTGTGTTCCTTGCACAAGGAACACATAGTTTGGAGAGACTCCCAAAAGGGAATCCCTTTCCTTATGGCTTTCATCCAGCTGGCTGTGGAGCACTCTGCAGCCTGCTGTCAGGTACTGACGCTGCCTTCTCATTGAATTCTTGCCCTTTGTGCTCCAAAGTGAGGGCGTGATGAAAGCCTCCTGGTGGTGGGAGATCAGCTGCTTCTGAGTCTTGGACCCTCTTACTAGAACTGGGCTTAGTGGAGACCAGTATTGTAATAAGTAGTGCAGAAAAAGTTGTTTCTGTGAATTGCATCAAGAACACTAAAATAAGAGAATTTAACATAACAGTCTTCCTTTACCATTTTCCTGGATTGTCTTTTTAAAACTGCTGTATCAAAATATTAGTACTGTTTTTGTTACTTTGAATGTTGGGAGGTTTTTTGAATAAATAAACTACTCTTCCAGGTTGTGGGTTAAACTACCATAAGCGATGTGCCTTCAAGATTCCAAACAACTGCAGTGGAGTGAGAAAGAGGCGCCTGTCTAACGTGTCTTTGCCAGGGGCAGGGCTTTCAGTTCCAAGACCAGCACAAGCTGAACACACATCCTCTGCCTCTGAAGAAGTATGTAATATGAAAGGAGAAACAATTTCTGGTTTTAAATTCTTTAACCTCTGGGGAACTAGATAGTGTTTTAAGTGGCTTATGATGACTGTGTGGGAGTTGAGCTTGACCATTATGATTGGTTTTAGTGAATTTTAAAATCTTGTGATTGTTGGACAGTGAGACTTACTGCTTATTATTACTGTGAGAAATGAAACAGGAAATAAATTATAAGCTTTATATATCTAATTTTGTTATTAGCCTTTCACTCGTGGTTATATGAACTCTTGAGAACTTTGGCTTCAGAATGATAAAACATCTTGCCTTTTTGTAATACAGATTAATTCTGTAATTATTATATTCATATAGAATAGTTACTTGGCCAAAGCAGTACAAATTGTAAACTTTTATGCTGGGGAAGAGTGTTCCTGATCTGTTGTTAAGCTTTTCACAGAGTTAATTTAAAAATACGCAAGGCCTGTCAAGGAGGGTGTAGGGGATGAAGAGCTTATGGTAAAAACGGACATCCATACTAGTTCTTCGTTACAATGGTTATGATGATTGCTGAGATGTTATGAATTATATAACAAATATCAATTATCAAGTATATTCCAGCTAGGGATCATAAGACAGGACAAGCAGTGATTAGATCCATTTGTTTGTGCCTTAGTCTTTTCTAATTATCTGTTACTTTATAATGATTCTTGCCACAGGTTAAAATACTAGTTCAAGAACATGATATTTTTAGCTACAAGCTATAAAAGCGTAGTCTTGAGTAATGAAAAATATTTGATGTTTATAAATATTGATAAGATTTATTCAGTGAATCTAAAATTGTTGCCATTTATCACAGAATTTAACTTTATGATTTCTATCTGCATGTTTAGTCCATTTTTGATATGTCTTTGTTTTACTCAGTGCCTTTTCTGTTTTAATTGCTAAAGTTTTTCTTCTAAATTCATTTAGAAAAATTTTTTAGGGGGGTTAATTTTCAAAATAATTATTGAATTTTCTAAATATTTTTGCCTAAAAAGTTATCCAGGCATGTAAGTTATCCAGGCATGCCATACTTTGCTTTTAAAAACTGGTAGTTTGAGGTAGTGATTGGAATTTGGTTTGCCTACCTCCATGGTTTTCTATTTTACCCTCTATATGGAGGTCTGTGAACTTGTCAGGTTGCTTAAAAAATAAATGTCCTGAGTGAATTTTTAGCATTTTATCTTCTGTGGAAATAAAGGTTCATAGATACCTTCCTGCTCTCTCTAAGGCTTTTCCATCTGGTGGTGTTGTGGTTTTGTTTTACAATACCAGAATGTCCTCTTAAAGCTTCTTGGCCAGCTTGCTTTCTTGTCCGTTCTCTTTCTGAGCCAACAGGTCCCTTACAGCCCCACGGACCTTTCTTTTTTTTTCATCCACCAGGACCCCGAAGTACCTCTCCCCAGGGCTGCTCTTGATCTGTTTATCCCCAGCCTGGTGCTACCAGGGGGTGCCCCAAACCAGTGCAGCACCAGCACTCGGCCTTGTTGGACCACAGAAGTTTTACATGAACCCACTTCTCAAGCTTTTCCAGGTCCCTCTGGATGGCATCATGTCCCTCCAGTATGTCATCTGCACTCAGCTAGGTGACATCCACAAAATTGCTGAGGTTGCACTCGCTCCCGCTGTCTGTCATTGGCGAAGACATTTAATAACACTGGTCCCAGTATCAACCCTGAGGGACACCACTTGTCACTGGTGTCTATCAGGACACTGAGCCATTGACCACTACCCTCTGGATCCAACCATCCGACCAATTCATTTTCCTGCTAAAAGTCCACCCATTGAATCTATCTCTCCAGAGTGAGGGATGTTCTGGGGTACCATGTCAAAGGCTTTACAGCAGGCCAGATAAATGACATCTGTAGCCCTTTCCTTGTCCATTGATGGAGTCACTCTATCACAGAAGGCCACTGGCTGTCCTGAATCACCTCCCTGTCCTTCATGTGTTTTGGCATAGGTTCTAGTAGGATCTCCATGATCTTCCCTGGCACAGAGGGAGGCTGATAGGTCAGTAGTTCCCAGGGTTGTCCATTCTACCCTTTTTAGAAATGGATGCAGTGTTTGCCTTTTCCCAGTCACCTGGTATTTCACCTGATTGCTGTGACTTTCCAGAGCAGTCCTAGCAGGAGAATGGTTTTGGTGCCAATTATGTATTCCTTCTTTATTCCAGCGTTGCTGCCCAGAACCTAGTAAGAGGATTCCGTCTTGGAGTGGCCGCCCCATCTGGATGGATAAGATGGTGCTTTGCAGAGTGAAGGTCCCACACACCTTTGCTGTTCACTCTTACACTCGTCCCACCATCTGCCAGTATTGCAAAAGGCTGCTTAAGGGCCTTTTTCGCCAAGGAATGCAGTGTAAAGGTAAACATTTAATTTCTTGCTGTAGTAGTACGTTTCAGTAAAGATCTTGTATTTAAAACTGGTTGCGACTTAGGTGGCTCTATACTGCAAGATAGGGCAGTGTAATTTTTGAAAAATTGTGTAATTTTGAGAGGATCACAGCATCTCACATTTTCATTGTAGTAGGCTGTACATTGTACATTTTTCTGAAAAATAAGATTTAATCATGTAGACTGAGAATACTTTAATTCTAGAAGGATAATTATGAATTAATAAAAGTGGGAAATGCTTCTTTTTGTTCAGTATCTGTGGTGTGGACTCACCATTAAAGAATCTGTGAGTTTCATTGTATTATTCTAGTACAAGATACTGGTGATTACCTTTTGGAAATATTTTATCCAGGTATGTGCCTGTGCTGAGCTTGCAAGGTTTTTTATGTAGCGTATGTTAACATGCAGGGCTTCAGTTTTCAGACTCTTCCATGTGGTTCCTTGGGCATAAATACTGTGATCTCCTTCTGGCTCTTTATTGCTGGTTAGTGCAGATCTGTCAGCTTTGTTGCAGGAAACAAAAGTCTAGTGATGAATCATAAACATTAATATGGAAAGGAGTTTCCATTTCTCTCATGTGAGTTTGTCAAACGGGAGTATCAAAGGTGAGCTTTTTGAGAGAGGTCGCTTAATACGTTTTCAACTTGCTTTATTAGAGGAGATAAAAAATGGTAAGCTTGCAGTTGTGTTAACTTTTTTTTCTTACTAAAAATACTGCTGTCTCATGTAAGTAAGGAAGTAGTTTTATCTTTCATTTCTGTTGTTATTTACAGTCTTTGTAGTCAGTTTGAAGTCTGCATTCTGAAATGGTTTTGATATTTTTTCCAGTCCATGTGTCTTTTGGATACACATAATACAAAAATAATGAAGCCTGAAAAAGATGCTTTGTGGTTTTAACATACAGATGATGCTGACCATGTACAATTGCTTTGACTATACCCAGCTGAACCTATGAGGCTACCACATCAGTTTCAGGGAATTGAATGACACTGGATAAAAATATTATTGTATGCATATTGTAAGCATTTATGTACAGCAAACAAGCCTGGAGAAATGCTGTGTATATGTGCAGGACAGAAATAAGTGTCTTAATAGACCTCCATTTATGCAGTGTGATCCTATACTTATTTTTAATATATCAGGAATTGATATCGAACAGTTTAAATATTTTCATACTGCTTTCTCCTGCAGATTCTTATGGTTTCCCACTGACTTCCTCATGCACATTCCCAAAGCTTGGGATCTCTTAGTGCTCTTATCTTTCTGAGTATCCGTAATAGCCCTGGATTTCTTGATTTAATTCAGGTTGCTATTTGGGCTCTGATGATGATCTTTGAGATGCTAAGGCTGTATTCGTGGTAATAAATTAAATGTGCCCAGAAACATTCCCGGACAATGAGGTCAACTGGGACAGAATGACCCGTGTTCATGAGCAAGTTTTCTTAGCATCCCAGCCTGGGTGGCTCTATGCAGACTGCCTGGTTGGAGCAGTTTCATAGGATGCTCTGGTTTATGAGCTAGACCTTGGAACTGTTTGGGATTGTGTTAATGTTGTGGGCCAAAAGCATGCTAGGGCATGTTTGTCGCTATTTACTAGACTAGAGAATTGCTTTGCAGTATCCAAGAATGCTTCTGAATGTAGTTTAATTTATTAGGATAGACTCAGTCTTCTAGTTTCCTGACAGGATTGGAAATGTCTATTTCTTCTAGCCTCCTTTAAAGTAGTGAAGTAATTGTGTTCTGTAATATGGATTGAATCCACAGCTGTAAAAAGGATAGTTCGTGGGTCTCCTAGGATGCATCCTTTTAGGCACTCAGAAGCTGAGCAATATTGTATTCTGCTCCAGAGTTTGGCTCCTCTGCTACTAAAAATGGAGAGATAATGATTTTCTCTTGTCTGGGCTTAAGAGGAAAACACATTGAGCTTGTATTGAGTAACAAAAAGGGGCTAAATTACCAATATGAAAACAGTTGTGGGGGCAGTAGGGAGTTTTGAAATTCATGGTGTTGATAGAGTTGAAAATCACAGGGATGTTACTAATAAAGGAAATTCCTGTTAAAACCAGTAATTTTGTATGCTGGACTTTGTTCAGTAGGCCGCATCTGATACCTCAGGTACGGAAATGGCACACATCCATGTTAGATTCCATCTCCACATCTGGCCAAATCTGGTCATAACCTTATTCTGTCTGCCCTGTGTCAGCAAGCAGAAATGGAGCTTCAGTAATAAGCCGAATCTGTAACCTGAATGAGAGGGGAACAGGACTTTGGGATTTACTGGAGGACATATTTGCTCTGATGGAGTTGTGTGATTGTAGAGGCCTCTGATGTCTGCAAGTCTTAGTTGGCAGGTGGGGAAAAATGTTAGAGATGAGACATTTAAATCATGCAGCAATGGAAAAAAGGATGTGGAACAAATGAAAGAATGGGAAAAATTACATCATGATGGAAAAAATAGCTACAGAAAAAGCTAGAGAAGTAGCAAACCATTTTCTACTGCTGGAAGGGGAAGTACTGACATAATAAATAGTGTTGGGACAAATCAACATGTGACATCAGGACAAGATTGTTAATTTCCTCATGGAGATGATCTCATTGGTGCTGTCTTCAGTTACATGCAAATGTATGAATCTGAACTGAAATCTGTGTTGGAAGTAGCGAGTGATAAATGTTAGTGTCTGGGTGGGATTGAGGTTCTGGTATCATGGGCTTATTTATCTGCTATTTTAGATTGCAGATTCAACTGTCACAAACGCTGTGCACCTAAAGTACCTCGAGACTGTCTTGGAGAGGTGATTTTCAATGGAGGTAAGATGAGAAACATGCTTTCAAATAATGAGAGATCTTTTGAGGCTGAACAAGATGCACTAGTGTCTATTTCCTTCATCTTTGAGTATTTGACATATTTTTATTTATCTTGCCAGTTTTTTCACTGAGGTCAGTGAAAATGAAAAAGATTCACTGTAAAACTTACACTCTGGTGACTTAAATTTTACTTAATCAGTCTTGACAAGTTCAGTATGCTTTGCTTGGGATTGCTCAACGGAAATCAAAAATCAAGAAGCCATCCTGATGTACAAAATTTGAACATCTGTTGTGATCAGTCTGCTCACTGTTTGCCATGAAATATATACTTTAAAACATTAATATCTGAAGACAAGTACTGTTTTTTATGACTTTTTCATGTCCATGATTTTTACTGGCCAGATTTAGCCCAGATGCTTGAGATAAAAGAGAAAGGAAAAAACCCCTAGCCAAACCCAAAAGAAGGAACCCTACTCTAATTTCTGGAAACCTCAGTGAAGTAGAACTACTTTCTCAATAGACCTTACAGAACTGAAAGAGGAGTGTGGGGAAGAATTTGTGGAAGAATGTTTAGAGTGTTTTTATAAGTTTTAGGCCAGTGTTAAGCTGATGAAATATGGGATGGATGAGCAGATTGGGATTAAAAACTGATTGAACGGGTGGGCTTTGAGAGTGGTTATCAATGGCAAGTAACTCGTGGTGTACCCCAGGGGCCAACAAAGGGTCCAATCCTTTTCAACATCTTAATGATCTTGATGGGGCAGAATGTACCCTCAGCAGGTTTACAGGTGACTGAATGACTGGCTACGACAGAGGGTTTGTGCTGCTATCCAGAGGAACTTCAACAGACTGGAGAAATGAACTTGGGGGGTTGTTGGACCAGGTGACCTTGAAAAATCTCCTCCAACTTCAGCCATTGTGTGATTGTGTTGCCTTGATCCTTGTCACACGTATTTTTTTAGTGACACAGGTTTGGTGACATGCAGCAGATCACATCAAACTGTCCAACTTGATTCAGAGGCTTGGGCAGCAGCTGTGTTAGCCAGTGAGTCTCTTGCTGTTGCACAACATATCCCATCCTTACATGCCAGCCTTTTGCAGCTCCCAGGCTCTTTCCTGGATCTTGAGGCTGGTGGCTGTGAACAGCAATGTGCAACATGATGTTGCTGCAGCCTGCTTTTGCCACCCTTGTGATGCTGTGGTGCTAAAGGCCACATAGTTTGGGAACTATGGTTTCATATAATTCTTCTGAGGATGTAAGGAGCAATTTATTTTTTGTTCTTTCTACCACTCTTAACTGAGCTCACCCCAGGTAAAAAAAATCCAACCAAACCAACCCCCCCAAACCAACAAACAAACAAAAAAACCCCAACCATAAAAAGGCTATAGAAGAAGATATTTCTATGTCCTAGTTTTCCACAGTGCCAGTTGTACAGCTTTTGAAAACATTAAACTTCTTCCAGTAGAAAATCAGATGTGAATAAGATCTGTTCTGCTTTCCTCTTTTCCTGAAGTATCACAGCCCCCCTTTTTTCTCTTCTTATTATGGACTACAAGAGCAGCGGGAGCTGAGTTGGGTTTCTGTTAATGGAGAATTTAATTTGCACAGGAGTAATTCTCTGGGTCATCTCTAGCCATAGAAAGGTTACTTTGTCCTGATTACTTGTGGGAACAGAATTACTTAATGATATTTAGAGTTAGACTTTAAGCTTTTCATGGTTTCTTTCAGTATGGTTCTTGCTTTAGTTGGGTGTTTCTTGCCTTGGCATTTAGCAAAATGAAATTGATAATGTTCATTAGCATACTTTGCATCTTATAGCAAAAATGTGAAGATTTTGTATATTGTGATTGTTCTTTTGTGTTTACTTGCATAAATGTCAACTCAAAGTTGGTGGGTTTTGGGGGATTTTATTTCCTTTTTTTAGTTGTGTGTTTGAAATAATATATGACCTGTGTTGTTTCCAGAACCTGCTAGCCCAGGCCAGGACTTGGATATGCCAATGGAAGTTGATAGCAGTGAAATGAACAGTGATGGTAGTCGAGTTCTAGATGATGCTGAAGAGCCCTCTCCTCCTGAGGACAAAATCTTTTTTATGGATCCGTCTGACCTTGATGCAGACAAAGATGAGGAAGCTGTCAAAACAATCAGGTAAGTCATAAGGTGGATTTCTTTGCTTGGGATGTACTTTGCTCAATATTGTGAGCAAAACGTTTCCAATTAGCCCAGTTCTATTGCTGAAAGTGTATTTTCTCTTTGTGTGTAGGTTTCTTCATTTTTAGCTTGAAAATACTTTGTAAAGTTCTCCTTCCTCAAGCAAATCTGAAACATAAATAGATTAAAGGAATATGGTCTCTTCTAATTGGAAAAAGTGTTATGTTATGACAGCTGTTGAAGAAATAAAACCAGATTATCAAAACAGGATAAAACTTACGGCTTACCAAGGCTGATATGTGGTTAAGGTCTCTGTGACTTAAGCCTAATTTAGTTACTGTTCTATATGTATGGATTTAAAAGGCATTAGCTGAGATATTTTAATATTGGCATCAGAGTCTGTATGCATGTTAGGCAATAGTTAGATTTATTTATCTTGAACTTGATTTTTCTGAAACTGTTAGCGTAGTTTCTTACATCAAATTTGATCTTTTTGTTTTCTGTATTATTCTGAGTAGTGTCATCCTGATTTTCTTAGTCATTCTTAATAAGATGAGCGCAGTTGTATTTGGTCCCGCTAAAGGTCGCTGGAGCTCAGGGCTTAGTAGAAAATTTGTGAGGGAGAGCATATAATGTTACCTCCCAACTATCAGTGATTTATAGCTCAAGGATCTCCTGAGTGGGAAGTAACATCCTTCTCTAAGCAGGATTTTTCTATTTATTTCTAATCAGATTTGAAGCAATTCAGGATTTTGGCATTCTAGTTCTAGAGCGTAACTGTGTGCCACATTAAAGCATTCTCATGATGTTGTGTGTTTACAAATGTGTCTGTTAGTGCCACATGTAGAGCTCTGGAATTAGGCAGGCACCTTGGTGGTTGGCTTCATTTTCAGTGCTATTAAAACCTGTTTAATTACTGACTGTCAGGACATTAGAGATTATCAAATCCTTGTCTGCAGGACAATTAATATACCTGAGCATTGATAGAATTTTCTAGTGCAGTTGTGTTTTGAATTAACACACCCCTGATTATATTTTCATAAATTGAAAGTATGCTTCGATGGGGACCTTTATTAATGACCATATTAAGAAGCAGCATAATCAACTTACATAGACAAGAGAAAATAATAGTTATGCTGATGTTAATTATATTTCTGTGCTATAAAATAGCATGAAAGACCAGCAGTCTCAGCAAATTATTTTGAGAGAGGATGATTTCTGTAGGTGTCCTGACTCCACTGTGTTTCTTCTGTATTCCTTAGAGTAATTCAGGTACTGCAATACTTGCTCTGGGAGAGCTAGTACGAGCTCAGATACCTTATTAATTTCATCTATCAACTAAATCTGTATGGGAAGAAAAAGTGTCTGTTCCTGAAAATTATGGCCTAAATGAGTAAAAGGTGTATATTTGTAGGACTGTTGTATTTTAACTTGTTATATATTAAACTGTTGTATCTTCTTTTTAGTCCTTCAACAAGCAATAATATTCCTCTCATGCGAGTTGTACAGTCAATCAAGCACACAAAGAGGAAGAGCAGTACAATGGTGAAAGAAGGATGGATGGTCCACTATACTAGTAGAGACAACCTGGTCAGTTATTTTAGTTTCTTCCTGCATTAAGTTATTTCTCTAAACTAGTGTATTTTATTTCTGATTTAGATATCCTGATTTACAGTGTAATTTGAAAGAACTTAACTGTGATGTTCATTATGAAGAAAGCTGGTTCAAGGGAGAAACTGTAATTTATTCAAATTCTTAATGTGGCTATTGAACAGTACGATTCCTTCTCCCCTTTAAAAAGAAAAAGCATCTCTACGTGGTCTCAAATGAATTGCATGTGTAGTATTTCAGCTTTCCTGAGAAGATAACTTGGAGTAATTTGCTTGTGTCTTCTTTCTCTTTAGAAGTTGAACTAAATACTTGCATCTCTTTTTTACCTGAAAAAGGTGGAAATCATTATAAAATGATGAGTACTGAAATGGTTGACAGTATTATTCTAATGATCTAGGTGTTTGTAAATAGTTATGTGTAGATATGGGAGTCTTTAATTCCTCTAGCAATTCACTCTAGGAGTTGTGGCTTGACTGTATGTCCTTGGGTATGCAAGCATCCTCCAAAAAGACTGCGTTTCTGTTGCCAGTGCGGCCAATAATGATCTCTTAATTGAAATCAAGCTTCCCCCTCAATAAGCTGCTTGATTTTGCATATTGAGGGGGAAGACAAGGCAAAATAATAGGGTTCCTTAGTATTGTCTGATGGGAGGAAGTGACTTACCTTGTTTTTTGGTAGATGAATGAAAAGGATGAAGTTAAAAAGTTCCCAGATCTCATGGAAAACATTATGGCATATTGAGACTGTCCATGAAAGGCAGTAGAAATACTTTTGCATTCTTTATCTCTGTGGCATCTGATTGAAGGAGACTTAAGGAATTTAGAGGAGCAAAGTTATTTACGTTCTGCTGAAATCAAGTTGAGGGGGGATAAGTCTGGTTACCATAATATTTCACTTTTTGTGATTGCCAGCTGAACTGTAATTACATACGTAGATTTCTTTCTGAAACTACATGAAAAAACATTTCATTAAGGTACGGTTTCCTAATACCTAGATGAATTTTTTACAAACCCAAATAAGTATCTAGTGTGTTTTAGATAGTGACTTTTATATAGTCTTGGCTGTAACCAATTATCATCAGCTGGCTCTGGAAAAACTAAGGCCCAATTGCAGTCAAAGGTGAATAGTTCTACAAGAACTGTTCAGGGCAGACCTAGTATACAACTCTGATTTAAACTTTCAGTACAACCAGTATGTTTTTCCATGGACTTTTTTGAACCACCCCTATAGAGCAGTGATCTAATGATACACCTTAGCTTAGTTTGATTTTCTTCATCTGTCAGTTTGGCTGCTACCTCAATGACATCAGCTGAAAAAGGCCATTCAAATGGAGTATTCTGACCCAAAGCAAGGTACCTCCAGCGAAACAAGATCTCCCAGAGCTTCCTAATGGGAGGAGACTTCCGTATTGGGCATTACAGCATCGGCTATTTCCCTTGACCGTTCTGTTCTCAGCAATGTCAGACTGTTTCCTATTCCTGAAACAGCTGGGCTTCCTATGAGTTCCAGACAGGTTCATTTTAACAGCAGGATCTGTGTGCTTCTTTTGCTCCCTGGATAACAAGATATTTCACCCTTTACACTGAGAAGTTTCTACGTCATCATCTACTCTTTTCTGACCCTGATCCCATCCTTTCCCAGAGTAGGGTATGGGGCAGACTTTGAATCCCTGAGTAAGTTACCAGCCTGTTCCTTAATTCCTCTCCTCCAAAGTCTTCCCTGATTCATGATTTAATAAAGACCATATATGTCCAAAGGATGGGTTTACCGTTTCTCATTTCATCTATTGTCCCAGTGCTGTCTGGGAATTCCTTTTAGTTAAATCCATTCATGATCTAGCTTTCTTTGTGTAACTCCTATACGTAGTCTTAGCTTCCCCCTGACTGAAGTGATTTAAGCTCTGCTTAAATATGGAAAAAAAAAAAAAAAGAAAAAAGCTTTCATTTTAATATGACAGAGTTTATAAAATATAAATATAATAATATTTCAAACTTTGTCATCCTAAATTAGACTTAAGGGTCTTGGATTTTTGTCACAGAAAAATGGAATTGGGTTTCTAACTATATGAGCATGGTGCAAGCAAAGTATCTTAGATTCATATAGCCATATTAGCTTTCTAAAAGCTTCTTTGTTTTGAGGAATATTCTTCTTAAATTACAAGACATTTATGTGCAACAGTTAATTCCTGTTACTTTTTGGTAGAGAAGATTTCTTGTTGGTGGATACTTCCAGCAAATGGCTATTTAGTCTCTTGTCTTTTTTTTTTCTCCACAAGGTATTCTTTCCATTTGAATCTCATAATGTGTCTGTTTTGCCACTGTGTGCTTCTGACCACCTAGATATTGTATTGACAAAAGAATTAAGGACTTGTGGGGCTTGCTCAGTGCTTGAACCCTTGCAGTGTTGGTATGAGGGCACAGAGGGAGAAAGCATGACTCCCACAGTTGTTACTAAATTAAAATAATTCAGAGTTTGTGAGCACATGCACCTGGAGTAAAACCTGTCTAGTAACTGTTTTTTCCTGTATGAGGTAGCTCCTGTTGTCACTGCCATTACTGTAAGGTAAGTGATATTTTTGCTGGTTTGTGGAAATAATTTTCAAGCTTCTTCTTAAACTAAAGTCTTTATTCCCAGAGTTTATTTTTTCATTTCTGCATTCTAAGATTCAACTGTAGATTGATATTGAATGATTATTATAGTAATTTAAAGTATTTCTTATTTAAATAATGAGATAGCAAAAGCGGTATCAAAGATTTATTCCTTATGTAATCATACTGTGCATTTTGTAGAGAAAAAGACATTACTGGAGACTGGACAGCAAATGCCTCACGCTATTTCAAAATGAATCTGGAACAAAATATTACAAGGTAATTAATGATGAGTAATAATTATGTTTCACTTGATTTTTTTGAGTGCTTTATAGATCTGAAATCTACTTCTGAGCAGTTTAAGTATTTTCTCCATTTTCCCATCTCTTTTTTAATCAAAGCTTTGACCAGGTTAATTGTTGCCCAATGCCTATAAGCGAGAAGGACCAAGACTAACTCTGAGAAGTTGCTTGCAGCTCCTACTGTAATTCCTTTGAGTATGTGTCTCCTTATATTTTGCATGTACTGTTCTCCTGAATTACCTGGCATATTAAGCTTTCCTTACAATTAGCAGAGAATTTCTTTGCCACCAGTTGAATGAAGGCTTGGATTTTTCTGTTCTCTGAGTAGCGACTGAAAGTTTGCATGCTGGTGTGTTTTGTTTCAAGGTTCCTCAAATTAAATTACTCCCTACTGTACAACTGAAAGTTTCAAGGAAGATTTGCAGGAAAATTTACTGTGTATCCTGATGTTTATATAAATTAAGCTTAGTGTATTGTTAATGTAGTATTGTGTTTGGTGGTGGAATATTCAGAAAATGCATTTGAATGTGTAAACAGGACTTTTCCCTTTCTTGTCTTATACCTTTAGGTGGGGGTCCAAATCTTGCAGCTTCTTCCTTTATAACATCTCTAAGATCAAGCCTTTTCTCTGTACACTCAGCTAAACTTGCCCAGATCCTTTTCATCCCTATCTTGACCAATGCAGTCTCTTCTCAGACCTCTCTGATACTTGTATTGCCCTGTGCATTCAAAACACAGCTGGTAAAATATGTTCCTTGCTTGTTGCTCTGTTATGTCAGTGCTTTTAGTCCTTTGACTTGCCCCTTTGCGTCCCTTATTTTGACTGCTGAGATCTAATTGTTTGTCTTTGCTGTTAGTCATTCACAGTTCTTGCCTTTACATTTATTTGCTCTACATCTCAATCAGCTGCTGTCTCTTATTCCCCTAATGCCAGCCTGGTGTTCACCTGCTTGTTCACTACTCTGGCAAGTGACTTGCACACCTTCCCATGGATGTGAAATGTCCTCCTCCAGCTAATGTGAACCTGAAACCATTTCTTCCTTCAGATCTGTTCCGTAATATTCTTGTACCATGGTCTTAAACTGACCAGCAGAGGATAATATCTGTATGCAGATAATATCTGCTAATATCTGTATGAAAGAGAATCTTTACCCAGAAAGATTCAGATGCACAAAATGGTGCTTATTGACTAGCTTGTATAACTGCATCCTCTCCTTAATGTTACTGTTTCACTTTTTCCCCCTGTCATGCTCTTCTCTGCCTAAGCTGTATAAACTGCAAGGGGAAAATGGTCATTTTATCCTTGTGCATCATTTACACATGCAGTGGGGGTGTGTCTCATGATAAACATAAATGTAGTTTGAGTAGAAAATAGTAGTTGTATAGAGAGAACTGTCATGGGCCTGAAAGTCTCTCTAGCCTTGTGTATAGGAATTCAGAAAACTGGGTGGGCAATGGTCATGCGCAGTTTGACTTTAGTTATGAAGCTTGGTGCTTTGGTTTTGTTTTTTTGATATTTGATTTGATTTCTTTGCAACGCTTGAAGTTATGAGTTTTAGTATATTAAAATATTTTGTGCATTTTCATTTTTTAATCTTTAATATCTTTCTTCAGGAGATTCCACTTTCAGAAATTCTCCAGGTGACTCAGCCTCGAGATTTTTCAAACGTGGTGCAGGGCAGCAACCCCTACTGTTTTGAGATCATCACTGACACGATGGTGTACTTTGTTGGCGAGAACAATGGCAGCAGTCATCACAGTCCAGTTCTTGCTGCCTCCGGAGTTGGACTTGACGTAGCTCAGGGCTGGGAGAAAGCCATTCGCCAGGCCTTGATGCCAGTCACTCCTCAAGCTAGCGTCTGCACTGCTGCAGGACAAGGAAAAGATCACAGTAAGCAGGCAGACAAGGCACTGTTGTTCATATGCTGAAGCTGCTGATGCTAGTGATTCCTTTTGGAAAAGCACTTATTTAGAGTGAAGTATTGCCTGTTGATTATCTGCTGAATTGGGTCCATAATTTTCCATGAATCTTTAAAAAGCGACCCTCAGGTTTGTGGAGGGTGGGCAAATTCTTTAATCGGTTGTAGCAGAAAGTAGTAAAGAGTCAGATCTACAATATGAATGCAAAATGCAGAGTTTTATTGTAGGAGCACTAAAAATGTACACATGGATGTAAAAAGGGATCATAGTTTAGATATTTCTAATATACATAACTAAATAAATACATTCAGATTGTGTATATATGTAGATTTATATATATATTTAGGTCTTTGAAAGAACCTAAATTTGGATGCTTTTTGATGTTATCACCTCTCTCTATATATATATGTATAGTTTCTAAATTCTGTGAGATGTCAGTAGGTAAGGAGAAAAAAAAGAGTTAGTGTTGCAATATAAATACCATCAATGATGGAAAAAACTTTTGCTGAGCTGAGGGTAGTTACCAAAATACCCTATTCTTCTTCTTATGCGCCTGCTCTCCCTTTTTTCCTCTGGCATAGGATCATATTCATTATCAAGGCTCCACTAAACTTATATATTGTGTTCTTTCTTTTCAGACATCTTGTTCCTTGCAACAACATTCATTCTCATTCTGTACTGAGATTTATGCTTTCACTCTTTAGTTTGCTTTTGAATTCCAGCTATTCTTTAGTCATCTTGTAGTAAAATTTTCTTCTGCAGAAGATTCTGAGATCAGTTTGTCTCTGATATCTGGCTACTCTGCATCAGCAACAGTTAAGAGCATGTAAATGCTAGTCTGAGGTAAAGGCACTTTCTGAAAATGCAGCAACGGTGTAAAATAGTAAACTATGAAATGCCAGTACTGGTATTGGTATCTAATTACAGTGAAGAAACATACCTGTAAGATGGTACCTTGTACCTGGCTTTATACATACATAAAATGCCACTTTTGATACAGAATTTTTAGTTTTGTGTATATATATATATACACGCCCTCCAAAACTCTCTTTATTTTCTATCACCTAAGGCTTACTGTTGCTGACAGACTTGCAAAGACATTTGATTTTTCCAAAACAAATATTTTTTCAGATAAAAATAATATTTCATTGACATTGGTCGAGAATAGAACTGCAGCAGTAGATGCCAAGGGGAAATATTTTAGCATGTTTAGGATTGTAGGGATATAAGAAACTACTATGAGTCAGGGAGTGGCATTCACATATTTTTATACAACTCAGGTTGGTTTTTAAACTCTCAGAAAACCAAAAAATGTCTGTTCATCCCTCTTCTTCCTACACTTCGTGAATCATGAAATGTATCTCACGAGCCTTGAACATAATTAGATGTTAGTTAAAAAAAAAGAAGTCCCCAAAGTCTCAAATATGTGCTTTTAAATGAAAAGACCGAAAGTTGGACAGAGACATTGCTAGTGCTTGAAATACTTGCAGCATCAGGGAGTTTGTAGTGTTAAAGTGTCCACAAGACACTATCTAGTTACTTTATACTACATTCTGGTCAGAGAGAGGTAGAAATGGGGATGTTCTTCCAGTCTGACCTATGGCAAAGAATCCTTTGTAATCCTGTGCCTGGTGTTTGGGGTGGGGTGTTTCTTTGTGGGATGTTTCTGAGCTAAAATGAGAGAGCAAGTAAGCTGTTTACCTGGTGTAGATTACGTGTGGAATTGTGGCATTACTAATTTCTTTAGAAGTGACTCCTTGTCAGCCCTTACTTTTGTGCATTTCAGACACTAGAAAAATGGATTTATTTGGAAGGAGTAACTTAATCTTTACGTACAAGGTATTTTGTATTCTGTAGCCATCTGTGGAGAATGGTTTAGTGTGTTCTTTTAAACACCTTCAAAAACTGTAACTTCATTTTCTAGTTGCCTTGCTGCAGTTTTTGTTGACCTTAGGGATTTTTTTGTCTGATTTCTTTCTTGTTTTACCTTGTGTTCTGTATGGTTACTTCAGTACAGACTTGACTATAGTCAATAATCAGTAGGTGTATGTAAGACTCTAATTAGACTTCATATTTCAGATGCAGAATTCAGAGTGTCTTTGAGAATTAGCATGTGTTCCTATCTTGTCTCTGTAAGTTTCTTCTTTGAGATAGAGCACAGGTGGCAAAAATCAAATATCAAATATGGACATCTTTGTTCCCTAAAATAGTAAATCTGGTAAATCAATAGTGTGTTTTCTGTCTACCTTGTAGATGACTTAGTTCTTTTTTTTTTCTTGAAGTTAACATCACAGAATTGTTAGTGTTGGAAGGGACCTCTGGAGATCAGCCAGTCCAACCCCATTGACAAATCAGGGTCACACAGAGCAGGTTACGCAGGAAGATATCCAGGTGGGAATGGAATGTCTCCAGAGAGAGAGCTCTCAACAAGAAGTGATAGATGTCCATTAGTCTGAGATACTTTGCATTGGTTTTGGAAGTCAAAGAAGGGTATTTTCTGCTTTGCTTGGTGCATCTCTTCTTGCCTGTGCATCAATGTTACTCCTGCAATGAAAACTTCATGTTTTCATGAACATGAAATACGTGCTGCAGACTGAAGAATTCTGATTCTTTATTGGGTACTTTTACTTGAAAATTACACTTCCTGAATGTGCCCTAATATTCCAAGGATTGATACGCTTCTGTAGTTTATACATGAAACAAAGGGTTTTTTTTTGGGGTGTTATTTTTTTTTTTTTAGTATTATGGGCTTTATTGCTTTTTTAATTATCAGGTCTTCTGTTGCTTTGTTTAATTTGTTTTCTTTTCTTATGCATTAATTCTATATATCTTGGTGGCACAGAAGATGAGCAACCACATTCATTTGACTATGACGGATCTACCTGGTCCTCTTGCCTGTATTTTTCTTCATTGCTCCCAGAAATCATTATTCCTTTAATGAACTCTGATACGATTGTTACTGCTTTTGGTTCTCCAGCTGTCTGTTGTGTACACACTTGTGTTGTTCTACTGTTTTTGTAACCAGTGATGGGACAAAAAAAGACAAATAATCTTCACAAAACTCCCAGGGTTATTTATCTAATGAGTTCCAGGGTCTGAAATTTTTGCAAACCAACAGTAAAAACAATTTCACCAGTACTGGGTTAGAAGTCAGTAGAGGGCTTTTGTTGGTTTTCATTTTTCTGCTCTTTTAGCTAGAAAAAGTCTGCTCTTTCTATTTACTTACTTGGCTTTATTTTCTTTATTGCAGAAGAGTTGTCTCTAAGCATCTCTGTTTCAAATTGCCAGGTCCAGGAGAATGTGGTGAGTCATGTTCATTGTATTATAGTGACGTTTATTTATCTCAGTATTATAAAGTAATTGGTAGTAGCAGTGTCTGGATGAGAAAGCAACACCAGAGCACTGTAAAGAAGTCCATGGTACATGCAGGAATTAACCTACTTACCTGCCATGGTTGTTAGTTTTTGTGGATGTATGGCCCTGCTTGTGGTGCAGCTCAGTGGATCCTCTTCCAGGAAGAGGATTCTTCAAGGAAAAGTTTGTTGTGTTTTCCCACTCCATTTAGTGTAATGATGATACCTTTTACAGAGCTTGGTTAATGCCAAATGTAATTACAGCTTAGCCAGTAATAACTAATGCAGTCCTGAACATTTTAATGACTCCTGATATTTGTGATTTCTTTTTTTCATGCTTTAGGATATCAGCTCTGTGTACCAAATATTTGCCGATGAAGTGCTGGGTTCGGGTCAGTTTGGTATTGTATATGGAGGTAAATTGCATTATGTTCCATTATGCATTTATTAAGGTAGAATGTCTGCTTGATAAAATTATCCTTTTTGTATTTACTTAGCTGTATCTAGAATGTCTAGGTGAAGTTTATCTTGTTAAAAGCTTTGTTTGGATTACTTTGCTGCATGTCTCTGCACTTTTATATACAGTATTTCTTACAATTGCATTTTTGCATTTACAGTTTTGCACTGGCATCATAATCAGTTTAGAATATGCATTGCATTTTGACCACAGTTAAATACAAAGTAATCCAGTTTGGCCTTGTTAAATGGTCTTTTCTTAATTGCAAATTCTGTCACTGTTGTTTGTGTTATATGGTATTAGAAGTCATATATTTGCTGTCAGTTATAGCTGTTTTCAATGACACCTGAGAGGTGTGGCCAAAAGCAATTAGAAGAACACATAGTTTATGGTTTGATAGTATAGATGCAAACATAGTATTGATGTATTTTATGCAAACAAATCTCTGTCAGCAGGGTAAAGTGGAAGGAGGTATTCTTTGCCAAGAATCCTAGCCCTAGGTTTCAAGTCTAGTATTATTACCTAGGTTTTAAAACCTTCTGTTGCAGCATATAACTTGTTTTTAGTATGTAATCACAAAAAAAGAAGAAATACTAGAAATGTATATGAACTCTGTTTCTATCTCTCTCTTTTTTTTAAATCTTATATTATATCTCAAGTGTTGAGAAAACCACAGACCATAAATCTGGAAAGAAAGAAAAAGTCATAAGTAATGCTTTAAAAGTGGTAATCTTTCTGCTTCTGTCACATTTTCTTTCTAGTCAGGAAGTATTATGGCTATGATTTTTCTGTGTGCAAATTGTGTAGTTAGATGCTTTATTGCTTCTAAACTGCTTGCTGGAAATACAGTTTGGTCTGGTTTTACATCACTCTTGAAAGAGGTCAGGTTTTTTGCCCCCTCTGAATTTCTTAAAGCATAGTGCTCCCACTCTTGTGAATAGAAATGCACAAATGCAGACACTTATTTTAATGGTTGGATTTTATTTTTCCTAAATTGCCTTGTAGATAAATCTCAGCTTGGTATTTTGCATGATGCAATGCTTTTAAGTGCTTGTAAGCATAAATACTTTTAAAAAGTGCTCATTATAATATTTTTTTTACTGAATGAGGCCTTAAAATATATAGGATATGCACACTTCTTAAGATAAAGTTACAAGCTGAAAAAGTATGAAAAGACAATATGAAAGACTGTGGTTTTGCTGGCTCTGCACACTGCTGAATTGTTGCTGGTGTTTGGGGAGAGATCTGGTAACTTCTAATATTGGCTTATCACCACCTGTGTAGTCTTACTGAAATAATGGTAACAAATAATGGTAAAATGAAGTTGCTTTCATTGTTGTGGAGTTTGTTTTGGTATTTTTTTATATGTGGGTTTTTTTCTGGGGTATTTTTTTTGCCTTTTCTTTTAAGTTTTTTTTTTTAAAATTTGTTTGCATTTTTTGTGTCCTCTATTCTTGAAAAACATTTCCAGAATTGCAAATCAGAAGTTACAGGATATAGTTAACAACTCCTGCAGATCACTGAGAATAGTTTCCCTCTGCTTTTCCTATTTTGATTAGTTTGAAAGATCTGAAAAAGGGAGACAGAAAAAAACGTATCCTTGATGTTTTCTTACTGATGTAAAACTTGCACTGAAAACTGGGTGCTTGTGTTTTGCTTAATAAAAGGAATTTTCAAGCTGCTTTTCTCTTAATGTTCATGGACAATTTTTGGCTGTAGTCTAGCTTCTGTAGTTAGATGTTTCGTTAGATGGGTTGATGTGCTTTACATTCTTTAGGAATCTAGCATTTGCCTTCTGTGTTTTGCATCTAGTTTGTAACTGTTTGTATTTCTGCTACATTTCACTATAATTTCCTTCATCTGGTGGAGATAAGTCCTTTATTCATGGTGGTGTTGAAGGCAGGTGCAGGAGCTGCTTGGCAGAGCAGCCTGTGGAGCAGTTCCTGTGCCCTGCCTAAGCCCTGGCCACCTGTGCTGACCATGGAGCAGCAGGGAAGGCTGGCTGGTGGCTGCTGAGGTGTAGCTCGGCTCCCCATAGCAGAGCTTCCAGAACCTTCTGTGCCACTTGCACTTTAGCTGTGTGTGTTGTCCCTTTTGCTAAAATGGCTTCCAAACCCTTCGCTGAGCAGATAATGGCACTTGCCTTTGGTACAGGCTTACTGTTCTGTAGTAGTGTAGTATTAAATGTCCCTTGCACAGGCGAAAACTTCACCCAATACATCTAATGTCAATGTGTGTACCTGACAGCAGAGTGGTAACTGGTTTAAATTTAATCTACAGAATTCCTGTGGGGGCTGATCACTTCTTTTACTCATGTACCATTCACAATTCTAAATATAAATATTGTACACTTCATAGAATATACTTCTTTCCCCAAAAGGGAATTTCTGCTGTCATGTTTTATAGCTATGAATTGCTTCTACCTCTTGATGGCTGACATTGACTTTCTGTTTAGGAAAACATAGGAAGACTGGAAGAGATGTGGCTATCAAAGTCATTGACAAGATGAGGTTTCCGACTAAACAGGAAAGTCAGCTTCGTAATGAAGTAGCCATTCTCCAGGTATAAAAGTGTTTTTGAATCACACTGGAATTTTGTTTTAAATAAACAATTAATGAAATTTTGTATTGTGTGTGAGGGCTCTGAATTGATTTTTAAATATATATCTGTGATTTCTGAGTACTTTTGTAAGAGGGAATCTTATAAGAGCAGGAATTCCTGAGTGCTTGCTAAAGTTGATAACTTGGGGATGATATCTACCTCCTGTAAGGGATCCACTGAAGACACATATTGGCTCCATGTTGCCTCCCTCGTATTATTTTCTGCTGTTTTCCACTACTGGCTCTTCAGTCTTTGAGTATTATTCTTGTACTTGGTAGCTTGAGTACAGAACATGCATCAATTGTAAAATTAATCATTACAGCTAATTTGTATTAAACAAATTATCCTTAGTAGTTGGCATGTTTCATGGATTGACATTTATTTCAAGCTAGTTTCTTGCCTCCTTTTTTCACCTCTAACTCTCAGCTTAAGTGTTTTTTTGATTTGTGGTGCAACATTTCAGGATCTTTCATACTGTTCTTATTTAAGTGATGTACCTATGCTACTTTAATTTAGAATTTGCACCACCCTGGGATTGTGAACCTGGAATGTATGTTTGAAACGCCAGAACGAGTCTTTGTTGTGATGGAAAAGCTGCATGGAGATATGCTAGAGATGATTCTTTCCAGTGAGAAAAGTCGACTTCCAGAACGAATAACTAAGTTCATGGTCACTCAGGTGAACCTCCAGTTTCTCTGCTTTGAGAGGAAAGGCTAGATTTGGGGTTAGTGATTTTGAGAGGAGAATTTGGAGAAGGGTTTTTCTGTATTGTTATTTAAAAGAGACAGCACAGAGAGCTGCACATCTAATGATAGTTGAATAAACAAGAAAAGAACTTTGAATGTTAATTATGTTAATTTTTTTGGCCCTTCTTTCCCAAGACATAATACTGTGTTTCAAATCTTGATAAGCTGGAAAAAACAGTATATGTGGGTTAATTCTTGAGGACTATGTTGATAAAAATTGCTGTATTGGTTAGTGTGTGTGTCTTTTGACACTTCTGATCTGCTTGAATATGTTCTGAAAATCTTCTTCTGTCTTGTAGATACTTGTTGCTTTGAGGAATTTGCACTTCAAGAATATTGTGCACTGTGATTTAAAACCAGAAAATGTACTACTAGCATCAGCAGAACCATTCCCTCAAGTGAGTGAACATTAAACAACACTTTTCATTACTTATTCATCGGGTTTTTAAAAGCAATGTCAACATTGAAGCTTAAAAAAGTGACGTCTTGTGGGATTTTCAAGACTTACTCTAGAATTACTTGAACAGCATGTATTGTAGTTGTCTTTTTTTTCCCTTCCCCCCAGAAAATGCCTTTATTGGATGCCCTTTTGTGCACCCTGAGGAGGGCTTACTGTCTTGGGGTTAAGTGTTGGACTTGATCTGGATCCTTTTATCTCCACAAGTGCCTGCGGTGTTCAATTAAGGAGCTCTTGTAGAACCATGAAGATTTGAGTTTCGGTGCATGCGCCAGCTGTTGATGCTTTTTATCTGGATATTCTGTCAAGAGCTGGCTGGGTCTGAATTCAAGCTAAAACTCAGGGTTTGATTTCTGTGTAGCTGAAGCCTCCAGCTTCTGGAATATGATTAAGAATGTGATTTGGCTGGGATTCATGTGCATTTTTAACTTTGGTTCTGTGCCTTTTGAGAGTGAGGATTCAGCACTGCAAATCAGCTGGGTTGGGAATCAAGATCTTTTGTCCTTATTTGCACACTTGTGGCATGTAATACACAAACTGCCTCAGACCTGAGGCTGTGCAAGGCCAGTTCAGGTCTTGATCAGAAGCATGGCTGATCTGCATGCCGTAAAACCAGCAACATAAAACCTTAACTGACTGGCTTACATGGGATTTTGTGACTGTTTTCATATGTACAATGATTAAGTGGTGGCAGGAAGGGTGTGAAGTCACACAGAGATTTCTCAGTTTAAAATGTGTTCCTTTTGCAGGTGAAGCTGTGTGATTTTGGCTTTGCACGCATCATTGGTGAGAAGTCTTTCCGGCGTTCTGTGGTGGGGACTCCTGCCTACCTTGCCCCTGAAGTGCTCAGGAGCAAAGGCTACAACCGCTCCCTAGACATGTGGTCAGTAGGAGTTATTGTCTATGTGAGCCTCAGTGGTACATTCCCGTTTAATGAAGATGAGGATATCAATGACCAGATTCAAAATGCAGCATTTATGTACCCACCAAATCCTTGGAAGGAAATTTCTAGTGAAGGTAAAGAAATTAATTTTCTCTATTAGAATGTTTGTGTATGTAGATAACACATTCAAATACTTAAACCTCAAGGTTCATTTAGAAAGGAGTGTGAGAATTATTGATAGTTTGAAATTAGTAGACTATGCCAAAGTGGATGAATATGAGCTAAATATATTTGTCAAAGATAAATTGTGAAATGGAATGCTTTAGTTTGTTTTCATGGCAGGGAAGTCAGGACATTTAGCAAAAAAAAAAAAAAAATCTCAGGCATGATGAGTGGGATGAGTAACCTGACACTTCCCAAAATTCCCAAAGGAAAGTTAATTCGTGTGTGGGTATTTGTTGAGTGCTGACATATTTTATCCAAACTATAATCACAGAAATGGTTCAAAGTTGAATCTGGAATTCTAATTTTGTACATTAGGAAGTATGGAGTTAAATGTCAGGTCTGAACAGTCTAGAAGTTTACAAGGCTGGTCTCTAGAGCTCTCCAGTGCCAGCTTTGGCATTAGTGATGTGTACATGATTAACACATGGGTAGATGTGGAAGGACGTATACAATAGTATACAACAGTGGAAGTACCCACATCATTGTGGAACACAGGATTGTGCTTAAGCTTTTTAGGCACTTCTGAAAATCACTGAAATCAGTAGGGAAAAAGGTTAATGAATAACATAATAATGCTTTTAGTGTTTCCATCAAAAATAGGGGGAACTTACCACATACATATTTTGTAGCGTCATTTAACATAAGAAAAGTTAAATAAAAAATTCAAAGTAGTTCAGTGTAGGATATACTCACACATAAAAATTAATTTCTACTGCAGCATGTGAATGATGATAGAGGAGATAAGTATTTAAACAATATAATTTTTGTTCTTCTTTGTCAGCCATTGATTTAATAAACAATTTGCTTCAAGTGAAGATGAGAAAACGTTTCAGTGTTGACAAATCCCTGAGTCACCCATGGTTACAGGTAAACCCACCTGCCTCTTTCACTATGTTTGTAATGGGTGAATAATTTTTTTTGGCTGAAATCTGTCAGAGGCTTATGAAAAGTGCAACTATCACATTCTGTTGACAAGCATTCATGAAGGCTTGAGCATTTCTGGTTTTAGCTTTACATTTGATGCAGTCCAGGATTTTGCCCATCTGTTAATAGCATCTTTCCTCAAGGGAAATTTGTCTTACTGTCTCTCCTGCCTTTTCCTTTCTGTCTGACAACAACATGGGTTTACTCTTCTGGCTTCCCCCTGACTGTGGGCTGTGATGGAGACATTGTTTGTTCAGTGCTGAAGTGGACACGCAGCCTGGCGTGTGCCGTAACTTGTAGTTGGTTTAGAGCAGATTTGTTTGGAATGGAATTTATCTGTTGCTATTTTGACAGCCTTAGATACTAGTCTATTTAAGTTTGAACTGTTCTTTGTGGACAGTGCTGGGGCATTTTGTGGGAGAGTGTTTGGGTTTGGTTTTCTTTTTTTTTTCTTCCCTTTTTTTTTTTTCTTGAACAGTTGTTGTTGGTTATATCTGGTGGGTATTTATATTAAAAGTAGAGACAAGCTGCAGAATTTATCTGTGGGAATGTAGTGCTGCTGTTTCTTAAAACCGCTTCCTTAAATCTCTGTTACTCCATAGGATTATCAGACTTGGCTTGACCTTAGAGAATTTGAAACACGCATTGGAGAGCGTTACATTACCCACGAGAGTGACGATGCACGCTGGAAAGAACACGCTTACGAACACAACCTCGAGTACCCCCAGCACTTCATTATGGCTCCTAATCCAGATGACATGGAGGAAGACCCTTGATTTGTTCATTATGCTAAATTGCAGCAAAGAAGGATACTCCAGGCGGAAACTGAAGTTTTGGAACAGCTATTGCCGTTTCCAAATACTGTACACATAGTTTGGTGTGTAAAGCCCCAGAGGATCCTGCATTGCCATGGAATTAGATTGTCATCTGACAAGCTTTTCTCCATCCCTGACTTTGAGTAGTTACTGGACAGTGGGATAAGCCCTGTTGGGTAACATTTCACCGAGCTGGGTGGCTGCAAAGCCATTACTGAGGTGTAGTGTGTACAGATTGAATGGTTTGTGTTTTTCAAGGATTCTTGTTTTTTCATAGCCTATGCAGTAAGAGTTTTGTAATAGTTTTCTAATCCCTATTTACTAGGCCATAGAGGACTGTTTTCTGTTACTTAGATACATCTCCCATTTCTTAAACTCTGGATGGTGAAGAGACTCTATAAAAGAAATCAGTACAGAATACCTTGGCTAAAGCAAAACATGGTGGTTTAGTTGAATGCAGCTTCATAGATGAAGGAGTAATTTGCTGCTGTTAAGACAGTTAAACATGTGTGTCTTTGCCCTAACTGAACTTTTTCCAGATACCAAAAAACCTCCCCCAAAAAATGAAAACCCCATAACTTCTTACATTCCTCTTGAAATGCTGGCTGACAATCTAAGGAGATGACAATCAAAGCTGTGCTAGTCCTCTATTTTGTGTATTAAAAAAAGCAATAAGCCGCAACAGTGCACTGCTGTGCAAGGGTGGCATGTCAGTGATACACACCAAAGGCATTTTGCCTTAAAACTACACAAGTAAAGCACAGAGAGCACAAGACTTGATGTAGCATATCCTCTCACTCTGGAAGACCAGTTTCTAGCAGAAGGATGTGGAAAAATAGGGAAAAATACATGCAGCTTTCTTCTGTCATTTTGAGTAATAAGATTTAAAAATTTTTCTAATATTTTTCTAATTTTTTTAAGGCTCCTGGGACTTACATCAGGAGTCGTTTGTAGCCTGCTCGCTTGTATGTTATCTCTGCTCAAAACCTAGGAGTAACAGTGGATACCACATCACCTGTTGCTTTGGTTTCCCACCTTAAACTGCAGCCCCTCCTCTTTACTGTGCTCAGCACTGTTTGAGCTGAATGAAGAGTCCAAAACCAACTCCTAAATCAATTTTTTTTATGCAGATGCCTCAGTTGAAGGATTCCCAACCACTGATTGGACTTGTGGCACAATAGGGGGGAATCGGCAGTGTTTTTGGAAATGATTCCCTTGGACAGTTCAAGTTCATGGTATTTCAAAGAAGTTTGAGGCCATGAATGCTAAATGCAAATGGAAGAGGGTTTTTTTGGTCCTTTTTAAAAAATGAAAAGGGTCAAATCCTCTTTTTGTGGGACAACAGTGTGGTGCTGCTGGAAGGCTGCTGGATGGCTGAATGCATCCCTGATGTGCCAAGCTGCTTAACTGGAGCTTACATAGAAATATTTCTAAAATACTGATACAGGTTTGAACTGCCAAAGGCAGTGAGAGGCTTTGGGGTATCTCCTCTCTCCTACGAAGATTTTCTTTTTTGTTTGTGTGTAGATAAGAATTTTTCTACTGTTGTTATTTAGGTAAGGAAGCACGTGAGCAGACTTAGAAGTTGTTAGATATACTTAAAACGTTCCATGGTTAGTTCAGGGCTGGCAGCTGCTGGCAGTAGCAGTGACCTGGCAGTGGAGTCAGTGGCAGTTGCAGAAGGATGTGCCCACAGGTAGGTTTGAGTCCTTAACACACCTTTTCTTTTCCCATTGTCCTTAATCTATCTGCCGCTGCATTTTGTAGGTGTCTGCGTTGGCAAAGACTGAGCTCTGGCTTCTTTACGCTGTTAAGGGAGAGCTTCAGGACTGATTCTTCAGAGAGGCACTGTTTTTCACCTTTGGAACCAGAGCAATCACCCCTGACATTGGTAGTTTGGTATTTGCCCACATTTGGCAAGGGAAGTAGTGCTGTTTTTCAACTTCCACTGCTCAAGTGACCAAATTTCAGTGAAGCCATTGCTATATTCCATCCTAACTGTAATCATGTTGATACAGATTGGTTTTAAACTTCAGATTTTATACTTGAGCTGTCACTTCAGGTTACCTGTGGTTTTTTGTGTTGTTTTAAGGGAGGAAATAAAGTAGCTCAGTCACTTGAAAAAGCACAACAGGAATAGAGGAAGGAGGGGACAATAATGAAGTAGAAGGCCTGGCTTTTGTCTCTCCCCATGAAGTCTGCTTTGCTTCAAAATATTATATGAGCTATTTATTCTTCAAGTTGTATTAAAATAAAAATAATGCTGTTGGCCTTTGGAGGAGATTGCCTGATCTTATATGCAGACTTATGGGGCCAGACAATAGAAGCCACAAGTAGCTAGTAGTCAAGAAACCAAAAAAATCAGACATACACTATGAGCAAACTTCCTAGAGTAGTAAAAATAGCTGAGTTTTTTATTCCCTCTTTTTCTACCTTTACTGCAAACTTTGACAGCAGTAGGTTACAGTGTTTAATACCCTTAGCCCTAGATGAATTAAATTGTATTCATTCAAGCAATAGTGCTATGGTGATGCTAGAAAAAAGTTCATGTAAAATTTATAGCCTCAAAATGACACTGTCAAGTATTTCTATATTTTTATACATCCCATTGTTTGTAAATATCCTCTGATAAGCTTGAAAATAAAATTTATTTCCCTATTAGACTTGTTCTTTTTATTTACATGAATTATCTCTCCTATCCGCCATCCTTAGGAGTAAATGGTTCTATACTTCTTGTTCGTGGATTTGTCATTAGGTATGTCCTGCTGTGGAAATTCTGTTGGCAGGGACTCCTTTTACATGCATCCTGTCACTATACACTTTATAAAAATATCTTCAGAGATAGCAAGGCATCTTGATTTTATCCAGATACCAAAGCTTGAATACATTTAAAAACTCAGTGCATCTGTTTGTTACTGACAAGTTTTGATTTCACTAATAAATATTTCACTCAGTTGTATCATAAGACCCCCCAAACCATTGTTCATTTTTGTGCTCTGGGCATGCTGGTTTCTGTACAAAGTGTTTTTATTTTCACTCATACTGCTTTTGAGTAGGTCAAGCAAGAGGTTTAGTGTGCTGCACCAGACTTACTCTGAAACAGCCCTCACATATTTTGTGACAGTATTTGAAATTATTTTAGTAACAGTTCATTAAATCCAGCAACAGGTGGTAAGGGAGACTTTGAGTCTGATTTATCTTTCTTGTCAGGATGTACAAGTCTGTGGTGAGGCAGGAGGGCAAAAAAGTTAAAACAGTCCCCCATCTTCTCGGGATTCATCAGCATATCATAGCTGTGAAGTAACTGCTTACGAGTTGCTGTGTCACCTGAGTTCTGCAAGAGCACCTGGGGAAAAAAAAAAATGGAGGTTATAGCCCTTCCTGCTTTCCTATAAATTCTTGCATACCTGCAATCCCTTCTTGCATCCTTTTCACTTAATCTAACAGTGCTGTGATGGTAGAACTGGTGAGATCACTGGTGGTGGTCCACAGCCCATACATGGATGTAAGTTTTGCATTAAATGCTCCTAAATAGAATATGATCAGTATACTTTCAGGGATCTGGAGTGACTTACATCTAGCAGAAGCAACTTTATGATCTCACACCTACATGTATTTTAAACAACTTGTTTTAAAATCAAAGATTTTTACAAAAGCTCTCTTGGTGCTTAAGAGTATTGCCAGTGGATTGGGAGAGTTCTGTACCTGTGAACACTCTCATACCTGCAATCGGAGGTCAATGCCCATGTTCTTTAAAAACTCCCGCTGTTTTATGGGGCCTAACGTAGCTGCTCTTCCCTGTGCCATCTTTCGAAGATAGCTGAAATCAACATCTGCTGTCAGGTCTGCTGTGCCTGGAGCACTCAGCACATCGTGAAGTTTGTGATTCCGGAAACCCTGAAAATCAAATTGGAAGGTAACACTCAGCTGTAGTTCAGCCATCATAGCTGGAGCCAGCAAAAACTAAGTTGTGCATCTGAGGGTGAGAATAGCAAATCATTCATGGAAAATTTGAGATAAATGTAGCAAGAGCTCAGATTACCCTTTCCATCTGACAGAAACCCTTCTGAGTATTGATTAAATAAGAACTACTCAGTTTTATGATTGCAGCTAATATAGTTTTTGCTATTAAGTCCACCCACAAACTTCATCTTACCTAATGATCAAACATAACAGTCTTCTGACTTATTGCTACAGGGCAAATGACTTACCCGGAAGGTGTCAGTTTTGGTTCCATCGTGGCCATAATCCGCAACCAGAGCAGCCCCACCATCCTTCTCTATCCGAGAGGCAAGCCTCTGAACAATGACACCGGCCTCAGGACACACTTCCACGTGATCTCTTGTTTCTTCTGGCTAGTGCAGAGTTCAAAGACCAGAACATCTGTATCAACAGACAAGGACAGGGCAAGTATCCCTCACACTTGATGTCTTGGGGCTGTTGCTTTGTTGGGACACACAGGTACAGGAGGTGCATTCTAGGCGGCTTATACTAGCTTGAGCTACTTTTTGCTATCAGTCATTTTCAATTAGTATTTTCTGAGTGCTGGATTTCAGTCATCTCTTCAATACCCTGTAGTCAAATGAAAATTTTTCTACCAAAAATATCTGCATCAGGTGAAACTTCCTGACTGTGGTACTGAAAGAAGGAAAAGAGCGCTTCACCTGTGCACACCCTTCAGAGAGGCCTTCCTGTGTGAAACAGTGTAGCTGCATTTAATTTCCAGTACTTAATTTTGTATCTTTGAGTATCCAGTGAAATTCAGGAAGAAACCAATCACAGCCATGTTCCATTAAAGGTCAGCCTGGCACAAAAGCAGGCAGCTGCCCTGAGTACCCAGCAGCAGGCTGAGAGCCTGGCTGGGGCAGGGCCACTCTTGAGATGGTGATGCGACGCATGTAGTGCAGAACTCTGCCTGTCACTTGCTGCCTCAGTTTGCTCGCTGAAACATTTTGTGTGTTTTCAAAGTCCTATTTTGATATACATGGTAATTTCTGTGCTGTAGTTTCACAACATCCAAAGCTAAATGCTTGTGGAATTTTAAGCTCTATTAATTTATGCACTGAGCACCCTTCTCTTGCTGTCAGAGTAACTGAGAAGCAGTAAATGTACTTGAAGGAGTCAGTAAAGGTGTAAAGACAAGCTCTGGTAGGCAAAACCTCACCTGAATAAAATTTTGTGTTGCAGGGGTCCTGGACGGTGACAGGACAAACCGCAGCTGGTCAGGAACTTCTGGATCAATATCAACCAACACCTCACGCCAGCCCTTCTCCGTTCTCTGTTTAACAAGCCCAAAGTACTTGTTTTACACTCTTAACAGGCACCACAGTATCTTCTTTAATTGACTGAACTAATATGTCAAGCCCTTTCACAAATGTTTTAAGCACACAATACATTACTAACAACTATTACTCATTCCTATTTAATTCCAGTAACTGCCTTAGAAAAAGCTTGTGGTGGAGTCTCATCTGCACAGCCAACAAATATAGATTTAATTATACTAAAAACGAATGAATGGAGCTCTGAAGAAAAATGCTGCCTGTTCTATTGACAACGCAATATTTAACTTATTAAAAAAAAGACTTCATTCTACCAGTGGTTTTCACAAATTAATTAGCTTCTTCTGAATCATAAGTATCCTCTATTTTGCTACTCTGGTTACTATTCAAATGAAAGCCCTTCAGTCTTTTGTTAGTAATGTTACAGAAATTCAGGTGGAAATTAAAAGCTGCATTAATGTAGCACAAGAAATAAAAAAACCCCAAAACTTTAAGAGTTATCTCAGCAGAAAGAAATCCTTAACTTTCTTCAATTTTTTCCATGCAAGAACAATTACTAATTTTACAGTTATCAGCTGAATTAAGCCTCATTTGTCCAAATTCAGTTAGAATTATTTTATCACCAGAGACAGTGCATGTGTCTAGTTTGGCACCTTAATTCTGTTCTGCCTCAAAGAGAAAAGATGTTTAAGCAGATGGTCACAATTACAATAATAATCTTGCTATACCTGAAACTTATGTATTGGCAGGGCATCAAAGAACTCGTGTGCTAGGTAAAAGCTGTAACCTGTGGGAAGGTAAAAAAAGAATGCATTAAATTATTCATGCTTCCAGAGCAGCTTCCAGTTAAAAACATTTTAATTTTCATGATTTTTAATGAATTAAGCTAGTTAATGTGTTTGTGAAAAAATTATAATTACTTCCAGCTTGGATACATCAAAGACAGCATTTCTACAGCTAGCTCTAGCTTCCAGTCCATGATTTTTAGATCACCATCTCATGAAAGGAGATTCAGACACAGCCAGTGAATGGTTTCCCATGAAAAGAAAAAGTCAGAATACAGGAAATTGGGTAGCCATCCCCAAATGAAGGACGGCAGAATAGGTGCAGTGATGAAAAGGAGCCAAGATCCTGCCTCAGACTCACACAAGTAAGAACAAATATGTATGTAACTACTTTTCTGTCCAGTGTGAACGTTAGCAGAGATGCCCTATGCTATCAAAAGCTGTCAGTGAAGGAAGGGCACCATCCATTTAACAAGGCATTCAAGCTCCTTACCTGGTGGCACATCTTGAATGTCTCTGTACCAAAAAATGGGAATTCCAGTCTTGGTAATGCCTTCCATGTAGGCAGACTTGTCCTCAGGGTTTGGCTGCACCTTCCCTCCTGTCAGCATCACTGCTTGGATCTCGCTGAGTTTGGGGCTCACCTCTACCAGATGAACAGAGACATCACATTTACTAAGAACAGAGGCGAGCTGCTTGAAGACCTAGAAAGGCAGATGAATTCTATTAGGCACAGGCTTGTGCTGTGTACATTAAAGGTTTAAGTATTAACCTTTCTTCTCATTCTTTACAGTCGAGATAAAGGATTTAGTTGGTTTTCACTAATAAAACAATCTCAGTGAAAGAAGACTGCATTTTGCTCCTTTAGTAGGAAGTGGGAATTTCTTCATAAACCTTAATAAAAGCTGCTACACTTCTAGTAAAGTTGGCAAAACCCAGCACACATTACAAGGCAGCAATGGCAACAACATGAAATGCTAATTTGGAAGAGTAGTAGCAGCTCCTCTAAGACCTGAAGAAGGTTTTGCATTAGGAGAGAAATGATTCAGTTTTCCTTGCCACCTTAAACAAATGTTTGATATCCCACATTTAATTATTTTTATTAACATATATGAATAGAATAAAAATTCTCATGTGGTGCTAAATCCCATTAGAAATCCGTTTATAAATCAGCAGCATTTTAAGACAGCCATGGAAGCATGACTGAACACAAAGGGTTAGCTCAAAAGAAATAAGCCCGTGAAATCCCCAAAGGAATTACCACAGTTTCACTCCTGTGTTATTATCCTCACCCCCTCTGTTCCTTGCACTAAGGTCTCCGTCCCAGTTACACACAGCAACTCCTTCCTAGATGGTTTTCAATTTGGATAATGCTTTCCTACACAGAAATAGTTTAGATGGAATATTCCTGCCCTCCCTTTCTATCCAGTGGCATTTAGAAGGTCACAGGCATGTCCACAGAGTGTGCACATGCTGGCCTCTGTTCCACTTCCACCTGAGAGACCTGGTCCCAGACACTATCTATTCTAATTAAGAGTCTGAGCTGCCAATCTGACTGAAGTGATCTGATTACTAGGGAAGGGTAAACCCTGACAGCAAAACATCATTCCTTCAGATTTCACCAGAGCTATGGAATAAAGCCAGGAAAAAAAAAGAATATGAATAGTCTTCACATACCCGCAATATATCCTCAGTAAGGGTGCCCCTCCCTGGGCCCAGCTCCACCAGCTGGAAGGTGTTTGGTTTGCCCATGGCCATCCATTCACTGATATACCATATTCCTATTAACTGTCAGTGAGAAACAACACAGAGGGTTACAGAAATAACTTCAGACCTTGGGGAAAATCATACCTGCCTTCTGTCTGATAATAACTAAGATAACATGGCAAGATTCTGTCTCCATATTTTAAAGTTAAGAAGAATTATGAAACATAACTTCACACTCTTCGAGTATTAAAATTGGTGATTGATTGCTGTCAGCCCAGCAGAAGCAATTCTCCATCAGCAAATGTAGGGACTGTTCTGGCTGGAGCAAGAACTTAAGGCTCAAATGTTTGTCACTGCCCAGGTGTCTCTGGACAACTGTTCTGCCTGACAATGCATTTACCAAAGCCATATTGAGAACAGGATTTAGCCACTCTTCACTACTGAAATGATAAACATACAAGAGTGAGCCAGACCAGACTCTAGAGATTATTTTTAAGGAGAGTTTTCACACTGGAAAGCCACCATAACTCTTTTTATTTATAAACAAGTTCTGTATGAAAGTGAAGTGTTACTAAGCACACATAGTGTTTCAGACATGAAAGGACTTCCAGAAAAACAACACACCCTTTCCCCCCTCAATACCTATTTTTCTTTTAGGAAATAATGTGAACCTTATAATTGCTACTCAAGTATTTTGACATTGGTAAGGTATCTGAACCCTGACTTGGAAGTCATTTGGGATGGAAATTGGAAGGGACCACATTAGGCCATCTGAACCAGCCTCCATTCTCAAGCAGGGTCATCCTAGAGCACATGGCTCAGGATTGTGTTCAGATGGTTCTTGAATGTCTTCAGTGAGGGAGACTCCACAACCTGTCTGAGCAATCTGAGTGCCAGTGCTCGGTCACCCACACAAGAGAGAAGTTCCTCCTCATGTTCAGGTCGAAGTTCCCGTGCATCACTTTCTGCTTGTCCCTGTCCAATTGCTTGGCAGCACCGAGCAGAGCCTGGCTCCATCCTCTGACACCTCCCTCAGACACACTGATCAGGGCCCCTCTCAGTGTCTCTTCTCGAGGCTGAACAGACCCAGCTCCCTCAGCTTTTCCTTTTTAAGAGATGCTCCACTGCCTCACTCATCTTTGTTACCCCAGCCAGCCCCGCGCGGTTCAAGTAAAGCTACTTAGGACGCAAGGAACTGCGTTACCTCTCCGAACACCTGACTTATTTCAGGCGAGGTGATGAAGTCGCCGCTCTCGCCGACGCCGCCGCGGCACGTGTAGTAGCCCTGCGGGGGGAAGCGGGCCCAGGGGCCGCGGTGAGCGGCGGGGCCGAGGCACAGCCCCCCCGGCCCTGCCCGGCCCGGCCCCGGCGCACCTGGCCGGGGTTGGTGAGCGCCTCCCGCATGTACTCGGCCACCGTGACCGGCCCGCTGGCCCGCAGCTTGCGC
>VZRL01007145.1:151225-168618 GCA_013397895.1 Origma solitaria
AGAGGCGGCGGTCGCCGTGGGGAGAGGGAGGGACAGGGGGACAGGCGGCGGTCACCGTGGGGAGAGGGAGGGACAGGGGAAGAGGCGGCGGTCACCGTGGGCAGCGGCGGCGGGACGGAGGAGCCGCCGGCAGCCCGCCAGGAGCGCGCGGCGCGCGAGCAGCAGGACCATGGCAGCGGCTCCCGCTGCGGCTCCCGCTTCACTCGCTCCTGCTCCTGCTCCTGCTCCTGCTCCTGCTCCTGCTTCTGCTCCTGCTCCTTTCCCTCCTTTCCCTCCTTTCCCCCCGGCCCTCCGCCCGGTGCTGCCGCCGCAATGAGGCCGGCGCTCGGGCCGGACGCGCGTCACGCGTGTGCGCGGGAGCTCTTCCGGCGGCGGCGATGGCGGCGGCGCTCTGGGACTTCGGCGTGCGGCACCCGAGGAAGGCGGGCGGCGGCAGCGGCGAGGAGGAGAGCGATGATGACGGTGATGAAGAAGGAGAAGGTGGAGATGCGGGAGGGTTCACGCTGGACGAGGTGCTGCGCCTCGGCGGCACCAAGGTGAGGGAGCGGGAGGCAGGGAGCGGGAGCACGTGGCGGGACCCCCGTCCCGGGACGGGCCCTTGCGGGGCGCGGCGTGTGGGGGTCCCACGCAGATGTTGGGAGCAAGTTCTTTGCTCAGGGGGCGATAAGGCACTGGGATGGGCTGCCCAGAGAAGCTATGGATGCCCCGTCCCTGGCGGTGTCCAAGGCCAGGCTGCATGGGACCCTGAGGAACCTGTTATGGGGGAAGGTGTCCCTGCCCATGGCAGGGAGGCTGGAACTAGATCGGCTTTAAGGTCCCTTCCAAGCCAAACCATTCTGGGATTCTGGGGGGAGCCCTTGGGAGTCTCGGGAGGCCTCGCACCAGATCTGCCGTGACAGCTGTGCACTGCCTCCGCAGCAAGATTACCTCATGCTGTGTGCTGTGGACGAGGAGGGCGAGATTGTGGACGGCGGCAAGAAGGACACGATCGATGACCTGAAGGAAGGGGAGCTGGAGGCGTTCGTCAGCTCCCTGGGGCTCCACAAGTATGCAAAGAGTTGCCTGGAGGGGGATGAGGATGATGGCAGCAGCAAGGAGAAAGAGAAGCCTCCAAAGAATGAGAAAAGCAAAAAGGAGACGAAACCTACTTCACTAGAGGGAAAAAAAGAAAAAAAAGGAAAGGAAAAAGCAAATGGTGCGAAAGATGGCAAGAAGAAGCAGGCTGGCAGTGATCAGGGGCAGCAGCCTTTGGCAAAGAAAGAAAGACTGGAAGAAGATTTTGAATTTCATGCTAGGCAAGCAATACTGATCAAACCTGGGGGTAAGTGGTATGATCTAGAATACACAAATGAATTCTGTCCAGAGCCACAGAATCAGACGCTTCTGTCCAAGTATAAGGCCCTGGCCCAAAAGCTGTATGAACACGAGACAGACCTGTTTAAGAATAAGACAGACTATCAGAAAGGGGCCTCATCAGCGTGGATGAAAACTGTTGTGTCCTCAGGTACCTTGGCTGACAGAATGGCAGCGATGACCCTTCTCATCCAGGACAGTGCTGTCCACAGTCTCCAGTTTGTTGAGAACTTGATAAACCTTATAAAGAAAAAGGGCAGCAGGCAGCAGAGCCTCATGGCTTTGGATACTTTCAAGGAGCTTCTCATTACAGATATCTTACCAGACAATCGGAAATTGCGGTCCTTCTCGCAGCGACCGCTTAACAACATAATGAAGATGTCGAGTGGCAACAAGGATTCGAGAGACAGGCGGTTGATACTGTGGTACTTTGAGCATCAGCTGAAGCTGCAGATAGCGGAGTTCGTGCAGGCGTTGGAAACACTGAGCCATGAGTGTCTGACAGCCACGAAATCCCGAGCGCTGGCAGTTTCCCATGAGCTTCTGTGTAACAAGCCTGAGCAGGAGAAAGCTCTGCTGGTTCTGCTGGTGAATAAACTGGGTGACCCTCAGAACAAGATCGCCACCAAAGCCTCTTACCTTTTAGAGACGTTACTTCACAAGCATCCAAATATGAAGGGAGTAGTGTGCAGTGAGGTGGAGAGGCTTTTATACCGCGCAAACATCAATGTGAAAACTCAATATTATGCCATCTGCTTTCTCAATCAGATAGTCCTCAGTCATGAAGAAAGTGCATTGGCTAACAAGCTGATAACTTTGTACTTCTGCTTTTTCCGGAACTGTATTAAGAAAAAAGACGTTGAATCCAAAATGCTCAGTGCTCTTCTTTGCGGGGTAAACAGAGCTTACCCTTACGCTGAGACTGGGGATGAGAAAGTGAAAGAGCAAATGAACACCTTGTTCAAAGTTCTGCATCTCGTGAACTTCAGTACCAGTGTGCAGGCCCTGATGTTGCTGTTTCAGGTGATGGACTCTCAGCAGACTGTATCGGATAGGTACTATGCAGCACTGTACAAGTAAGTGGCAGGTTTGCATTTTTTATATAAATTTCATTTTAAGAGGTAGTCACCATTCATTTGAAGTTGTAGAAACACTTATTTTGCTTTTAAGATCTTGCTAGCCCTGTGCATCATTAGCTAAAAATTTTTGATGTTTTGTATGAGCTGGAAGAAAATGCATGTGATTTCTTTGATTTAAGATGACAATAAAAACAAAAGATAGTGATAGGTCCTGAGAACACAACATGTGCATTTCATCCTTTGCCACTCTTCTGGTGGCTTGCTTTAATTCCAGTTTATTTGAAACTAATTGATAACTGTTTCTTCTGAAATCACTTTTATAGGCACTAGCCTGTAAAGTAATTAGGCCTGTAAATTAGGCCAGTAAATAGCCTAAAATCTTGTTTTCTTCTGGTTCTTATTTTGAGGAAGGGGAATATTGTGTTAGCGAATTCCTTAGATGATTTAATCTGTGTAGTTGGAAAGCCTCGTGCTATAAAAGTACTGCTTTTTTTTTGGTCCCCAGCTGATTGTTTAGACTCTATAGGATCCTTACAGGCTTCTGTTTAGTTGACCAAGGGGAAGTTACTGATTCTTTAAAAAGGGGACTCAGGTTGCCTCAGAATGTGCAATGTATTTAAGGGCCTTACTGTGCCTTGGCAGCCTGGAAAAAATTGGAGTAGAAAATGAACTTGCCAGTATAAATATCTGATCTGATTGTGAAGTGTTCTGATTGCTAACCATTTTCTTTCTATTTTTTTAAACATGTGAACAAATCAGATTAGTTTCTTAACACTGAATATCTCAGATTTTGAAACTGTTTTGAGTTGAACTCAGTTTCTTTATATTTTCTTAAAATATTTTGCTTATTGAGGCAGTTTTTTTATTTTTTTTAAAATGTCTCGTACATATCCAGAAATACTCCACAGCTCTTGACAGTTCAGGATTGATCTTACTGTTTTTGAGTACTGGGGAGCAAACTGTCACTGGTCTTTTAGATGGCACTCTGAAAAATGTAGATAATTGTTTTTAATTGCAGTTCTTCTCCTGTGTGCCTTATGACAATCAGCAGTATTTTCTCCTGTGTGTCCTACAGGAAGCTTCTGGATCCTGCTTTAGCAACGTGCTCAAAACCATCCATGTTTCTTAATCTCATCTATAAATCTCTGAAGGCAGATGTAGTGTCACGGCGTGTGAAGGCCTTTGTGAAGAGGCTGCTTCAAGTCACTTGTGGACAAATGCCACCCTTCATTTGTGGAACCCTCTACCTTCTGTCTGAGCTTCTGAAAGTAAAACCAGAGTTAAGGGTCCAGTTACAGGATCATGTGGTATAAAATGATTTCTTGATCTCTTTGCTTTTTCAATAAGAGCTATTTTCATAAGCACCTTTTATTAGTAACCTGAGGGTTTGCTAAGATGGTAGATTTCTTGGGGTGGGACCATTATATTTGTGTGTTCTAAGCAGTAAAATTAAATTTTAAGTGCTGTATCAAAGACAAAAATCTATTTCTTAAATATCGACCATTTTTTTTTAGATTTTTATAAGTAGCTCAAGAACTTTATGTGCATTTTTCTAAAAAATCAAAGTAAATCTGGAAAGGAAAAGCTGTTTGATAATATTTTATGGTTTTTAGGAGTCAGATGATGAAGAGTGCTTTAAGGATCAAGAAGAGGCTGAAGAGGATGCAGACAAAGAAGTAGAAGATGAAAAGAGAAGTACAACGGAAAATTCTGCTAAAACAAACAATTCAAATTCAACAGCCTCGTGGGTGCATCATCTGAATATGGGAGGTAAATCAGCAAGAAAATATATAATTTAACATCTGACATTCCATAACAGTGACATGTTGATCAAGAGTTGTTTTAAGATTAAAATAATGTTTTAACCACTTAGTTTTTAAATTGAAGTTTGGTTGAAAGCAACCAGTCAGAGCAATTTATGTTACCTCAGTAGTGATGAAAAGACTCTATGGCTAGTATATTTCACTTTATGCAGTTTGTAATAAACACATTATTTGTGCCTTGAACAAAGTAAACTGCCTGATAAACATGCTTGGAATTCTTTGCTTCCATGGTCGAACACCTTCCAAGCAGTGTAGCCAGGGTTAGGATGTGTAGCTGCTCTCTCGCTTGTGAGGCCTGCTAGGACAGTTTGTCCAGCTTTGAACTTGTGCCCACTTTCGCTCCACCCTGAAGACCTTTTGGAACAGGCCAGGGGTTTTCAGGGCGTTCCTTGGAAGCAGGTAGGAACTCAGCCTGTTCACCTGGTTATGCACTGGTGAAGGCCGGCGGGGTACAGCCTTTACCTGCTGCCAGGTGTGCTGGGAGTGATGGGCAGTATTACTGTCAGGGAGAAATGAGAATAATACTCTTGTTAAGTTGCCTGAGAAAATATCAATTGTTTTCCTTCCCCTCCACCCCTCAGGCAGGAAGAGTGGAGCTTCCTATGATCCTCTGCACCGAAGTCCTTTATACTGTGGTGCTGAAAGTACAAGCCTTTGGGAGTTGAAGAAGGTAGGAAGTTCTCACGTTGCTGTTGCTGTGTTTCTTAGTGTGGCCCTTGTACAAAGAGAGGAAAATGAACTTGGTTATATTCTTGGAGTAGCTACCTGAGTAACAACAGAAGGGTTAAAGCTGACACATTGTTCAGCTTTAAAGCTTGTATGTGTTCCATACGGTACTGATATTCTTGAGTAGGCAACAGGAATTTTTAAGTGCAGATTTGGACAGTAATAGTATTTTTGACTACGGGACATTAGCTTTGATCATTAAAGCTTTTTAATGTTGACTTAAATAAAATTGCAAGTGAAAATATATTTAATGCAAATAAAAGATTAGAACTTGAAGTTCTTCGGTTGCTAAGGGGAAGGGTACATCAGCCTTGCCTATGTGTACGTCTGTTATTTGGTGAGTTACAGAGTGGTCTTACAACATATTTTTTAATTAGAAATAAATAAATGAATCATGTTTTTCAGCTTTCTGAACATTTTCATCCATCTGTGGCCCTGTTTGCAAAAACAATTCTAGAAGTAAGTGCTTTTACTAGTTTGTTGCTTTGAAGTTTGATTTTTTTATGTTAGGTGTCTTACTATTTGAAAAAAACACATTATAAAGTCTTCTTGCACTTTTTGGGTAACTGGCAGCGCTGCAGAACTCTATCATACACTCAAATGCCAAGCTTTTCATGGAATTACAGTGTTTTATGTAAAGGAGTCTACTCACAAAAATTTTAACTTTGTAGAAATGTAGGTGTTATACAATTCTTAAAGCTTTATTAGATTTTTTTGGTGTATTTTTCTTTAATTTTTTTTTAAATATGGGGAACCCTCCTACAGGAACAAATTATCTTTTAAATACTGTTGTGGTACCATGCCAAAACTGTTCAAACCTACACAAATATGTATTTAAAGTACTTATTTTTCATTTGAATATATGGTTTTGAAACTATGCTGAGTATTAGCTGCTGTTAGCACAGTACATTGCAAAGCAGTTTATCACTGAAACAAAGCAAAGGAGGTGTGGTTTAGTTAAGAAAATACTAGAACTGCAAAAAGAGGAATCTGCTCAGGATTATGTGGTGTAGTATCTCTGAGTCTTTATCTTTTTTAAAAAAAGTATGTTTTAATGTTGTTGAACTGATTGAGTCCTCCATGTTTAGATGATGTCTTTCTGAAATGAAGACCTTAGTGGTTTTTGGCTTTTTCCTTCTTTCAGGGGAATCACATTCAGTACTCTGGTGACCCTTTGCAGGATTTCACATTAATGAGATTCTTGGATCGCTTTGTGTACAGAAATCCCAAATTCAGTAAAGGCAAAGGTAGGCATTTCTCTGTACCGTGTGGTCTTGATTATAGGTGCTGTCCAAATTCTCATTCTCTCAGATTGGCCTTGTCGAGTATTTGGGGTGCACGTGGTGGAACAGAGGAGTGGGATCAGTCTTCAGGGCTGCAAGAGGGATGTCTGCAGCCTGGAACCAGGTGACAGTCACATCCTGCTGCCCCTCACACCCACAGTGCAGAACTGCTGACTTTGCAGGAATAAGCAAGGGACAGGGAAATGTAAAGACTACAGAATGGTTGAGGTTGGAAGGGACCTCTGGAAGTCATGGGGGCAAGCAGGGACACCTAGAGCAGACTGTGCAGATGACTTTGGAATGTCTGCAAGAGTGGAGACAGCACTGCCTCTCTGTGCAGCCTGTGCCAGCACACAGTTGCCATCCCAGTGAGAAAGTGTTTCCTGATGTTCAGATGGAATCTCCTTCATCAGCTTAGTGACCCATCACTTGATTCTCTCCAGTATGCCCATGTCTGCCTGGTACTGGGGAACCCAGAGTTGGGCACGGGGCTCCGGGTGTAGTCTCACAAGTGCCAGCCTTCTTTGCTGCAGGGGCACAGTGATGGCTCATGGTCAGTTGGGTGTCCAGCAGGACTAGCAGGGTATTTTTAGCCAAGCTGCTTTCCAGGTGGGCAGCCCCCAGTGTATCCTGGTACCTGGAGCTGGTCCTCCTTTAGTAAAGGCTTTGCACTTCCCCTTGTTGAACTGCAGGAGGTTCCTGTCGGCCCTTTTCTCCAGCCCCTTGGGGTCATTATGGATGGCAGCACAGCCCACTGGTCTATCAGCCACTCCTAACAGTTCTGTATCAATAGTGATAAAACAGAAATTTCTTTCTGATTTATATTCTGATACAGAAAACACCAGCAGTGTGGTAATGCAGCCGAAGAAGAAGCAGTTCATGAAAGATATGCAGAATCTTGCAGGTAACTCAGCCTCTTCTCAGTTAAGATTATGATGACTAAAAAATCCTTGGTTGGTTGATGTAGATATGTCATCTGCACTGTCTGTGCTGTTTGTCTTAGCAGTAGAAGAAAGTGCCATTCATCAGGAATGCAGTGGTCGTACCTGAAGTTCAGGGTCAGGCCTCATCTTGTAAGGGTGTATCGAATCTCCACAGCTGGAACTTTAGATCCATTAGATCATTTTAAGAAAAAATGGTGTAGAGAAGTCAGTTATCCTATTGCCATTTTTATTCTATTTATTATGATTGAAAAAGAGGGCTAAAGTACCAGAAAAATGGATCTATATAATTATTTAACCACATTAAGCTCTTGCATTAAATGATATGGATTACTCCATACAATGCCACAGCTGCAGCTGTTGTTAGGATGGGTGTAAGGTATCTTTGGCACTGTTATTTCGCTAAGAGTCTTCCTGCCTCCAGAAATAAGATGCGTTTTGTCTCGTCCCACTGTTTCCAACAATTAAGAGCAGGATTTGGTGGTGAGAACCAGCAGTTAAAAAAACAGGGCAAACTATCAGTAAATGTACTGCTTGAGGACAGAAAAGGTACCACCTTCTGTGGTCGAGTTTCTGTATCATTTCCAGGGATGTGCTTTTCCACCAGCTTTGGATCTGTTGTGTTGCAAAGAGGTTTTAGTTATGCAGAGTACTAAGTATTAATGTACTTTTATGGCTGATTTTATGGCTGGTAAGGCTTAAAATAGGAATTTTAGCCTCTACAGTTTGTCACATTCTTCAGTTTATTCTGAGATGAAGGAACAGACTGAGGATTTAGGACAGAATTTGGGGAATTTAAGTGTTTTATGAATGAAACATGACACAAAAATATGAATATATTAATATGGCTACAAAAGTGTGCACTTGTTGGACGCAGCTGATCTCTGCTGAGGCATTGGGAGCGGAGATTACAAATCCTCTGGTACCTTCTACTGTTCATTTGAAGAGCCCTTCTGTGAGTATGTTGGTATGGTCTCAGAAACTTGGACCCATTGTCACTTAGAAATTATTATAATCTGTGCCCACTGAGATAATCTGCAGCCCTTTTTCCTTTGATTTACTTCTGAGGAGGAGGGACGGGGAATGTGAGAGGGTAGAAAGCTCCTCCACAGGGAACCTGATCATTACCCTAGTTGATCTGCTGTTGCAGTGTCGTAATTTGCCTCAGTTCCTCAGAACTGCTTCCCTGCAGCTCTTGACAAGTGTTTCTACTGCCAGGGAGTGCTGGGCAGAAGTAATTACAGTGTTTTACTGCATTGGAAGCAAGTTCTTACTCCCTACTTTTTCCCCCCGTTTTTGTTTTAAATGCATTCCTCCTGTAGGTTGTTGCAGCTGCCTGCTTGCTGACACATAAGTGAGAACCTGGTTATGGCTCTGCCACTTGAGTTTTCCCACAGGGTCTTTTCCATACTTCACACTGGAGTACAGTATACACACTGTGCTAATTTGAAGAGGTTTGCAGATAAGCTCCCCATTACTGAACGGGTGACACCGTGTGTCTGCGTGCTTCTGTCTGTGTGTGCTGTTTAACATCTGTAAAGAATAACCATCATTTCAACTTGAGGTAAAATCGGTTCTTTTTTTGTTTTTGCAGTCAACAGTAAGGAATTCCGGACCAAAGATGAAAGCAAAATCCCAGTGGATGAAGTGTTCTTTCACAGGTAAGGGAATACTTGTGCACGTTCATTTTAAGTGTTGTTTTTCTAATGCAATGCCATTAAAACCCAGTGCATTTTGTAAGTATTCCCTGGTATTTCAAGTATTTGCAAATTTTGGTTAATTTGAGTGACTTAGGATGATAGTGCTTTTCTTGGACATAATTTTAACATTTGTCAAAAGCTCTTAGGAAAGAATATCATCTATGAACAAAGGCAATTGGAGCTTGTAGTCCGAAATTAAGTAAGTTGACATTATAATAAAGAAACCTAAAGTAATGGGTAATGGCGAAAATCTTGTGGGTTGTAATTCTTATGCATTAGAGGTATATATAATGAAGCTGGAATATAGCTAGTCTATGTTATTAGCATCAAAGCTTATTAGAATGGAACAAAGCAAAAAAAAGTCAGAAGAGCTATTTTTCAGAGGATTATTCTTTTATTACTCATAGTTCCTTCTGTTTCTTTGGATTTCCTTTAAGATTGTGATATAAAAATGCAGTTGTAGTACTAAAATTGAAGTGGTATGCATCTGGCAAATTAGATCAAAATACTGGTTACCTGTGAGTGTCTCCTTAGGGAATTAGTGTTTGAATTAACTTCATTTATTTTAAATTAATTGATACTGTAATATTGAGGAATATAATACTAATAAATAAATAAAATAGTGATACTAGTTTCAAGATTAAAGAAAAGCATCTTAAAAACATGCCCATCTGAAAAGTTAACAGTATTGTTACGTTGAAGATGGCTGAAACTGAGATTACACATTTAAAGTCTTAACAAAGTACCCTTTTGTATATGATCAAAATTGCCTCTGTGTTTGGTGGCTCTTTAACATGAAATGAAGGGGGAAATGGCTGACAGAAGGTAAAATTAAGAGGCAAAAAAGAGGGCTATGGGAGAAAATGTAATAAAACTTGATGGGTGAATATATTTTATAGTTTTTTCCCAGTTACATTCAAGTTGAACTTGATCCTTTCTTCCTTGTCAGTCTAAGGCAGATATTTACATCTTTCTTGTGCCCTTTTATGAATTCATTATGTTAAAAATAACTTCTGGTACCTTTGGCCAGTGAAATTTCATTGGTTTAAATATTACAGTAGTGACTGATTCTTTGAAAAACAAAGGAAATACATATCGCTTGATTTTAGATGTATTTGAAACCATCACAGTTTTCAACTAGCTATATACACAGAAAACAATTTGAAGGTTGTTCTTTTTTCATTAAAAAAGTTGTCATGAAGATCATCAGTCATAATTTTATGACTGAGAGCAATATATTATTTCAGATTTTATTCCAAGTTCGATAAGAAGAGAGAGAAACAAAAGCGTCTGGATGATGAAGAAAGTGTGGAAGATGTGGATGATGATGAATTTGAAAGAGCACTGGGTAAGGCTGTGCTCTTCCTTGCAGTTACTATCCCAGTACTCTCGGCTTTTTCAAATTATTAATTTTCTCTTTTTTATAGTTCATATTGTGTAAGAGAACCAGATAGAGAAATGTGGGAGTGGGAGAAAACTGGCTTTCCACTGCAGCAGTCAGCTTGTTGGAGTGGCTGGAAATTGTCTGATCTTGAACTTAAGCTCATTTGTGGCAGTTCATGCCTTTTTGTTCTTTTCCTAGTGTAATCTGAGTAACTTTCTCTAACTGCTTCTATTTTTTATTTACTGCTTGGCCTTTTTCAATCTTGCTTTTGGTTCCTCTCATAATTTCTGACATCTTTCATGAGGTTATGAGTTCAGTAAGGTCATTGGCAAACTTCTACAGTAGTCTTAGCTCTTTCTGTAGCACGTACTTCATACAGCATTTTAAGAGAATTCTGAATTCTTGTATCAGGGTTCTTAATTAATATGGTCGTAGTTATGACATGAATCCGTTACTAATTGCATTTGTCTTTTATTATTAGCATCTCTAATGAGAATTTGCTTCATAAATCCAGAAGCTTAAAATAATGATCCTTTATCTAAAAGTTAGGTATTTTGCAATGATAGAATCAGAGAATGGTGTGGATTGGAAGGGACCTTAAAGATCTCATTCCATCTCCCCTATGGGCAGGGGCACCTTCCACTAGACTAGGTTGCTCCAAGCCCCATCAACCTGGCGTTGAACACTTCCAGGGATGGGGCATCCCCAGCTTCTCTGGGTAACCTGTTCCAGTGCCTTACTACCCTCACAGTAAAGAATTTTTTCCTAATACCTAATCTAAACTCTCTTTCAGATTGAAGCCATTCCCCCTTGTCCTGTCACTAGATGCCCTTGGGAAAAGTCCCTCTCTGACTGTCTTGCAGCATCCTTTAGGTACTGGAAGGCCACAGTTGGGTCACCCTGAAGCTTCTCCAAGCTCAATGACTCCAGCTCTAGGAGAGGTGCTCCAGTTCTCTGCTCATCTTTGTGGCCCTCCTCTGAACTTGCTCCAACAGGTTCACATACTTGCTGGTTGCAATGACTCCATATTTCATTGCTTGTTTTGTAGTAATAACATTTTTCTTTCTCCCTAGATACATTTGAAGCTGCTGATAATGCCGTCGTTGGCCAGGACGACCTTGATTTTGCTGGGTAAGACTTCAGATTGGTTCTTACTCCTCATGTTTTAGTATCTACATAGTTTTACTCTCTGAAATTGGATAGACCTTTTCCAGAAAGGCTCAGAATATCACCTTGAAAAAAGGCATTATCCGTTTAATATTGAATAATGCTGGTTTTCTGCATGTCCCATAATGGATCATGATGATCTTGGGGATGCTTATAGTCTGATGGCCTTATGTGAGACCTGTAGTATTGTATTGTATTTAATAATTTAATGAGTTAATTTTTTAATTGTTTATTTATTTTATACAATGGAGTATAAAATTTATTTATTTTTCACAATGGAGTGAACCAGTAAGCAAGGTATAATCTTGTTATTCATTGTCTCAGGTTTTGAAAATTACCAAGTACAAAAGGAAGCAAAATGAGGCAGAATAGCACTGCTGCTGTAAGAACTGGTTGTAACTGGACCTAACACAGTTAATAAGCTTTGTAGAATTCATAGTCACAGGGCTCAGTTCTCCTGAAGTCAGCAGTTTCAGTAATCATAGAATCATTTAGATGGAAAGGACCTTTAAGATCGAGTCCAATTGTAAATGATTAAGTAGCCTCTGTTTTACCCGAAGTGTCTATAACGCAGCATTTGAATTTGCACAGAGACTTTTTTTCTTGAGCCAACAGGAAAATTAAAGTCTAAACTCCTAGTGAAACCTGAAACATTTTTGTGATCTAGACTGGTGTTTAATAGAGCAGCTTGTGTGTTTTACAGAAAAGACTTTCTGAAAAGGAGCAAAGACACAGAGGAAATAAAATACTGAAGCTGACATTTCTGCTAATTTCAGAATAGGAGTCTCTCCAGAACGTCTCAAAATGGTTGACCTGTATAATACAACTCCCTATACTAATGTTGAAAACATACCCGAGTGTATAATTCATATATTTTAGGTTGCAGCTCACATTTGCAGTAGTTTGCAAAGATGTTGAACTTTCCTAACATAGGGTTTTGTCAGTAGACAGATGTTTTCTAGATGCAAACAGTGTTTTTCCAGATGAAGTCCTAAGCTTGTTACATCTTCTCTTAGTAATATAAAAAAGAAAACCAAAGGCGGCAAGAAGGGCCAGAGTGGTGAGGGATCTGGTGCTGACTGGGAGGATTCTGATGATGAAGACGACTTCAGCGATCTGGATGATGACGAAGTCTCCTTAGGAAGTATGGAGGATGACTTTGAAGAGGATATGGATGAAGAAGGAGGTGTATTTATGGATGTGTCTGAAGATGATAATGACCTAGGTAAAGTACCATTTATTACTGAAAAACAAGAAGAAAAAAACATTAAAAATAGGTTATCTAATATGTAACTACATATGCAAAATTCCAATTTAGTTACCTAGGTGGGAAGTTTGGCTTTTAAGCAAAGAAATGACAAGTCCTTCTCTATACAATGAAGTCCTAAGAGAAATGTTTCCTGGCACAGTCCCGTAGGTGAGAGTGGGAATTAGGCATCTGGGTACAAAAACTTCCGAATGAGACTTGTTTCTTTCATTCTGAAAACATTGGCATAACAAAAGTAGCTTTATACACAAATTACTGGCTGCAGTAGGCAGATATATTAAAGGAGTTCAAAGAGAAAAATAAAAAAACCTGGTAATTGATAATTTTTATATTTCTTTAGACCTAGTTAATGTTGATTTTTTTTTTTTTAGGTTAAGTAACTTTTATTTAAATTGCTGTCTCACAAGTAAAAGCTTGCTCTTGTAATACAGCGATGCACTCAAGTTTTTAATTACCACTGTAATAATAACTGATGCTTGCACCTATATAGTTTTATTTTTTCAACTGAAAAGCAGAGTTTACGCAGAATACACTGCATGTGGCTGGAAAAGCACAGATTAATGGAGTATTTCAATGAATAACTAAAGGTCACAGGACGATGACTGAGGGTAGAGGAGGTAAACTGTTCATACAGTTGTTAACACAATCTTTCATGAGATTATTATTTCACCAAACTTACCATGGAGACATTCAAGGTTTACCTAATGCCTCCTTTTAGCTTTTGTATTTTATGTATCTTAATATCATTCCCTGCTGGTGCTATGGAAGAAAGTGTAAAGAACAGCACACCACAGACCAATTTTTAATTGTCTAGCGTGAAAAAATACTAGATTTGCTTGTGTGCACTGCCTTTTAAAGACTTGGACCATTATGACAAATATGCCTAAAAAAGAATTTTAGTCTCTGCTGCATTTTACACATACATGATGTGAGCATTGCAGACTCATGTGTTTGGGTTTTTTTCTGTCAGACCCGGACAATGACAAGCAACTGAAACCTGTCAGTAAAAAGGGCAAGAAGAAGAAAGACATGAATTTTGCGCGATCACTGGGAGGTAAGAAAACACTGACATTAAAGCTTAATACGAATAATAGAGTCCAAAAACCTTTGAAATCAGAGGGTTTTACTACAGCAGATTACCACATTTTGGATCTAGGTTCAGAATAAACCATAAATGAAAAGGAGTTTGTCACCCAACCAGCATAATTCAGAGTAACAATCTGCTGTTGAAGAGCTGAGAGCTGAAGGAGGAATTTTGAAGGATGGAGTTGTACTGGTGGTTTGCATATCTGTTACTTGCACCTGATGTGCAGATTTGTGCTATTGGTTGGAAGCTTTTTTTTCCTATTCTTTGAGGGGAGGTGGGGAACAAAGATTTCCAACACAGCTAGTTCAGATGATCCCATTAAGAAAAGTTTTAAAAATCTAAAACATGGTAAAACTTTGTTTTAACATCTTTGGAACTTGAAGTTCTGTCTGTCTCATGAGAATAATACTCTTTGTTTGAAGGATCCAGCCGAGGAAAGAAGAGAAAACTCCAAGATGCTGGTATACTGGCATCTGCAGAAGAGGTGAGTTTGATCTGTGCTTAACAAAAAGTGATCAAGTATTTTACCTGTTGCTTTGTAATGTAACACTAAAATTTCTCTCTTCAAAGTTTGGCTATCTGCTGGATGAAAATGCTGGGTCGAAGTTTGACAATATCGGAATGAACGCCATGGCCAACAGAGATAATGCCAGTAAGTACATGCTACAAGTAACAGACAATTGTAGTGCTGTAATTTACTTCTTTCCCTTCAGGTTCTGTACTTGTAAAGATGTCCTGCCTTTAACTGGGTGTTAAATACAGGGTAAGAAACCACACAGTAGGGACAGTAGCTCACGTCAGTAAGATGTGATAGATGCCGAATGTTAAATATTAACTGGGAGTAGTGGAGTGAATAAGGCTTCAGAAAAGAGGGAGAGGCTGTCGTTGGCCCTTTCACACTGTAAACAGGGACAGGCAGTATGCTCTCTGTCAAGTATTCATGTGAATTTTGCACAGGTGAAGTGTCCTTGATTCCTTGGGAAGGGAAGGCATAAGGTATGCCTCTCTTTACCTACCTGTTTGGACTATTGCCTTGCAGTATCAGTGAAGCAGAGAGTAGCTTCCCCAAAATAGTTCTAGTGAATTAAGTGTGTATATGCCAGTTGAATAAAGCTTTGTAAAGACTTCTACAAGTCTTGCTGCTGTCACTTGAAAAATGTTAGCACTCAAACACTGCTCCTAACACAAGCGCGTCTAGCATTAATAAAATACAAAGCAATGTCTAAAACTCTGAGATGGTAGGGTTGGTTTTGTGAAATGAAAAAACCCACAGCTTTCTCAAAAAAAAAGGCAGATTGCACTTTATTAACATTCATAAATACAGCAGTCAAGTTTTAACTTGTACACGATTCATCTGTATGCCACATCATGGTCAGAGGTATCCTTCGGCTCCTTATTTCTCACCTTTCCTCCTACAGATGTCAAACAGATCCAGTGGGAAATAGAGCGTGACAAGTGGCTTCACAACAGGGATGTGAAAAGCATCATCAAAAAGAAGAAACAGTTCAGGCACAGAGGGCTGAAAAACAAGTACAAAGGCAAGAAATCGAGAAGATGAACTGGATGTTTCGATGTGGACATTTTAAAAATAACTATTCTTAAATAGTTTTTTATTTAAACACACATCTTTCTTACTTCAGTTCTTGCTGCTTAACCATGTCAATTGGTCATTCTCCCTTATGCCATGAATTCCAGACCACTCATTGGATTTGTAATAAACTGAAAAATAGGAAAATCCGTATCAGCTCTAAGTTAGACATATCTGAAGAGCAGCCACTTTGTGGTTAGTTTTATTCAATGTAAAGCCATCCAGTTCTGAGGTCTCAATCCAACAGTCTAACACTCCAGCCATGCCTTAACTATAAGCACTTCTGCAGTGTCTCCTGGGGGAAGTTTTAAGCAATAATAAGATTGGTTTTGTGCATTAAGATGCAACAGAAACATCTCCCATCCTTCTGAAGCCAACAACTACAAACCCACCTTCCAGAATTGATGGAAATCTCTTCTGCATTGTATATCGGAAATCTGACAAGAAAGATAAATCACAGTTACTCTCCCAGCATATATTAAGATGAATAATTAAATGCACTATTTTTCTAACTAGATTCATTTTATTGAAATTTGTTTGAGCTCTTTAGTTACAGCTACCATAAATAATGATACAGGAATTTATTTTTTTTTTAATAATTTTAGAGACTGTATTAAGGTTACTTGTACATTCAGCCCCATCATGACAGTGTTTTCTGAGCTTACTCACAATGGTGACAATCAAATCCAAGCTACAGATTCACAGGAAGCTGGATGCCTCTCATAGACTGACACGCAAATAAAACCAGGGAAAACTGCTTTGTTTCCTTGTGCAGATTTAGATGTTCACTGAATTGTTCCATGGGCCACTCTGACAGTAGAAAATCACAACAGGTTTATGCTATTTTAATTATTTACAGCAGCTCATAAAAGGATGTTACCCATTCTAGTACTAGCACAAAGAAAGCAGTAAAAGCCTCACTCTGAGTGCACTGAGCTGTTAAGATTAGCTTCATTGCACCTTATGGAACTGCAATTGAAGAAAATATGCAAATGTATGCAATACATGCAATATGCAAATATGCAAATGTCAGAACTAGGATCTAGAACTGAAAAAGGGGGGGAAAAAACCCAAAGATTGGGTTACAAGTTACAACAAGAGGCTGAAAACATCTGTTCTCCATGTTTTTGTTATATGTATTTTCTAATAAAAATGCAAAGACATCATCTGGATCTTGGGAAACAAATGCAAACTCATGCAGCGTAGGTGAAGCTCAGCTTGAAGTTGGCATAAAGACCACACCACTGCTGAAGTGGGTGGACTCTTGCCCTCCCAGCCGAAGCGGCAGCTGCCTCTTGGCTCGCCCTGCTCCTGCAGGTAGCAGGACACGCTCTTTTCCTGCAGGGACACAACATCTGTCGAACCAGTGCTCCACCCTGCAGAGCCCTGATTGCAAACTAAGGCCTCTGCTCTGCAGAGCAAACCTCCTTGTAGTAACCAGGCTGGTGCTTTGCTTATTTAGGTGTTACCTGAGCACGGGGCTGTAAGTGTAAGAGACCTGAGGGACTGAGGCTAAATAATCCGGAAGACGACGCTGGCAGCCTCCTGCCAGCCGGGTCTGTCCTCAGCCTGGGAAATGGCAAATCCCAGGGGCTCCGAGACCCACACAGCGGGGGGCATCCCTTCAAGGGCTCAACACCAAACGTCCGAAACGGGACTGATCCATTCCTGCCTCATTTGCGGACAGCCTCTCTCCCTTTTAACTCTTTATCTGGCCCGCTGCTGTTACTATAAAAACGCGCAGGATCCGTCTTTGCTCCTGGCGTGGTCCCGTGCTGCCTCCCCAAGGACTGCTCGCGGGATTGGGTTCCTAAAACTAGAACAGCAGCTCGTTCTTCAAGAGGTATATATCCTCGGGGGTCCGCCCAACCCTCCAGCCCCGTGCACCTGCACTCACCCAAGGGGAACTCCCGACCCCAGCACGGCAGGATCTCCTTACAAACCCCGGGCGGTGCGCGGTGCGGAGCACCCCCTGCCCACCCTCATTCCCGTCCC
>VZRL01007145.1:168655-230226 GCA_013397895.1 Origma solitaria
GCCGCGCACGCGCCGCGCCCCGCGGCCGCCCGGCATGGCCCCTGAGGGGCCCGGCCGCGGGGGGTGGCAAAATACGGGCTCTGCAAACATTTTCTCCAGAAAGGATGGGTTTTGGGCTTTGTATACTTTCCGGCCTAATCCTCGAGAATGGAGATTAATCCGTGAGGCAGACAGATAGCAGTTAACAAGCGAGCTCTAAGTGATGCCCAGGTGTAAGGAATACAAATCGCTTGTTGGTAGAATGGCCTTGTTAAGGTTTTGAGCCCGATATGCTTCAGTAATCTCTGAATAATGCCAGGGGAGAAGGATGTACTAGTGATANAGCAGGAGGGCGCCGAGCAGCCCCGCCGCCTCCAGCAGCAGCAGCCCCCTCACAGCACGGCGCGCCATGGCCATGGCCGCCGCTCGGCGCCTTCCGCCTGCNTATGCTTCAGTAATCTCTGAATAATGCCAGGGGAGAAGGATGTACTAGTGATAGTGAACACAAAGAATGCGGCATTTATGGGCTGCAAACACATCCAGCAGAGCTCCCCAAGATAAAGAAGAAACTGACAAAGCCAGCGCAGGTCTGACGCAGTAAAAGGTAATTTATGGGGCAGATTGTGACCTGCAACCCATGGCCACAGACCCGAGAATACCATCGACCCAAAAGAAGAGAAAGACTAAACATGCGGACTGATTACCATCAGAGCGAGAGAATCGTTAACCAATAGAAGATAGAAGGCTAATTAAAAAGGGAGCTATGTCACTTGCAGTCAGGGAACACTAATCTCTTTGCTTGCTAAATTGTATCAATAGTAAAAACTTCTGATAGTTGGTGTGCTTGATTTGTGGAGTACCATGGGGAACCCAGGCTTGTGCAACTCTAAAATAAATAATCAGCGCGTTTCCCAAGTGTGTGAATATTGTTTTGTTGCACACCAGGTTATGTATCCCATTTTTGTGTATGACACTGGCTTTGTGGATTTTCCACCCAGCCCTGTTCCTGCGCAGAACCGTAAATAAATCAATTGTCTCCACTCTGTGTGTGGATTGGCCTCGTGCATCCCGGGTGAAAGAACCTATTTTGGGACAGAGTTCTGGCTGCTCTCAGTAGTGTTCTTTCTGTTTTATAGTTTTGTTTTCATTGTGTTCTATTATTCATATTGCTCTTAACTCATGTTATGGGACTGACTTTATTGCCAAAATAAAAGCTCTTCAGATTTCCCTTAATAGGGACTTAATTTTCTTTGTAAGATGCTTTCTTCCCCCCTGCTAATGTTTTGTAAGTTTAGACATAGTGTTTTTACTGCTCATTCTTATAGGGCAATTCATTTTCCAATTCTCTTTTCCCTGGTGGCTGAGCTTGCAAGTATTGCTTGCACTCAGTGGGATTTCTTAGTAACGTAGTTCCTGCTCTGAGGATTTTAAGGGGCAAAATCAACTCAAGGAGCAGAAGCCTAGGGTTGTTGGAGAAAACATGGATCCAGGAAAATAATTCATTCCATTATCATAGTAGCAGATGTGGCTCTAACCGGAGAGGGTCCTAGGTCAAGGTGTCATTCATTCAGCACATGGAATTTGAATTGGTTGGCAAGTTCTGATCTAGAAAGAAACTGTTGTGTATTTAGGGACTCAAAAAGTACACCTGTAGTGTTTAGGGTGAATTTATAGCAGCTGTGAGACTGAACACAGAACTGTGAGAGGCCAAATAAAAAAGGGAGGAGCAGGCACAAAATGTGAAATGTGCATCTTTATTTTAAGGAGCCCATACAGAGAGGTTTTTTGTCATATCTTGGCACTGGCTTTTATTTCTCACAGAGTTTGGAAGAGTTCAGGCATGGAGACGTGATACTGGTAGTCCCTGAGGTTTAATAACCCAGTAAACCTCTCCTGCTCCAGGTGAAGGATGAGTAGAAAAAAAAAGGAGGTCTCACACTGTTAAGACTGGACAGTTTGTGGTAGTTCAGAGGGCGAAAATTTTACTAAAGACCACTGCCAGTTGTTCAGTAGGAAAGGGGGTACACAGCTCCCGATGGAGCTGAGGAATGCAGGTGGAAAAGCCTATAAGAAAGGTTTCACAGAAGAAACGGGAAAGCAGAATGGGAGAGAAAATGATGCAATGCAGCATAGTTACAGTCTGCAGGTAAATATTTTGGAATTTTCTCCCATTTGGATATTTGCTTTTACATTTTTAAACCAGGCTAAATAGGTTTCTTGCCCTAATTTCCTGTAGCTTGCAAATTATGGGGAAAAAGGCAAGACAAGAGGAAAAAGATTGAAAAGGAAAGATTACCTGCCCCAGTCTGAAACTAGAACTTGGTGGGCTCCCTCTTGCCCCTTGATGTGACACTCTGGCACACCAAGCCATAGCGTCACCAGGCAGTAATAAAAATGTCTCTGCAGGCCTCTTTCCCTCTTGAGCCAAGGCACCCTCGTGTCTGGCTTCCTCTTCCATCTTTTCAGGTGTTTTCCATGCAGGGCTAAAACTCTTTGGCATTTGCTGTGCTTAGGTGGTTATGAACACACTTGATGACGGACCTTGCACTGAGGTTCTTCAAAAACTTAATTTCTTAAAGCTGTAATACTATCCTCATTCCTTTTACTTACTAAATATTATGAAGGTTAAGTTACAGTAAACTCACTATACTAAAGGCTTCCCCCAGCTCAGGTGTGTGTAGTAGAGAGAAAAAGTGATGCAAAGAACAATTGATGAAGTTGGGATTGAGGACGATGGAGCTTCAGGAAGCAGTAGTTCCCAGGGATTGGTCACATGGTTGAGAAGCCAGTGAGGAACTTAGAGATTAGGAATTTTAGGTTTATCGATTGTAGCTTTTTTGTTAAAATGCAATTTGCTTTTGTGCACATCTAGGCAAATGTGGGCATGGGTTTGTACATAAACGGGAGAGTGATATACATCATACAATATCTTATATAAAAACATGGTGTTAGGTGGTATATAAGTGTGATATATATCTTATAAGACATTGTGTAATGTGTACGTGTTATATATACATTACTGTATAAATGACATGTATCAGCTGCTTCCACCCAAGCATCCTGAGGCTCTTTATGCAACTTAGGGTGGAATTTAGGCAGCAGAGAGGCAGACACTTCCCTCAGCAGAATGAGCAGAGGTTCTTGCTCATTCCTTCTTTCTACCCAGAATCTTCACGTGTATTTCTCTGTAAAAGACAGGAAAGCTCTCTTTATTGTCTGACTGTGTTATGAATATATATAAAAAAATGTTAAGTGGACTGTTGAGTCAGTTCTGCCTCCACTGGGTCAGGAGGGCCACAGCTAAGAAACTGTTGAGGATCTCATGAATGGAAAACATTATTTTGTTTATAATGGTTTGAATGCTTTGGTGTTATTTGTCATTCAATGACTGTTATGCTGAATGAAGCCTTGTAATGAGAAAGCTCTGACATCTTATTTAAACCTCTGACATAATTCATTTTGTTCTCTGGGTTTCTTGGTGCAGGTATGAAATTGCTTACCTAGATTTTAAGTGATTTGATATTTAAAGTTATTCAGGGTATACATGTAAGCACAGAACTAATTTTATTGAATGTGGAGATCCAGGTAAATATCAGGTTAGTGAAAGGAAATTGTCAAACCATTTAAAACTGTTTTTTTCACTCTCCTGCACTCCTGCACAAAAGTTATTAAAATGAAGTCATACAGCAAGTAAGGATATTTCTCTTGAGAGGGGAAAAAAAGATAATTTTGGATGACTAATGCATTTTGATTAGGGGCTCTTTCACACAGGCAACTCTCACAAATCGTTGCTGCTCCCCTGTAAAAACCTGTTCTCACTTCTGGTTCTGTTTAATTCTGAAGAGGACAAAATAGATTCCATTTCCAAGGATTTTGATAACACGTCTGAGTTATGATTGCCTTCCTAAGTTTGTTTTCAAGGAAAAAGGTAAGGTTTTTCTTTTTCCAAGAAAAAGCCTCATCTCTCTGACATTATCAGTGAGCGAGACTAATTCTGGGGCCATATCCTTTCTTTGCACTCAAGCAGGTGGCACTGAGGGAAAACAACTTGGAGACAGTGGAAGTCTCATGATTCCTGGGCTCTCTTAGTACCCCCTACAATTTACAGTTGCCTCAGGGGTATTGGATTTGACATAAGCAAGGACATATGTAGAGCTGTTGCAGTGCTCTGAAATTGCTGGAGTGTCACAATTTCCTTTTTTTTTATGCAACTCTTTTCTATGCACAACCATGATGGGAATGTCGCAGCAGTGTCTCTGGGACATTGGCTCTCTCTTTCCAAAGAGTCATGGGGTTAAAACTGCAGTGTTTCTGGTATTTGGTCACTGAGCAGTGGTAGATACTTAGCACTTCCAAGATGTACCACAGATGAAACGAATAATTGGTTAAGAGATAGAGATTTTTGCATGTATTATTGTTATTTTTTCCTGTATGGGGCAGGAAAAAATTAAAATGTATCTGGCAAAAATGTTTAATGTGCGTAATATGTTTTCAGAAGTGTTTATGCTTCTCTGAGGATTACAGTCTCTTAAAGATTTCAGGAAAATTATTGCCATACTTTGAAAAATGGGAGATGATTGTAACAGCTGTGGTTTTCTAAAGGACCGGAGGTTGGCAAATGGCTCCTTACTATTTCCCAGGTCCTAGGTAGTGACAGGATAGTATTCTGTGACAATATTACAGTCTTTCCTGTTACTTCTTTCTACATTTGCTTCATGACATAAACCTTAGAAGTGGTGACAAGGTCCTTGTTATGATCATGTTTTAATTTTGTTCTGCATGTCTTTATTAATAAAATATTTTATAGCTCACAATGTGTTATTGTTTGCAGAACATTTGGTTATACTCTCACTTTGGTTGCCAGGGTAGATGAGTGATCTAAAATTGTTGACCTTCTCCCACTCCAGATAGTAGTGTTGTTTCAAAACCCTAAAGATATGGCTGTTTTATTTTTCCATTTCCATAACAATGTGCTAAGCATCCTCAGTTTTAGCTCCAGGGATGAGTTCTCCTCATGATTCATGACAGCTCTGTATTGTTACAGATACTGATTGTAGCTGAAAAAGCAGTGGAAAAAAAAATTTTAAAAACAACTGAATGGGGCCAGTGGGAAAACAGCTGTGCCATAATTAATTTACTGTTGGCTGTACGTCATGATAAAAGGAGGCAGCTGAATGCCTGAAGGGGAGAAGGTCCAAAAGATGCTCTGCTTCTGGGTGTTTTGCTCTTCCAGAAAAGGGTGAGGGAATTGCATGGCAGCTGGACAGCAGCATTGGGTCAACATTCTGCCACTTAGCGATGGAGGAAATGCTGCAGGCTCAAAGTGAAAATGAAATGGCAGTTTGTTTCTTTACTGTTTCTCAACGTTAGGCCAAATACCTCATTATCAACCCAAAGTTTAGATGTAGGCTGATGTTAGGCTTTGTCTGTTGAGAGATCTTTACATGACAGGCTAGTCACAGAAGGGAAGCACACAGTGAGATTCATGTTTATGTGTGGAAAGTGTTTACCTACAGAAGTTCAGAGGAAGCCTCTGTCATTCTGTTGTACAGACAGTACAATGGAAAGGACAGGCTGTTCTTTTTGTGTGCATTGATGTAACCCACAGGGAACAGAAGGCAATTCTTCAGTTGTACAAAAAAAAAGTATCCAGTTAGAAAGAAAGGTCACACTAATGCTTTTTCCTCTTCTTTACAGTTGGCTGAGGATCCTGTTTTGATCCTGCAGTCACCTGAAACAAACACATTGAAGATAAGAATACTATGGTCATAATATATGAAGACCTGAAAGGGGTAAAGGAGATGTTGTTCACTGACAGCCAAAACACATTTGAGCTCATTCCTTGAAATCTGCTGAAATTAAGGGGAAATGAAACAGGTTTCTAAAAGAGCAGGATCAAGTTGATTTTAGCAACAAATTGAGTGTGGCTATACAAAAGCAGAGATCCAGAAAACAGAAATGCAACACAGAAAACAGTGAATGAAATGTTAGTAGATGATGGCAATGCACATCCCAAGTGGGCAACTCCCTTTTTTAGAGGAAGCATATTGCACTTCTCACTTCCACTGTAACTGCTTTCAGAACCTGACTGCCAGTGTAAAGCAGGTAGCTGAATTCCTTGGATTCTTCCCAACAGCTGAGCAGATCCAGGTCATTGCAGGAAGGGGTACTTTCCAGCCAGTGAGTGCTAAAGCTCAGGAGACTTGTGGTGCTATTGGCTCAATTCTTTTCCTGAAAGGTAAATTTGTTTGTATTTTGCCAGAGTGGTGAATGGTAGATTTTAGTTTTGGGCAGACAGGAATTTAGATCAATAGATGTTTAATATTTATGTATAAATTTCAAGTCTGGGTGTTGTTTAAGAAACACTGATTGTGCTTCAGGAATCTGTCAATTCATTTCACCCCAGGGGCCAGTACCATTCAGTAAAGCCCTGTATAATATGATTAGCAGAAGCACCCTACAAGTAGCACACCCTTGTGGTATGCATTAAGGACTAAATAAAGAAGAGTTTTATTTTGGCTTTTGGGACTACTGGGGATAGCTTGGCACTCAGTCTGCAGAGTGCCCCCACAGATCTCCCTGGGTTTTCTAAATAACCCTCGTGATTGCCTATGGACCATAGCCAACACAGAGAATCCAGACACTCCACAGAGTGACCTGTCTCTTCTAAGCTGTGGATCAGGCTAGAACTTCAGAGAACTTCTGACTGTGGGCTCTCTGAAATCTAGATTAAAAGTGATCTGAAGCTCAGGGCAATGTCGGATTGCAGCACACAAAGCTCTTGCTGTTGAAAGCTACACTTTTGAACTTTCTGGGTTGGTTTCACAACTGCTGGTCCCCTTTTATAGTCTTCTGCAGCTGTACAAGGCACGCGCCAGGGCTATGAAGGCAGACCTGTTGTTCCTGCAGTTGCTTTATGTTCACATTCTATTGAAGACACCAAATGTAAGGCAAACGTAAGTGTGTGTTTTTGGGTCAGATATCTTTTTCTTACAGGAAAAGAAAAAAGAAAATTGTTATTCTGAAATATGATACAAAGACAAAAAAGTTAGTCTTTTCTTTTAAAAGATACTCTCTGGTCCTTAGGTAATAATTTCCTTTTCTTTATATTCACAGTGTTTTTGGAGATTGGAAGAATCTTTTCACTGAAGCTCAGAACCTATTTGTACCTTCCTCAAGCACTTCAGCACATTCAGGATGCAAAAGAACTGTGAGGTGGTTTGAGATGTTGGCACTGATGGCCAAATCCAGTAGCCCACAAAGATTGTAGCTTTTGGCAGCAGCTAAAACAAACAAATAGAAAAATTAAGTTCCTCATTGTGGAAACTCACCATATATTCTTTCGGTCATAAATAGCGAAAGCAATTTGGTATATATATTTTCCATTTCTATATGTTATATTCTCTATATATTTTAGCTTTTTTGTTTTTTATTATGGTACTCAGCAGTAAAACTGTGAGTAGTATTTTTGACACAGAACATTTAAGGAATATGTTGGATCATCCAGCTTCTAAATCAGAAGGTTTTTTCCATTCCCTGACCACAGTTTTGATATAATTTCTTTTCCCCTGCATTTGTAATCTGCTTCACACTTACCATGTTCCAGCAGTTGTAGGTATTTATGATGTCTACGTTTATGGTAACTGGTAAATGCTGTTCTATTAGTACTTCTGTCACCTCAGTTTCCCTTATGAGCTGTTCAGTAACAATCGTAAGGCAGGAAGGTATATCTAAATGATATTGAAAAAGAGAAATTGGAGGTCTTCTCTTGGAAAAGAAAAGAATGAATGTATCTTTTCTATGCAGGAGATAGCTCCCTGGTGTGTGTTCAGGATATCAATAACCCAACCAAGAAGGAAAAGAATTCTGGTACTGAATTATAATAAAAGTAAAATGGGATAAAAGCAGAGAAAACTGAGCTCAATTTTCTCATTTGGAAAATGTGTTTCATATTGCAGCATTATGAGGTACATTAATTGGAAAGATAATTAATGTTGAATCACAATAGAAGTGCTGTAAAAGCACAGGGGACATATGACATCTACAGGAACATCAGATAATTTTTTCTGAGGGTAGGCTGGCTGTTATAGGATGCCAAATGGATTTCTAATGATGGGGGACATGAAATACAACAATCACTATCTTTTTATGACAACAGATGCTTGGACTTGTATTCTAATGTGGGTTTTTTTAATTAAAGTCTAGACATTGATCTGAATTTTGGCTGAATGACCTTAAGTGGGGATTAGCACCTTCTGTTTTAATTGTAACACACTGCAGAGCTTGGCAGTGTACACTGGAAGTGTCAAAATGGGAGCAGTCAGTGATTGTTACAGATGTTAATATTGTCAGGATTGATGAAGAGGAGAGAAGCAGAGAACAGCGACATTCTGAATGAGAGCACACATTGCTGTGTCTGAGTGCATTGCTAGTAAAATGTCTCTGGTAAAATGTCATTTACGTTCAGATGTGTATGGTCTTAGGTACAGTTGTCCTGTATTGCTATTGCACTTTGCAATGCATGTCAATTGGATACTGTGAAGTATTAGCCAATAAAATACTCAGTTTGCATCGGAAAAAAACAAAATGTTTTTTATATGATTATTTGGCATCTGCAAAAACTTTAGAGGCTTGAGGAAGACAGAAAATTAGTCTTTGACTTTGCTCAAAATGTGAGGCAGTCAGGAGCAGTTAGGAAATGAAAGGGGGCTGGGAAGTTGGTGTCTTGGGAGGCTTGTGTACTTGTGAATAATTTAAGTTTATTGACATATGCTTATGGGGTCTCCAGTGAGTTCTCTGCTGTTTTATATTTTACAAGCCAGTGAAGTAATTTTCATTGCTAGAATACTCATTAGCATTGCCCTAGCAGGTAAATAACTCGTAGTTGCTTTATTGTGTATTTCTGATATATCCATAGGCAATGTATTTATATTCAGAGGAAAAAATGAAATACTAATCTTAGGCATTAGACATACGTCCCAATAAACATTTTAAAAAATCCCCCAACAGGCAACCAAAAATAGAACACTTATAATCTTCTTACTCATTTATTTCTCACAGAGAGCTATTGGAACAGCTGCAGATGTGGTGAGACCTCGTGGAGGCTGCGCTTCCATGCACCCCCATCCCTCCAAAATCAGGTGGGTATGCCTGGCAGTGTAATGCCAGGTGTGAACCCAGGGCCCTTGCCATGCTGAGAGGAGGCTGCCGTGGGACACCCACTCTCCCCTCCCCTTGGGAGCAGTGGGAAAACTCCATGGCTGCCACAGCCCACTGCCTTGGGGCTCTCCTGCTGCAGGAGTTTTCTCTCTTGGGCTGCCCAGTGCTACATGGCTGGCTTTTAAAGGTGAGAGGAGTTGTTCTCCCACATCTGGAAAACACGGCTTAGCTCTTGGAGCTGGTGCAAACACAGCTGGGAGTCTGTTCCCCTCCTGGTGGCTGCGGGTGTCAGCCTGCCTGGAGTGAGCAATGGTTGCATAGTGGTGAAAAGCACAGTAGTTCCCCATGCTGTCTGCATCCCAAACTCCTAAGGATTTTTCTAGCACTAAAGCCTGACTGTGTTCCTACCAGAGAGGAGAAAAAACATGGCGTGGGGGCGTGGGGGGGGGCAGGACCACGTAAAAACAAGAGGGTACAGAAGGGAGGTCAGCTCTGAAGGCTGTATGTGTTTGAGGAGCGTGTTCCCCATATGGCTGGAGATTATAATTTTGGAGCAGAAAGCCTCAGGAAAGCCACCTGCACAATGGTGCCAGTGGGAAGTGTCTGTGCCCTGTGGAGTCTCAGCAGAGCAACAAATGTGTCAGAGCTCAGGTCCTTGTTGTACACAAAGCGCAGTATTCATGGTGAGGAGTAAACAGGGCTGTAAACAATCTTCTGTTCTTATCAAATCCAAATGTCTCTGTGGCACTTAATTGCTTTTGCAGGCCATTTTATGCCTCTCCAGCCCCTGTGCCCTGACTGTTGCCATTTTAACTCAGCAATCTGAGGCACAAGAGATAGTGTATTTTATACATGGGTGATTTTACAGTTTCTGGACAGTGGAGAACAGGCCCTCCTGGGCTCTCTTGTGTTGCATTTTTCACTGTCCATGTTTTGAATAGTTTACGATTTGGGGGCCATACAAGTGCTTTGTCCACAAATGTGTTGTTTGCTGGAAGGCCAAGGGCACCAAAAGAGAAGAAACATGTGTTAATATAAAAAGATAACTACATAATGAATAGAATAAGTATCATTATTAACTGCTGTAAATATAAAGCTGTTTGCTGGCATAGCAGACCCTCCAGAATAACAATAACAGAAGTAGTCTGAGTTTGCTTCAGAAGGAAAACTGCTCAAAGTCCAGCATTAAATCAAAGTCATGGAGGATCAAAGCAAGAGATGATCCATAGCTCAGGTACAGCTATGCTGCAGTCTTTCAGAAGATGTGGAGGCTTCCAGGACTGAATCCTGCTTGCTGCCTCTGTAACCCACCTGTGGCAGCACATCAGTCCCCTGGCAGGTCCCACTGCACCCCACAGCTGCCCTGCTGTCCCCTGAGGCATCTTGGGCACAGGAGCTACTGAGACACTGCAGCAGTTTTATGGTGAGCTTAAAGGGACAAAAGGAGATCAAAAACCCCACACTGGATGTTTGCTGTGTGGTTTACACATAGACATGACCAAGCTAGCCAGGCAGGAGTCAGCTTCATGCTGGGAGTCATGATTACTGCAGTTCTGAGGACCCACATCAGCAAGGGCCAGCCGCTCTGAGCGACACTGATACTCAGCAGCGTGACCCAGGGGAAAGCAGAGTCCCACAGCATGGATGCAATAGGTGCGAGGAATCCAATTTGCCAACTCAAAGCCAATTTGTGAAATGTCAGTGTATCCTGGGGTGAAGAGGGTGGGTAATGCATGGCACCATGGAGCTGCTCGTGGCTGTACATGAGAGAGTGGCTGCAAAATCGGTGCACTGGAAGAGTGAAGCTGTGAAAGAGTTTGTTCGGGGATGGCCTGGAAAATGGCGCTTGTTATTTGCACATTAAATATTGATACCTGCACTCACTAATCTTTTTACAGGCAAAACTGAGCGCAATTTCATTGTGTTCTGGGGTGATTATATATGAACCACTTTCTTTTAGAAATAGTTGTTCAGAATTAAATACAATGTTATATTGCTGGAGTTCACAGACTTTTGCTAACTTATATGAAAACAATAGTTAGTTGGCATTTAATTATGTGTGTAGCTAATCCAAAGCAATGCAACATTTTATAAGGATAATTGGTAAGTTGTCATGTAGGTGGTTTCTCTAAAAGGGTTCACAGCATTTAGATGGACAAAAGAAATTGCACATAAATAATAGGTTATTAGAAATAAATGGTTATGCAATTATTCATAGTATCAGAAGTGGACAATTCAGCTTACAATGGAACTCTCAGAATGCTACAGCTACAGTATTTGCATAAAATAGCATCTTAAATTCGCAGCTGGCTTTGTTTCCCATTTAGAATGCCTTGTATAATTATTATACTAGTTCCCTTTTGAAGAAATCCATTATAATGTTAATTATGTTATTGTGATACTGTGATAATTGGCCATATATTCAGTAAAATTGATTTGTGTTTTTGGTCCTTTAAATACGAGTGAACTATCTTACGGAGATATGTTCTTAATGTCTTTGGGGCTATCTTTTTCTAGTTTTTGCATAAGAGTGTCATACAATTAATGCTCTGTTTAGGAGCTAATTTGAAGTTGGGGAGAAAGTTTAGATCTATATTTACCTTTAGAGAGCATAGCTGGGTGTTGGGGATTGTTACAGCAAAAAACTCCTTATTTTTTCCTTCAGTGGGCCATAAATGTTACCTGAAATTAAATAGAAGAAAAGAGCAGTGCCACATTCCGTCCTCAGATAAATACTCTGCTTAGAATCAGCTGCTGCTGTGGCACTGGCATCAGGGGATGAGTTTGACCTCTAAAGTGTTCTCCCCTCTATACTGGAAAATGTTCCAAGTCTCTTTCTATTGAGGGGAACACGAGGGAATTAATGTTGTGCTCTTTTTTTGTGCCATGCAAGCACAATTGGGTTGCTGAGGGGCTGGCACTGGTTTAGTCAGTAAGTACTTGTTTTGTTCCATGTGTTTGATTACCAGGTTTGGTCAAGATTAGTATATGGAAAGACCTGTCAAAATGCCCTTCAGCAAAACATGGCATGGTCCTGCCCTGCAAATGTCAGATTACTGTTTGTAGTGTGACAACCCCTTTCTCTGTGCACGTGAAAGAGGAAAAGCCCATTATATTTTTGCAGCATTACAGGAGAGAGATGTTGAATTATGGGGAAAATCCTAAGGGACAGTGAAGTCTCTCTAGTTGTATATAATTTCATCACTTCTACTCTCAAGGCAATAGTCCTGAGAATGAAGCCATCAACATCTAGGTACTGTCAGTGGTTACAGGATTTGAGGAACATACTGGACTTTTGTTTTGTCCTTAGGCTGCTTTCCATAAAACAGAATCTCAGGTTCCTTCAGGTAGATCCCCAGGGGATTTTAGTGTCTCAACGCCCTGAGGTTAGACATTGGTTCTTCCCCTGTTTTGCTCTTTCCCACCCCACAAAACAAAAAAGCACCAGAGGCTGGTCCTCTCTCCTTGTTTAACCGAAGTGATGATGCCAGTGTCCCCTTCTTGTGTTCATGGAATGACCTTATAGTGAGATCTTACTCTTAACTTTAATTCCTTCTGCAGACAGAGGGATCAAACCTGTGTCTCCCAAGACAGAACAAAAGTGCCAGGTTGTGGACTCCTATGATATAAAGAGGCTGCTCTCCTGTTGAAACTATTGCACAATCAAAATTAGTCAGGCAAGTCAGAGTGGCTGTGACTGACTGGGCCAACATACATGCTGGTGGGAGATGGGAGCTGCGGGAGCTGGGAGCTGAACTTGAGGAGGGAAGGAAATTACTGGCCTTTTGCATTCTGCAGTAGTACATTCATTAATCACTGAACTCTGCTTTGTGCTGTATTTCTTGAGTGGCAATGGCTGCTGCTGCTGTGCCTGCTGTGGACTGCAATGCTATGGGTGCATGTCTGGCAAACCTATGGGTGCATGTCAGGCAGGCATGTGAGGTCAGAGGCCCTCAGGGAGACTGGGGAAAGTCTGTCTTCTGGTTCTGGCATGGGAGAATAAAAATACATGGACATGTAGGCATGAAAACTATGATTCTTAGGTCAAGTGGAAATTTCTGCTCACAGAGTAACATTCATCTGGGCTCCTTTGCCTCTTGCTGGATGTGAGAGCAGTACGCTGTCTCCATCATTTCCATATATCTCAGTACAAGGAGCAGAACTGCTGGGAAATACATGTGAAGAAAAGAGGCTGGAGCAATTTAAAAAAAACAGTTTCTGACAGATGAATGGTGATAAAAGGTTTCTGAAGATTACTAAGAAGCTCTGTACAACTCACAGTTCTGCTTGTATGTCTGTTGCTTTTAGCCTCCGCTGAGGCTTGCCTATGTTGTATCCTAACCCTTGTCTGATGATATCCATTCTGGCATGTGCAAGAAAGCACAGCATGGCTTTTATGACTGCCTTGTCCCACCTGCTCTGTGCCAGTGTGAACACACCTAAAGCAGCACAGAAAATATTGGAAAATCATGGAATCATAGAACCACAGAATCATAGGATGGTTTGGGTTGGAAGGGATGTTGAAGATCATCCAGTTTCAGCAACCCTTCCATGGGCAGGGGACACTTTCATGTAGACCAGGTTGCTCAGAGTGCTATCCCACCTGGTCTTGAGCACTGCCAGGGATGGTGCATCCACCACTTCACTGGGCAACCTGTTCCAGTACCTCACTACCCTCACAATAAAGAAGTTTTCCCCCAATATCTAAACTAAACCTACTCTCCTTCAATTTGAGCCCATTCCCCCTTGTCCTGTCAGTTCATGCTCTTGTAAATAGTCTTGCCCCATCTTTCATGTAAGTTCCCTTCAGGGACTGGAAAGCTGCAATTAGGTTACCCTGAAGCCTTCTCTGCTCCAGGCTGAACAATCCCAATTCTCTCAGCCTTCCCTCATAGGGAGAGTGCTCTATCCTCTGATCAGCTTGGTGGCTCTCCTCTAGACTCATCCAACAGCTCAATGTCCTTCCTGTGTTGTGGACAAGAAGTGGCTTGTTTGCTTTTGATGGCACTTTGCCACTGGTGCCCACATGGAGAATGGGTGGGTTAATATCTCATTTGGAGTCATTTCTAGCCTGTGCTGTCTCTGCAAATCTTCTGGACAGGAGAGATAAAAGAGCTCCAAGATTTGCCATCATTACATGGAAATCTGGGAACATCAGTCATTTCTCAGCTTCTAAAGTGTAATTTTTTCCTCACTATTTTTTCCAGGGAATCTATTCCACAGCACAAACAGTGCTCACCTGTGATCCTGTAGGGAAGGCCTGCTGAAGAGGAGAGCCCAGTGCTGCAACCCACAGATGTCAAAGTTTTGTTAATCACCTTGGGTCAGTTACTTCAGGAGGGATAACTGAAGGGATTAGCAAGATGGAGAAGAGGAAAAGGAGACAGCAGGCAAGAGAAAAAATAATGAGGTGCATCAGTGAGTTAAAAATGTAGCAAAAAAAATGGGGTTATCAACATTTTTTTACCAGTCCGTTCACACTATAGAAGACTTCCTCTCACCGTAAGTTGCATGTTGTTCCAAGGCTGCATGTGTATTCAAGGTGTATAGGCGTACTAATGTAGTTACTATTATTTTTACACAAATGTATGTTAAAAAACAATTTTTGTAGTCTTTATCAGTTGTATTAATCCCCAAACAAAGCTGAAACTGCTGTAGTTCCTGTTTATTGACCAGCTAAATAACAGTTATCTCCAGCACAGAGTTTACTGATTTTTTTTTTTTGTGTGTGTGTGTGTGTAACTGCTAATAAAATTTGATAACATTTTACTTGTAGGGAGATTTTAGGTTGATGTTGAAAAACTGGTGTTAAGAATTAGCCAGTTATATTACACAATTTTCCCCTACAAATTCTAATTTTGCTTGAATAGAAGGATGCACTCTCAACCTGGTCTTCCCCATGGTGTTAATTTTGAATCAAAAGTAACTGATTTTTGTCTTTTCCTGATAAATGCTTCTATTGATTTTTCTAATGCTTAAGCTCCTGCTTTAAGGAAAACACTTGTTTAAATCAATCCCTATTCAGAAAAACATTTGAGAACGGGCTTAGCTGCAGATCCTCCGTAGGCCTGATGTGTGTTCTCCCTGTACCATGAGAAGGTTTGTATTATGAGGCTGTTTGGGTTAAGGCCATTAGTCATGGCCTCCCTCACCCTTCATTCACCAACCTCCTTCATCTCCAATGGTGATATAATATTCCCTCCAGACAGATGACTGTTCCAAGGTGGGGGAGCCCTAAAGTCCTCCAGAAGACTGTTGCACAGGCTGCCTTCTTGAAAGCTGAGCCTGCCTTTTCTCCTTCTTGCCTTTGCTCTGGGCTCCTTTATCCTTGTGGACTGCAGCTGTTCTGGCACATTCAGAATGGAAGTGGTTGCTACATGTTACCTGAAATGTAATCCCCTGCATCCCTAATTAGGAAGAGTCCAAATGCTCAATGCCTTAAAACATGTGTGCTTACATCTGGGATTAGTCTGTCCTGTTTTTGATAATGTGACCAGCTGAGAAATGTAGATCCAGTGCTTTAGCTGTACTTGCTTCAAGAAATTGTATTTGTAGTTTGGATGCAAATTCAGGCACCAGTTGGTTGTGACCCACTCTGCAGTGCAGGGTATTGCTAGGCTGAGAACTTCTTTTACTTGGTAAACACAGAGATATTTAGTAAAATAACACATATTTTAGTGCAAGCATCTTTCATATGGAGCATTGCAGAATGTTAATGAGGGTGAATGGAGGGGAAAAGAGCACAGTTCCACAGGCTCAGGCACATCCACAATGGCAGAGTGCTTGGCACAGCAGCTATGGGCTTCTTCTCAGACCTTTAGGCGAAATTAAAATGTAAGTAAAAAGAAAGAGTTCATTCTCTCATCCTTCTTCAGCTGGATTATTCTAAAATATTTTCATCCAGTCTGCTGCAAAAATGCCTCACTTTCTGTGAGGTTTTTCATACTTGTGTATGTAACTGCAGTGGAAAGCAAAAATGTATTCCCTACATTCAGCCATCCCTGCATTAGCTACTCATCAAATAAGTTTGACTTATACCAATCTTTTTGCTGGAGACCCTTTTTAAAATTATTTTTAAATTTTTTTTCTGTTGCTTGTACTCTAATACTATATGAGACTTAATGTTTATGGTGACAGAACTTCTAGGTCTGTTGTTTATCTTCAGAAAATATTTTTTGCAGTCCTTCAGAAATAGAGGAATTGGCCTTACATGTTTACGCCTGGCATCAGGTTACTCTAGGTTTTGGAGTATTTACAAGTCCCATGGGAGAGCATTTGTCGAGATAAGAATTTCAGTCTCACCCCTAACAGTTTATTGAGCTAAAGATCAGATGTATAATACTGAAAAATTTCTGGTAGAGTTATATTTCTTTTTATAATTGATGTAATTCTAATTATCCTTCCGTGAGTCAAGTATGGGTCGTTCTTCCCTTCAGATTGCTTATGCAATTGCTTTGGTAGTTTGTAAGTATTTGCTGTTCCTGTGGCTTAAAGGCTCAGCTATTTCTTGGAGTTCAAATGTAGTTTTGATGTAGCCTTCATGTTTGTTGCCAAAGGTCAAGGATTATGAAAACCTTGTTTTGTCACAGGTATAGAGTGAGGTACATTTTTCTGGAACAAGATAAAGATCCTAAGAACAGTTCATTTTCCAGAAAAATGTAAAAGGCTTGCTGACCTTTTGAAATTGTTACTGAACTCCAATGTTTATTGATCTGCACAAAATAACCTCCCAAATGCCACAAATTGCTTTGTGAAGTACTCCTGCCTTCTGGCATGAGGTGAAGCATTGAGCACTAGAAAGTGTTTTAGTTATGCATTTAAAACTGGGAAGTATGTGAATATACATTTATATGGATTCTGTGAATTATAATGAGCTCTCAGAGTGCTAATGCCAGGCTGCAAGCTTCATTTGGATTGCAGGGTGAGTCCTTGCCCTCCTCCCCTCTGTTTATCTCCGGTGTGGACTGTAATTTGAAGACACGGAAGGGCTGCCAGTAGGAGGCTGTCAAATTCAGAGTTGTTTCTCTGTATGTACGATCCTGAGGAAGATGAAGTAGGTGGTGTATCTTCTACATCAGTGTATTACATGGCTGAGTCCTCAGAGATGTCTGACTTGAAGAAAATGAGTAACACCTCTATTTATGGTACAGTGAAAAGGTGTAGGAGGTTGAATTTGGACTATTTTTCTTCTTAAATGATATTCAAAGTTTAGGGATTCATATTAAAATCCAGTATTTCTAGGCAGTTCACAATGACCCATAAAAGGAGTTTTTTAGGTTTTTAAGAGGTACTCTGAGAGCAAGAGTCCCAGAACCCACAGCGGGCTCTTGTAAAGTTGTTGGCCTCATGACTTTGTTTAGCTGTGTTCCTGATCCAAGACGTTGGCAGCACTTCTTCCTGTATATTTTTTTGAACATATTTTGAGGACATGTTTACCTTCTGCCAACCTTCTGTGGACAAGCCACCTTATTGCATGCTGCCAGAGCTCTTAAAACCAGTGACTGCCCTTCTCAGCTGTGCTGCTGTTTATGGACACTCCTTACATCTGTGCCATGTGTTTTCTCCAAACAAGAGTGGATCGCTGCTTCTGGGGGCACAGCAGAGGAAGCAGGCAGTGTGTTTCATGCTAACGCAGAATATTCTTGGGTAGCACGGGAGAGTTGCACACCCAGGCAGCCTCTGGGCATTTCTCTGCATGAAGTCATTGCCTGCTGTGCTGTGTTTGCAGCACTCCTCAAAGGCTTTGTGTGGTATGCAGGAGCAGTGCCTGTGCTGCATGAGGAGCTGTAACTTATGTCTAGTCAGTTCTTGAAGGAGTTTTCTTTGTGTCAGCACAGTTTTATTGTGACTTTGAAGTTGCCTCTTATAGAATTCGATCACTATCTTAAATGTTTATGGAAACTTTCAAATGGGTCTGAGCTGCAATAATAACATTGTAAGATGCCTTCAACAGAAAAAGCAGTACAGACCTTCCCTTCTTTGCCCTTATCTATTTTTTTTTAATAACTACATTATTTTATTAGAAACCTTTAGTAATACTGATATTGGAAACACTTTCCGTTGAGATCACATGGTTTTTGGTGATAATATCCAGCACTAGAACTTCAGAAGGCCAGTTCCATAGCCTTACACCATATAACCTCTGACAAAGCCCACACTCATGGTTCTCTGGCTCAGGGGGCCAGGCAGCCCAAGATTTATCTCAGTTTTCCAAATGTAATTGCAGTGGAATATTCTAACCAAATACTTGCTAGATAGCAAAATCTTCATATATACATGTGTCTATATCTATGTATCTTTTTAAAGTATCTTGTGAACCCCTCTGTGTGGAATCTTTTACACATGAAAATCAGGATCGTACAAAGACTTATGTGGCGTTATAGAACACTCCCCCACTGCCTGCTTGATAGAATTGAATTACAGGATCTTATCTTGTAATTTGGAGAGTAAAAAATCATTAGATACAACTAGACCAGTCTCCTACTCTTATCTTATGAAAAGTTTAAAAAGTCATTATTTTCAGATGAAGAGGATCACTCCTGTGAGTAATAAGCTAGAAAGGTGGGCTAGAGGCTATGCTTCATCTGCACTAATCTCAGTGACTAATACAGAAAATGATGGATAATAATGAAAATATCTGCTTTGAGTTATTTTTAAAATTGAACCAGATAAACAACCCTTCATCAATTTCCTGTCATTACTCTTTTCTAAGAAAGAAATTTTAGAATTGCGTCATGGCTACAGCCATGGACTCTGTGGTGAGCATCATTTAATAAAATCTGGGTAAATTGAGCAAATGTGGTATCATTAGCTAAAGTTACTGCAAAAAGAGGAGCTAAGGGCTACTGCAGACTTGAAATGTGGAATCTGTCTTCAATGACAGATTTGTTTTCCTGTTTGTTTGAATTAATAGTAAAATATGAAAGACTCTGAAAGCTGGTTTTTAAACAGTATTTCCTTTCTTGTACATGTCAGACTCTGCCTAAAATACTAGGATCCAAGTATCATTTTAATTAACTGTATTTCCTTTGTTGTTATAAGTCATACTTGCTTTGTCCTTAGCTGTCATGTGATTCTTGAAGTCACCCTTTTTTGTATTTTTTTTAAACTTTGGTGTTTTGCAATGCTTTGTAGGTGTTATGCCTAATTTTCTGTGGGGAAGATTTATGACTAAATTTAGGAGAGGTGGTTCCTAGGGAAAATAGTATATTCTCAGAACCAATGTTAGAAAAGTTCTTTTCTTTTTGAAAGTGGAATCTGAGTATTTTTGTTTGTTTTTAAGTTACTGATATACCAGCATTTGTTCCATGATTGAGAAAATCAGTGTATGCTTAAGTGTCCAATGTGAGCAGGTTTCACCCTTTTAGTTTAGCATGGATGAACCAAAAATGCCATTTACTTGATTTCCACATGTGTTTTTCTCCTTGGACACTCAAGCAATCCAAATAGCAAAGAAATGTCCTTTGAGATATGAGCAGCCTTGCCCTTTGAGCACTTTTTGATACACATGTGGGTAACCTTTCTCCACAGATCCATCTGCTCAGAAGAGCTATCAGGATAACCTTTTCTTCCACAGATCTGTCTGCTCAGGAGAACTATCAGCATAACCTTTTCTTCCTTGCAAAGAGTGAGTTTGATGTCTGTTTAACTGAGGAAGACCTGCTTTTCCCTGCACCAATAGTGTTATCCAGAGAGGCTGGTTAAAGTGTTAAACCTTCCAAGGCAGCAGGCAGAGCTCGGAGTGAGGGGATGAGCCACAGGAATGGGATTCAGATGACGTGTGTAGTAATTCTGATTCTCCTGTGTGACCTTAAGCAAATTATTTCTTCTTTTGCACTTTAATTTTCTCTGAGCCGCAGGCAGATTGTTTCTTGTTCAGAGGCACTTAGCACCACAGGTCCAGCTTTATTCGTGCTTTCATCCTTTATGCAAAGCCTCTACATGGGCCTTGGGAAGCTCACATAACTCACTGGGTAAGCTAACCTGCAGCTCCTAAGCTGTTTCTGTCAAGCCAGAGCAGCTCTATCTGGTTAAACACTGTGTGCCTGCAGGCTTTCAGGTTTGATCCAAATCCCTATGGGTCTCTTTTCTCTAATTCCAGTGAGCTTTGGAGCAGGAATTTAATGCTTCATGGGATGTTTTCAGCGTGGGAAGCATACACACATTCCTGGTGTTTCCGTACAGTTTTAAGCTCCTGACTAATTCCTATTTACAGGTTTTGCATTCTAATGATTTATAAATTTGTAAAATGAAAGTAGAATTATTTAGGTTTCCTGGGGTATGCAGTCCTCAGTACACCTGGTCTAATTAGAGGTTTAATTTCTCTCCTGAGTTAAAGTCTAAATCCTTTTAATTCTCTGGAGAGAGAGAGAGAATAAAAATGGTTGTGAAGTATTGAGGAGAGCCAATTACAGAAAGAAAAGGGTATTGTTGGATGGCCATAAAACCTGCAAAGCACTGCAACAGATACAGAATAAGATGGCTCACAGGTTCTCTATCAGTCTATCTCCATGGCAGGCTTGTTAGTGCAAGAGGAGCAATTTGGAGGCATGCATCTTTGCAGATGTGGCTGTAGATTAATACGTTTTGCACGTGAATGGTTTTCTTTTCCTATTGCTGCAGGGTTGTCCTGGTTTCATCTCCCTCTGAGTGCCCCTGCTGCAACTTCTGACTGTGGTTACTGTATTAGGGCTCCCACAGAGTTTAGGAACCTCTCTTGCTGCTCAAGGCTCATTATATGGAAAGATGGTAGGAACAAGACCAAGTGCAAGTTGGAATCTATATGCTTGACATTTGATTTAGGATAAATTCAGGTCCTTGAATCTTAAATTATGACCCAAAGAGCTTTGTTTAGATAGTGTTTAGACCCTAGAGGTTTCTAATTTATGCGGGTGCAACTTTGCTTGACTCAAGTTCCCCGAGTGTCTTCACTGTGCACATATTAGGGATTATCATTTTCTGCCCAAGTTAAGCACCTCAGGTATTAAATGATGTCTGAACTCTCTGCAGGCACAGGAATGAAAGTCCTCTCCTGCCTCTGGCTTGTGGGGTGCTTGATTCTGCAAGTGTTCATGGAGTCGGTCTGTTGTAGGAGGTACCCTACAAAAGACAGTTTTGTGTGACTGATTGATTTTTAATTTCACTTAGAGAAGGGATAATGTTGCTGCTTAACAGAGTCTGTAAGGTTTAAAGTTCTGTCTTGAGCATCTGAGTTTGTGGTTTAGTGGTTAAAATATGTAGCTGGGAGGAGGCAGACTTCGGTTCCGGTCTTTATTTTCTGGTTGTGTTTTAGTGAGTGTTGAATCAAGAATACGGGCTTGGTTTGTCTGAAAAATCAGCTTGCAAGAAAGAGTCTGCTCAGCTGTAAGGATAAAAAAGGGAGAAAATAAGGATTAAAATGCAGCTGAAAAACAGTTCTACTATGTTGTGTTCTCAGAAACCCTAAGCTGTAAGAAACATTGTAGTCAATCTTTGTTGTATATTTTGAATTAGGCCCTCAGCCAATAGCACTTATTAGTTTTGTGAATCTTTCTTTTACAACATCAAAATTGAACTAAAAAGTCTATCAACAGAACAATTGTCAAACAGAAAAGCATAAAAATATGTGAAGGGAGGATAATTCATTAAGTCTGTTCTAAATGATCATCTTTCCCCAAGTCAAGAAAGAGGACAGTGATCCACGTTTGGATAAAAATTTTCATGGCAAATATATACTTAAAGTGAAGAGAGAAACATAAATATCTGCAGTTGTTGCTGTGCTGTTGTCTTCAGAGTATTTGGCTTTTGTGGGCAGTGTGCATTTTCTCAGGTCATAATTACAGGTCTCTTCAGTACATCTTTGTTAAAAAGGCAGATAGATGATGATTGTTCCCCCACAGGTTATTTTGCTCTTGATTTGTATTGATTTTTTTCTTAAGAATGCTTGTGCTCTCACTATAAGTGCTCAAATTATGGGAAGGGAGGCTAGCGAATTAAGACCCTCATAGAAGGACCTGTATGCACACACAACTGGCCCTATAAATGGATTTTCTCCTGAGTGTTTACAAAAGGCTCATTAGTTATTCATGACATTTTGGTGTGATGCTTCCTCAAAAGGATGAAAAATTAAACCTTGTCTCCTGAAATACATAGGAAAGTGCTAAATGTGACAGTAATTGCCTTGTCAAATAGCCAGGAAGAACAAGACATCAGGTAAACAGCTTTTCATTGTTTTATCTATATCATTGTACTGTTGTATTCACTTGATGCCTTTCTGTCTTGAGTAGTTTTATTTTGATGATTCAGACTTGCGAATAATTTGGTTCTTTTGGAAATTCGGCCTTTCTAATTCTGACTCCTTCCATATTTTGAACCATGTCTAAAGGACAAAAGTAAAACCTTGCTACTTTATTTCACTTCAGTTTTTGGATTACTTTCATTATGATTTTTTTTCTAAAAATACTATTTTTAGTATTATTTTTATTGAAAGAAAGTGCTGTGGTGCCAGCAGTGCAGGGTTTGGCGGGGTGGTGCATAAATCAGCGATTCTTTTGTTTTTTCCCTCTGAAGATGTTTAGACCTGCTGTTTGCACAGGCACAGCAGAGTTTTAGATTAACAGCAAATTTTTTGAGTGATCTGTCCTGAGTCTTCTAAACTCCATTGATCTTTTCCATTGACCACCATCTGAGCCAGACATAGGAAGACCTGAGGGTAAAAATCATTGTAATCATCTACCTCTTAAAATATCCAGTGATGGTGGTACACAGCCAGTACACACAAATATTGCCTCTCAGACTGCCTGCTATTTCAGGCAGACATTTCAGGCAGATATTTCAAAGCTCTCCATGTTGATGGATTTGGATGTGCTTTCATCCTTAAAGGTTTTCCCCTGGTTTTGTTTTTTCACTTAGTGTTTGTTTTTGCTGTTGCCCACTGCTCTCCTCACTCCCGTTTTTAATATCTTGGGTATCTGTATAATTCCTGTTGTGGGAAAACTGCTCCCTAACCAAGATTAATCATAATGAATGGTTATCTGCCGAGTTTTCAAATCTGAATGTGGAATAAGCATTGGTACAAGCTTTCTCTTTTCCAGTAGTAACCCTCACTTTGACTTCTGGGCAATTTCTTCTGTTATCTCTCTCTTTATAGGTCACGATTAACTTAGAGCCTTAAGTAGAGTAAACAAAATCTGTTTTGGTCAATGGAGCCAACATTTTGTTTGTATCTATTTACCCTGAAGATATATATGTTGCATAAAAAATTAGATACATATGTACGCAGTGTCTATATATGGGCACAATTTTTTTTGGTGGGGAGAAAGTTTTTGCAGGGCCTGTTGCAATAGGAGAAGGGGTAACCGTTTTAAACTAAGAGAGGGTCAAATTAGATTAGATATAAAGAAATTTTTAATGATGAGTAGGGTGGTGAAACGCTGCAACAGATTTCCCGGAAGGGTCGTAGGTGCCTCATCCATGCCTGGAAACATTCAAAGTCAAATTACATGGGGTTCTGAGCAATCCGATGTAGTTGGAGATATTCTTGCTCATTGCTGGGACTTTGGACTAAATTGCCTTTAATGGTCTTCGAACCTAAACTATTCTATAATTTTATGATATATATATATATATAAAAGATGTCTCTTGAACACTGTTACAAATCAGTTTGACTGTCTTTTGCCGGCCAGGATGGAGTGTGTGATGCGAGGTTCCGTGGTGATTCAGGGTAAGGCCAGGAGATTTAAGCATAACTGGGTGGGACCTCTCGTGTGCAATATCTGGAGACGATCACTAGATGGCAACGTGACACAGCTGAAAGGGCCGACTCTGTAGCAAGGTTTTTTTTCTTTCTTATAATCAGTAGATGAAACAGTCTTTTTCGTTCAGATTATATAGCCAGGGTAAAGAGTTTCATGAGCCTGTAGGATGAAGAAGTAAGTTATCATTGCAGATTACACAGCCATCTCAGGAAATAAATATTTAGAGAGCTCTTGTTAATTGTTCTCAGGTTGTCTAAGGACATACGCTGCTATACTTACTGTTCCTTAGGGCAGTGGCTTGAATTTTGGATAAAGATCCTTAAAGCATAAAAGCCCAAACGGAAGGATTGCGGCTGCTTTGTTTTTTCATTAAAATATACTTTTGAAGTTGTAATGATCTCTGACAGCCCTAAGCTTAGGCTGAGATGTTAACCTTTTGCACTGCTGCAGTTTTGCCCATTCTGTGGTTGATGGATGATTTTTCACATGACTGTTTTAGAGCCAAGTGTGGTCCAGGTTCTGTACAGGTAGACAAATAAAGCATGAGCAGCATGCACTTCAGGCTGATACTCAAACTCTGACCTGATAACGCGATGCCACGTATGTGCCAGAATGAGTAAATGTTGTCTTACGGCACAGGTGAGAGCAGGCAAAGCAAAGGCTTTCCTGAAAGTTGTGAGATGGAGAGGGGAGAGGCTAAGCATGCACTGACATCTCTTTATTGTGAAGTTCTGGATGCTTTTGGTCAGGGGTACTGGTGCACATCATAGATTATACAAAAAGGGTCAAAAGTCTGTCCCTAAAATTTCTTCAGCTCCTACCTAAACAGTTTCCAGAGATGAGGATACAAAATATCTCTGGAGTGCATAGATACACTATTAGAGAGGTAGAGTTCAGAAATGAAGTTCACTGGTGAAGTCAGGAAATATTATTTCCTAATTAAAACAGATCAAAATTATATTCATCACTTGTGGGTTAAAGATATGAACATTGAATGTTAACCAGAATAACAAACTTCACTTATAGCTGAAGAGAAACAGTTTTCTGATGATACAGTAGCAGATAAACATTATAAAATGGTGATTTCAGTAACTTTTTTGAGGACAGACTCCAGATTCACCATATCACACAAGAATTTCCTTTGCATATGGGAGATTGCAGACTGGGGAAAGACTACATGTATACATCAGTGTGTATGTAGCCATAGCATCCTACTATCAAAAGTTAGTGTAGGATGTTTCTGATAAGGTATTTCCATTGAAGACAGGGAAGAATTAATAAGAATTAATGCTCTGGAGACATTAATCTCTGATCCTGAGATATCTATATCTTATCTATATCTCTCTATATATATCATCTATATCTGATAGTTCTGGTCACACTATGTACAAGAAGAAACTTCAACAGCTTTTCTTGTTGGACCAGCAAAATGAAGTTTGAGAGGCTGAGTGTTTAGGTGTGACAATGACAAGGGAAGAAGGAGAGGGAAAAGCTGAAGAACCGTGGTAGCAAAAGAGCAAGATGTACATTAGGTATCCATTCTAGATGGAAAATTTGCCTTGCCATCAGAACAGAAATATTTACATGTGTTTCTGACAGACACAATGTGGGCAAGATAAACCTAACTGATGCTTTTCTTGAATTAATTATGTGACTTGGTTGACTATGGAAGGACTTCCTCAGCTCTTTTCATTCCTTCAATACGCACACAACTAATATATTTGATGACCCAGTGAATAATCATACAGCAGTGGATTCTAAACCACCTCCTTTGGGCAGGGCTTTGTACTCAATAACTCAAGAATGTGCTTGAGACACCCACTGTTTCCAGGACTACTTTGGGAATATTTACTTGTAGCAGTAGTCTGAGTCTTGGTATGGGGATTTCAGAAGCTGAGCTGCTCCTCGGGTGGTATTGGAATGGACTTAATTTTTCCTCTTATCTCTGCCAAGTTGACGATCTCTTGTCAGCAGTAGAAGCCTTTTTTTTTTTAAAAATTTTTTTTGCATTAAGATGGAAAGGGCAAGATTTTAAGTCTCCGGTCACTTTTGTTCTGTTTCCTTGCTGCTCCGATGGTCTGGGGCAGGTAGAGACTGATCTGAAATGTATAGGAGGGAATGTGGAACACCAAGATATCTCCCTCAGGTCTTCTCACCTGTACACCTGCAATAACAACATCTGGTCTTGTCCACTTCACAGTCTGTACAGCACAAGATGTTAATCACAGAATTGGTAGGGTTTGGAAGAGTCTGTCATACGACTGCTGTGATGTTACCTCTCCAATGCTCTGATCCTGAACACCACAGCAAAGAGAGATTCCAAGGAGATCAGCCAGCTGATCTGTCCCCCCTTGTCCCATCGGAGTGAAGGGTGGAAAAAGCAAGGCACACATGATAATATATTCACATATTTTTAATATAACTAGCATAGGCACTGGAAATTCCAGGCATGTTGGAACGTGACTTCAGCTTCTTCCTTCCTTTCACAGGCATATGTGCAAAGCATGCAATTTCGCAAAGACATCCACAAGGAGGAGCCCGGTGCTTGCCAAGGACAGAGATCTATCCCTGTCCTGTTTTTCGCTGCCGCATCCACTGAGGGTAGCCTTGTCTTGAAGCATAATTAGTTCTGAGGAAGAATTTTATCAGCATAGTCTTTGGGGAGTGGTAGCATGTAAACACTTATTAAAATGTTATTTTGGGGTCATAATTCTGTCATCAGCCAAACTTGACAGATGCAGATAGAAGAAGAGGTTATCTCTCTGTAGGGACCATTTGTGTTTCCTTCTGATGATTTACATCAAATGGTGCATTTCCCTTCAGTCTGTGGGATCATATAAGGATGGAGAATATTTTCATATTTAGAGCAAGAAGCGCATAGCCTTTTACACTGGGAAGGATGTGGACAGTATAGATTCTTATAGGTAAGGTTTTCCTTCTGGTAGCTTCAGAAACAAGAGTAATGGGCATTAATTGACAGGGTCACCAAGTCCATTTTGTTTTCTTTTTATCCCTTCCTTCCTGAAAACTACCACTCATCTTCTTTTAAGTTAAGGTATTATGAGGGGCAAAAGAAATGTGTTTTCAGCTCTGTGATCTTCCATAGGCTTTCTGTGTGACTGGATGGATTTCTTCATCTCTATATCTTTGTTTTCTTTTGGGAGAATCATAGAATGGTTTGGGTTGGAAGAGACCTTGAAGATCATCTAGTTCCAACCCATGTGCCATGGGCAGGGACACCTTCTGCTAGACCAGGTTGCTTAAAGCTCTGTCCAACCTGGCCATGAACACTTCCAGGGATGGGGTGTCCACTCCTCTGGGCAGCCTGTTCCAGTGCCTCACCACCTCCACAGTAAAGAATTTTTTCCTAGTATCTATAGCTGCCCTCTTAAAGCCATTCCCCCTTGTCTTATCACTACATGGCCTTGGAAAATGTCCATCACCAGTTTTCTTGTAGGGTCCCTTTAGGGACTGGAATATGCTACAAAGTCTTCCCAGAGCCTTCTCTTTTCCAGGGTGAATAGCCCCAACTCTCTCAGCCTGTCTTCAGGAGAGGTGTTCCAGCCCTCTGATCATCTTCATTGCCTTTGGGCTCACTCCAGCAGGTCCAGTCCTTCTTATGTTGGGGGCCCCAGAACTGGACATAGCGCTCCAGGTGGGGTGTCACCAGAGCAGAGTAGAACAGCAGAATGACCTCCCCTGGACCTGCTGCCCACACTGCTTTGGATGCAGCCAGGATTCCATTGGCTTTCTGGGCTGCAAGTGCACATTGCTGGCTCATGTCAAATTTCTTGTCCAACAGCACCCCCAAGTCCTTCTCCTCAGGGCTGCACTCAATCCATGAGTGACCCAGGCACAGGACCTTATACTTGCTCTTGTTGAACTTCATGAAGTTTTCATAGGTCTGCTTCTCAAGGCTGTCAAGATGTCTCTAGAAGGAGCACAATTCTTGCTTTCTGTTGTGAGGATGACTCCTTCCTGTGGTAGTGCCTCAGATACTGTCTCACATGAGAGTGTGTGGTTACATAGGGGCTGCCTAAGACAATTTTCCAGGATGCCTTAACCTTTTTTCAATTTTCTAGCAGGGGAGTTGCTCTGTTTAGGTTATAGCCACAAACCTACTAGTGAAGGCAGATCAGTGATGGCTTTGGGGCTACCTGCCACTGACTTTTGAGTGTCTAAGTGTATCCCCCTTCCTAGTGAGGGGAATATTGTGTCACACTGTCGTGCTGTCTTGTACAGTGTGTGCTTTCTTGGACAGCAATGCATGGGAAAGTGGCAGGATTACAGACATCTAACCCATGCCTTCTCTTCTCCAGTTTATCTGTTCTTGTGACGTGATTGGCAAAATTTCCCTAGACTTCAATGGGACTAGGAACAGGCATTTAGAGCATGTTAACATTTAAAAAAAATTTTTTTTAAGAATGAATTGCATTTGAAGCATGAGTAGGGATTTAACTGCAACCTTCTAAAATCACCTACCATTACCTTTGCTAGCTGAATGCACAAATATACTTCAAAAGCAGGATACCAGCATGTTCTTAAATTCTTACTTTTATCTTGCTGTTGCACATTGCTGAATCAAATGCCCCAAGGTACTTGACTTCACTTAGAAGCCTAATTCTCATCTCACCTCACAGAATTTTTATTCTGGGGCAGCCCCAGTACCCACATTTGGATTGTGCCTATGTAGTTTTCCCAACTGTGTGTATACCCTGCAGTGGTGCTCCTCCTAGTTTAGAGGGATGGCTGAACTAGCTCCAGGAAATCATAACATTCAGAGGACCTGCTGGTATCTGTTGTTGTTTCTGGACACAGGTATCTGCCTCTGAGGGAAGGATATGCCACTGTTCTCTGTTAAGCCTGTGCAAACAGCACCTAACACTTTCATTTGTACTTACTGAAAACTGTGTTCTGTTCCTCAGTGCTCATTAGCAGTGAAATTGATAACATCGTCTGATTGTCCCAGCATGGTCTGGGGCTTCAGTGATTGATTAAATGCAGAGGCTGATTTGAGACATTAAATGAGTTGCAGAAGTGGCTTCTTCCAAATGTACTGTGGAAAGTAGTACTGATTGCTCTTGCACTGTGAGCCACAGGGGTCTTTGTCCTCTACCTCTATGGAGGTTTAAATGTATTGTGACTTTTTGTTGCCTCCATGGCTCTGTAATGAAGAGGGATTAAGTTGTGCAAAGGAGCAGCGTGTGGGTACATGTCAAGAGATTTGTGTTGTGGCCTGGCTGTTTCAGTTGGCCTCCCTGCTCATGTCGAGGTAAGCATCTTTGCCTCTGCTCTCCGTCTACAGAATTAAGCTAATGTGACTCTACAGTTGCCTGGGGACATCAAGAGGCTCGATGTTAAAAGCTGATAATGACCACCAGCAAGTGAGCCTCTGGAGGGGGATTATACTAAACAGATTCTTCAGTTTAATAGAAAAAACTGCAATCCTTTCTGTTCTTCAGGAGAGGTAGGACTTGGGAGCTGCTGGCTCAGGGTTACTGGAGACTTTTTAGTGACTAAGAAACTCAGGTCTGGGTTGGAAAGCTCTACCCCTTTGCACACCCAGAAATGAAGAGTGCTTGGAAGCCCAAGAACAGAGTGCAGGCACATCTGTAAGGCTTTGAGAGGAACGAAGGTGACTGATTTTTGCATCAAGAGTTTACAGAAATGGCTGATCTGGGATTTCTCTGACTGAGAGAGAAATCTTTGTGTTTCTTGAGTTTAGGGAAAGGATATTCCTGTTTCCTCTTAGCATAACCTTGCTAAAGGTTACAAAATTCAATTCTCTCTCAAGTTGATTGACCTGCTGAAACAGGTCTCCAAACCTCAACTACTAGCAAACTTTCCTGCCACAAAGACCATGCTGGTATTTCTTAAGTGCATCTTGGATCTTTGTTCTGGCAGTGCTGTAAAAAACCAGAGACTGTTCCTGTGCAGAAGCTGAGGGAATAGTTGACATCAATAATTGAAGCATTTAAAATTAACCACTAAGATTAAACACTATATTAGTGATTTGGAGATCCCTGTTTTGTAACTAAATGAAACAGAAAAGAAATGTCCTGGAGACTACTCTAACTCTTTCAAGGGTAAATAAAGGACTTCTGTTGTGGAGTTTTTCAGTGGTGCCAGTTTTTGCTGGGGCACTGTTACCTTGGGAGGGCAAGGATCCCCTCATCTTCCTCCGTGGTGTGCAACCAGCTGAGCAGTGATGCTGAGCACAGTGTTTGTACCATGCTTTAATGCCTGGAAGCCTATTGTGGCAATGAGTATAACTTCCCTCTTCACTGTCCCTTCTCCCGGTCACTCACTTTCACCAGTATTACTTTCAAGGCTTGATTCTGCTTTGCCGTAGCATCTGCAGCACCTGTCAGCCACGTGCACAGAGGGCAGGGAACTGTGTCCTCCGGATCTGAGGCTTTTTGAGCAATTCGAAGTGCTTGTGCTCTTTGCAAATATGATTCATTTTGTTTCCCTCTGGAAAAACTCAACAGGGTAAGATAGCATCTTGTAGCGTTCTTGTCATGTTTGCTTAGTGACGTCCCTGCCATCTTGTCCACATGAATAACAAAGCCAGATCTGCAGGTTTGTCTTGAGAGGTAATAAAAATGAACTCCAGCTGCCTTTGTTCTGGTGTATATAAATCGTTAGCCCTACCGTATGCTCCAAACCCAGAATTTGTTCTCTGTTTCCTGGCTATTGGTGGTGCTGATGTACGGGGGAAATGCTGTAGTCTGCATTTTGCAAGCAATGTTGACAGTGTGGAGCAGAAACTAATACAAATATGGCTATTAAAGTATATAATAAATTAGGCAATGCTGGCATGGATGTGATAAGATACAAATAGGTAACATCGAGTTCTGTGCTTACTAGGGCAGTTTCTCCAGAGGCATAATCAAGCAGCAATTCTTGTGTTGTTTCACTCGTCTTTCTTCCCTCCTGCATGTTTTTCTGTCTTTTCTCCAACTTAATTTTTTTGCGTGCTTCTTCCTGCCATGTCAGCCTTGTAGTTGGTAAAATCCATCCAAAAAAACAAGCTTTTTGAAGGGGGATTATTTCTTTAGAGAGAAGGACTAACAGTAGAAATTGGACATAACTTACTGTTTCCTGAGGCAAATGGCACAGACCCAGAGGAGCCTTACTGACTCACACATGCCAAGGGCATACTGCTCAAAGGCCCATCTCCAGTTTTTGAGAGTACAGGCTGCTTCTGCAGACACTTCTGCCTTGGGGGGCATTTGACATGAAGCATGTTAGTGGCATGTGAGATTTTGGCAACCAAAGTACACTGGGGAGAGGTTTGTTTGAAACCTCTGTGTTTATTTTGAAGGGTGTTTTGAAGATGTGCTTTTTCTCTGTTTGGGAAGGGAGATGGGACAGAGGGCTTGTGTCAGGCTGTCCTACAGCCAGCTCACCCCTGCCAGCCTGCAGCTGCCACGTGCTCGGAAGGAAGCACTGTAACCCTTAGTGCTATCAGAAAAAAAGTGGTATTGTGTTTTAGTTTGATCACCATTTCCTGAGTTCATAAGGCTCCTATCATTTATTGCTTGGTGTGAATGTTAGGGTTTTAGTGTAGTGAAGGTCACCCATCTGTGACTTTGGCTTTACTACCTAATTGTGAGCGACACCCCCTTCTCTCAGCTTGCTTTTAAATTAGAAAAGAAAGGTTACAATTTGGAGCCTGAGAATTTTTTTTTAATGAAGAGAAGTCATGTCTTTCCTCTAAGGAAACACCTGGAAAATTAACATTTTATGGTGTGCCAAATTAGTTCCTTTGAAACTGCAAGGTGAGAAAGGTTGTTAAGTCAGACACTCACAGAGGGTTTCTTCAGCTCAGTAAAATACCTGCGTGGCCAGCAACAACCTATTTCCTCTACAAGTAGCTCCGAAGACAAGATCAACATTTTGCTTATATTGATCACTTCTCCCCACTCACAGGACTTCTTCGGGACTGATTTTAAAACCCTGAATACCAGCAGTAAAATAAAGCCTTGGAATGTTTAAATGAACTACTAGTAAAAGAAGGATTCACCACTGCATGTGAAGACTTTGAGGCCAAATTTATAGCCTTGATGTTACTGTTCTGGAATTTTGTTCCCACTCAGAATGATCTTGTGTATATCTGCATTATGTATTTATGGTTTTTTTGCATGTAGTATTTTCTAAATAGGAGATAACCGTTCACTAAATGTTTATACCAGCTCAGCTGAAAGGAAGGTTTGAGACCAGGAAGGTTTGGGATCAGGAAATAATTTAGAACACTGGATCTTTCATATTGGTAAAATCCATCCAGGAGTTCAGCAGCCCACATGTTTGTTACATGGCTCTTACCCAGGAGCCAGAAGCAGGGAATAAATAAAAAGAGGTAACTTTTTCAGTTGTCTCGTGTCAAGCTCCCTGAACATCCTCTTGACTAATTACAGTTGATGTGTAAGAAAAATACAAGCTACTCCTAGGAGTTTTTGTATCCTAAGGAAGGAGATGGGAGAAAAGCTGGAGAAAGATGCCAACGCATTTTCTACTGAGCTACCATCACCTTGTCAGATTTATGGTTTAAATAAAAGTCAAGAATGTTCTATTTTGTTTAAGAACTATAGTTTGTATTAAACAGATCAGTAGGCGAGGCAGCTGCCTAGGACCAAAGTTCAGTTAATGACTTTGTATGAGGATTTGCCACACTTTGGTCTTCAAGTGCTATTATAATTTCACATATTTTAAAAGACAAGATGCTGTGCTGATTAAGTTCATTCTGCTTAGATTTTTACCTGTTAAGAAAAACCTTGAATGCTGAGTAAGAAAATAGGTTGTTCAATAAGCATGCCATCTTTCAGTGCCCTTATACTTCAGTGAGGAATTGGAGCTACTAAATGCTTGGCAGTAATGGGGCTCATCAGCTTCTATGTTTCCTCATTTGAGGGATTTATATTCAGTCATTTGAAATCCCCCAGTGATGAAATTTAATATCCAGGTTGTCAGGCTAAATGCGTGACCTTTTTTTAATATAAAATATTTTCTATCTGTTAAGCTTCTTCTGGAATTATAAAGTAACAGAGGACTGCTAATTTTTTAAACTTTATTTAAATACTGGCCCTAAGCCTGGAATCAGCTTAATGCTTAAAGTTAACCTGTACAAATGGTTGTTTTGGCTTCTGAAGATACCATGCCAGATGGTTTGGCCAGGTAAGGCTCCTAGCCTCATAATAAAGCCGTTGAGTAAAGTGACCTGGCTGTCCATGTCTGTGGAGTATCCCAGACTTGAGCAAGAGCTGGCTGGGTGTCTTGAGAAGCACACGCCTGGTGGTGGGGGACAGCGGTGTGGGGCACAGAGCTGTGCAATGGCTGCAAGCAGAGCCCAGACCCTGCAGGGCTACCTGGGGCTGTCTCAGCACCCAGCAGCTATTCCAGCTTCACATTCCTGTCTCTGGCAGTGGGCACTGCAGGGGAGGGAGCAGCCTCCCTGGGGAGGTGTTTGAGCAGCTGGCTGGTTTAGATTGGAACTTAACCAGTGTATTCTAAATGTCAGCGAAGGCATGTGGTGTGGTGCTGCCGGGGAACAGTGCTTTTCAGGACCTCTCCCTCCGAATTCAGCCTGGTGCTAATGAAATATTTACATGTGCTGAATACCAGCGTGGTGCTTGGCTTTTGGAATTAGTCCCAGCTCTCTCTGAAATGCTTGAGAAAGACCATGGGTTTTGTCACTGTTTAGGGTAATAATTGGGTTTTCTCAGAGTCCTGGGGCTATGGTCTCGCTGTGACAAGAGATGTTTCTTAGGGAGCAAACAGCACCTGAATTCCCAGGGACTTCCCTGCAGAGCTTGTCACTTTTGGGCCCAGACACTCAACAGGATCCTCAGCCCTGAGTTTAGAACCTGGCCTTCCCATGGGATAGGATACAGTTTGCCTGTAGGCGTTAGGCTGCAGAGGAACATGCACATAAATAATTCCTTTTTTTTCATTAAAGGCAATTTAGTAATCTAAAATTGCCATGGGGAGAAAATGTTCTATAGTCATATTGTAGAATGTCAGGGGATTCTTCTTATTTTCATTGTAGCATGGGGGGAAAGCCCTGTAACATTTGCAATGTGACGTAAGTGTCAGCTTTCCTCTAATGAAGAGTAGTCCAACAGGTTGATTGCTTTCCACTTTTGAAATCATGACAGAAATAAGCCTGAGGAAAAAGAATACTGTGTTTTGTCCTTATCCTATACTGTCTCAGAGCCACTCACAGAGAAATTGGTAGAAAGAATCTCTTGATCATGAAAGATGGATGGGCCCATGGCAAGAGCTTAGCTACCAGATTTCAAGTTTAGTATGAATATTTGCCTCCGGGTTTGAGCTGTTTACAACAGGTTTTAGCTTGAAGTGCAAAATTGTGGTTGTAGGGAAATATGGCATTTTTGCTCCTGAAAAGAAATGTATAAGAGAAGGTGTGTGAAACAGAGGTACTCTCTTCATTGCCTAAGCTAGTCAACAGAAGAATCCAGTTGCTGGGTATCCAAACATCAGGGCTTTTACTACAGTCTGAATGCCAACAGCTTTTTAGATGAAGCTGTGTTCTCTGGTGCTTTATCTTCAGCAGAAGATTAGAAGCAAGCTCCAAGCCTTGCTACCCTATCCGGTCTAATCTGTTTGAATCTCGATACTTCCCTCTGAGCTCTGCTAATTGAGCAGTTTGTATGCATCCTCTAAAGGTGAAAATATACACTTGGAGGAGGGAATTTTTTTTTTGTGTTTCTAGATATTTTCATTTTTTAAAAATGTGCTTATCTTTCTTTATCACCATAGAAAATACCTACAACACCTGCAATCTGTGCAAAGTGCTTTACTATCTCACCAATAACCTGAACATTTTAATTTTTAAGGCTAAATCTTGTTCCTAACTCCAAATTGATCACTCCCTAGTGTTTGGTAGCATTCTACCCTCTGATTTCTAAATGTTATTGTAGGAATGTCAGAAATGTGGTCTGTGATCCTGCTTGTTTAGAATAATATTGCACAAGAAAAAGTCACAACAGAAATACATCTCCTCTGCAGTCTGCAAGGAGACGAGTGCTCTGATCAGGCTGAAAATTGTATGAGATGTGGCCCTATTACTTTCACGTTACATTAGTGTGAAATCTGGACTCTTGATTCCACTCTTGTGGTGGTTCAGCTCCATCCATAAGCAGTAAGGGAGTCCTCCTCAAGATGCACCTAGTGGTTCACCCTGTGAAATCCAGTTTCTGCTACTGATCAGTATTTTATAATCCAGAGAAAGTTTTGAGCTACTTTGGGTGATGACTGTTGCGATGGGGAGGGCAGTGGTGTTCACTTCCCATGTGGTTAGTGGTTAATTCATCCTCTGGGTTTTGATTGACTTCAGTAAGTAGGAATGTTGGGATTTCAGATCTTCTTGTGAATAGGTGACTTTGTTAATGCAGTGTTTCTGGAAATTAATGTTCTATAGGAGCAGTAGTAAACATAGTGAAGAGAAGATGGGAAAGTGACTGTCTCTATGCAGGCACATTTCATCCAGAAATCTGTAGCATCTCTGAAGTCTAAACTTTATAAGAAGAAGCGAAGTCAGCTCCTTTGTAGTGAACTCCCTTTCCCATATTTGTTATCTCTCAGTTTTAACAAATCATGTCACAGTTGTGTGCTTTAGTCCCTACTGTAAGCACTCTGTAAGTTTCCCTGAGTGCCCGAGTCTTGTGTGAATGACCAAGCAACACATTCTGTCTCTGTGGGGTATATTTTTAGTGTGGAGTTCAGGGAAAGGAGGTGCAATTAGAACTAACCCATTAACTGTAATAGCTCTTTATGTACTGCACTGACTGCAGACCCCTGTGAGGGTCAAGGCATTGCCAATTAGCCCACATCTGTCCAGAAACAAGGCTCTCTTTGATCTCTCTAAGTCTAATCTAATTTTATTTGTAAGTAAAATTGGACAGTGCAGTCTAAAAGAGATAAATGGAAACTCTGCAAAATGGCCCTGAATTTGGTATTGTAGCTATTGGAGGATATGGCTTTGTTTATACTGCATTTTCTGCTGTAAAGTGACTTAAGCATTGTCAGCCATGCTGGCATAACTCAAGACCTGTTGGGTACTAACAATTCTTTCGGGTAATAAAAGAAACGTGTTCTGAAAGAGTGTATGTGCTTTGACTTGGGGACAGGCATTTTATAGGGTAATATCACAGCCTTTTATTCATGTCCATTCTAGTAAGAATGTTGATGGAATAAAATGAAGGCTGCTGTAGACTGAGCTAGAAAAATTGCTATGGATTCTTGTGAAGATGGTGGGGAAATGCAGCATGCCTTAGTCTCGGTCACTTGGAAGTCGGGTGGTTTTTTTCCTCTTCTAGAGGAAGTTTTGCATTATCAAAATCACAGGACATATAAGGAATATTATTTGAAGATTACCTGTAGGGATAGTTTATATTTCCTTCTGTTTCTCTCTGAGCAAAAGGCTGTCTGAAGTTAGTCTAGCATGTCTGTTTGGGGTGTTACACTATTTGGATGCATGGAGGGTGAACTGCTCAATAGGGCTCAAAAAGCAGTAAAACAAAGCAAATACATTGAAACTTGTCATCAATAGGGATTTACATGAAAGTAAATTCACTTCTTCTGCAGCTCACTTGCAATAGACTGTAGAGGAAGAACTATCAAAACACACATGAAGAAATAGGTCAAAAATAATTTTTTAAAATACAGAGTAAAGGAATGCATGTACAGCTATATTAAATCACAACCTTTCTGAACTGGTTGCTGTTGATGAAAACTGTATCCCTCTAATCAAACGTGATTTTGAAGCATATTCTAAAGAACTGGGTGACATTGTTTTCTTGTAAGGCATCAAAAGCATGAGGCATTCCTTATCCCACATTTGCCTACTGGGAAGTTTATACAAAATTTCCCTGCAGAATTTCATACAACATGGTTGAACCAGAGGAGTCATCAGCTGTGTTTATTCCTACAATTCATCCTAAATACAGATTACCCACTTAAAAGTACTTCTTGCTTTCAAGATACAAAAAGAAGTACTTTTATGCAACACTTTCCAGTGCATCAGGAAAAAGAATTTGAACTTTGTTTCCTTGTATAAGTGAATACAATAACTTGGTGTTTTTCAGTGGTGTTGCTAAAAAGTACAAGAGACAATTCTACTCCCACTGACCTGAACCTGAATTTTGTTCCATTTGAGAAGAGAAAGTTGCGCTACAACAGCTGTGGTAGAACAAGCAGCAAGTTCAAACAGCCTGGAACCACACAAACCAGAAATTAAATGCAAATTAGGTCGTGCATGAAACAACCTTGTAGCACCTTCTTTATATATTGCTGGCAGGTCTATTTTTCATGGAATGGTGATGTTCTAATGGAGCCTTCTCTAAGGCTCTGGTCCTGCAGAAGAAAAAGTTAGGAATATCTTAAGAGAGAGGGAGAGCAACCCTGCTGAGCTGAAACTTGCTGGTGTCCCATTGCATCAGATCTTGTTGGTGTGTGGTCTTTCTCCTATCAAGAAGCCTCTGTTTGGTTTTTTTCTTTTGGGTGTCGTTTTGTGGGGTTTTTTTTGTTTGGGGTTTTTTTTTGTTTTGCTTTGGGTTTTTTTGTTTTTCACTTGTTTGTTTTTGACTTGTTTTGTGTCTTTCCCCTTCCCGTGTTAAATTCGGNTGTTTTTCTGTACAACAAAATAGACTGTAGGGAGTGGTTTCTCTCTGACCTTTACTGAGAACTATGCATATGAATTCCTGGATTTTTCTGCCTAATGTTATTATCGTCCTTCCACTGACTAGAATTGTGAGCACAGTGAGACTGTATGAAGCAATAGGGTAATAGGACAAATCTAGTTCTGGATTAGTCTCACCCTCTTTATTCTTTTTCCGTATCCTCTTTACTCATTTTATCCACTTTGGCTGGTATTATAGTCATGTCTCCCACTCCAAAGCCTTCATTTCGGTTAACAGCCTTTTCACTGTTACCATGGAGTCCCATTACTTTTGTTTCTGTTTTCACTATGAATAGATGTCCATCATTACATTGTCCATCATGACATGCATCAGTAACACAATAAATTGTCTAGGGAACTAGTCAGCTTCTAAGAAGAAATGTGCCATGGCTGCTAATGCCTCCAAGGAAAAAGAATTTTATCTGGTATGGAAACTTTCGGGAAGGACACAGCAGCCAACACAGTGCATTTGGAAAATGAAAAGCCTGTGAGGGAAAAGGAAAACAAGAGTAATGGGAATCTCTGGTTTCCTTCTTGTTGACTGGGTGAAGGTAGTACAAAGTGATGAAGAAACCAAGTGTTGATGAACTCATTGATGGCTGTTTCATGGGGGAATTGATCAGCAGGCCTGCAAAGGGTGTGGGTGTCTTTGTGCCAAGCGGGGTTGACCCTGAATCCTACAAACTCTGTTATGAGGACTATAATATACTTTGGTTCAGCATCCTTGTTAGAACAAGAAAAAATTCATCGTAGCTGTCCTCAATGGGGAGAAGGGTAATTGTGTAAAAATAAGGGAACCAACAAGCTGACATGAGCACTATTTAAGGACACTATGCCTGTTAGAGTTTGCAGAAAGTCATGATGATTTCTTTTGCCCAAAATAGAGATTATCAGAAGTAAAAAGACCCTTCCAAGAAGCTGAAACTATGTTTGAAGAAAGAAAAAGAAAATAAAACTTTTAAAAAATGAAAAAAAAGAAAAGCTCCTACTCTTGTTGTGTATATATATACACATATATGTATATATATGTGTGTGTGTGTGTGTGTATATATACATATGTATATATAGCCCAGAAATGTACTCAGATTTTTGAGTTGACCCTATCAGCTACTGAAAGGGATCCAAACTTTTATAATAACTATCACATATTTCTTCCAATGCCTCAGGAGCATGAAAACTGCTTGGATACGTATAGAAGTAATAGGTGATTGAGATGTGACAGGGGTACTCCAACCTGTTAAGGCAATTGAAAGGAAATTTTATTAATTCTCTGAGTTGTTCATTATGGAATAACCTGAGGAAATTTCCCATGCCACAAACCTTCCTGTGGGGTACTGTTGAGACAGTCTTTCTGAAACTGAAATGACTGTACAAGGCTATAGAAGAAATAGTGGAAATGAACAGTAACAAATCACCACAACTAGATTGTGTTCATCCAAAAGCTTCAGAGGACCTGCAGCTTATAGCAGAGTGTGACTGCTGGCTCAGAGCTGCCTTTGCATCTGAGAAGCAGGAGGTGATAAATACGATGCCCAGCTTCAAGAGGTTTCCAGGGTGGCCTGCAGAATTCTAGGCCTGCAAGTCTGACGTAAGTACTTGGTACAGCATAGAAACTATGACAAAATGAAGAATTAGAGGATATCTGGATAAGTATTGTGTGCATGGTAAGAGTTAAGTTGCACATCTGCCTTGCAAATGTATTGCTGTTTTCTGTTGGAGTCAACGGTCTTGTTGATAAAGGTGACGTGTGGTATAGTCTACTTCGTCAGAGACCTTAGTTAAAACCAACTTCCTTGTCAGAGGATTTTAGAAAAGCTAAGCAGTTGGGACACCAGAAGGACAGTTCTGATATGGATAGATAATTTGGCTAAAAGTTGGAAAACAAGGTCAAAGGTCAGTCCTTGGAGTGGAAGGAGATCACACAGGAATGTGTGGTGGGACATGTGTGCTCTTGGCTCTGCCCACATATGGGTGGGAGAGAAGCTGCTGGAGATACTGTGTTATCACAGTAGGGTGGCAAAATTGGAGTCTGTCTGGAGAACTGCAGAAGGACCTCATAAGACTGACTGGCTAAGAAAATGTCAGATGAAACTCAGTTTAGGTAATGATAAATTGATCCATGTGGGGAACAAACAACCCAGTCTGCATAAAAGATGAGTAGCCAGCCAAACTCTCACTGAGAATTGATGTATCTGGAGTGTGAACCTGGGGCTTTAATGGATAATTTTGTGAAAATGTCAATTTACTCACTAGTGTTTAAAAATGCAAATCAAATGTTGGGGTTTATAAGGAAAGGAACACAGAACAAGACATGACGTGTGTAAATATGTGGTTTACCTACCTCTGAGTAATGTGTGAAGGTTTGGTCTCTGTATTTAAAAATAATGTAATAGAGCTGGCAAGGTTTGGAGAAGGACCGCAAGGATGATCAAAGACATGAAAAGTCTTTTGTAGGAGGCTGTGACTGAGCTGGGCCTCGGTTTGGAAAGAGACAACTGAGTAGTCTCGGATAAAGAGGCACGTAGAGGGTTGAATATCCACTGTGTGTTCCAATTTAAGAACTGCTGAGCATCCAATGAAGCTAATAGGAGAAAGGTTTAAAGACAAAAAAAAGTTGCATCTTCATGCAGAGGGCATTGGACATGGAACTTTTTGTTAAAGGGTGTTGTGAACACATGTAATGTTATTTTAATGGAAATTGGATAAGGTAAGAGAAAGTTGGTGTTGGGGGCTACTAACCACCCAGAAGGTACAGCAGCTCATGTCCCTGAGCTAAACTAACAGGAGATTGGAACAAAGTTAAGAATTCTTGATCTTCTCTAACTATGACTCCTGCTGAATACAAGTTATGCCAGGCAGTGCTGAATTTCTAGTTGGGTGTAGTACAGCCACTCTTCTGTGACGGAGCAGATCAGGGGCTCTGCTTTGAACAGCACTGTGACCTGGTCACAAAGTGATGAGGGAGCTGCAGCAGCTTTGGTGACCACTGTACAAAGTGCAAAAGATGAGCAGGTTTTGTAGTGCCTAGCCCCTTCACTGGCCTTTCACCCCAGCGCAGGATGGATACCAATTATTAGCAGTGAGTTTTCAGTGTTTTACAAGTGTTTCTCACAGATGTGCAGGGTGACATGTAGCACAACTACTGACAAAACAGCTTATATGGTTTTGCCTGGGGGGGTTGAGATTGGTGCTCTCTACTGAGTGCACTGCAACCTAGGTATTGCCCTGTAACTTGATCTCCAGTCTCCAAATAAAGTAAGAGTGCTCAGTGTGCTGTGTAACGCTTTTGCAAGGTTTCTTTTTCTTTCTTTGTTGCCGAGATTTTTTTTGCATTACCATTTATTTTCATACACAGTTTCCAAAGCCTCTCTGAATCTCACCAAACTCAGTGAGAATCTTTTCCTTGACCTCCCCAGCTTTGGAGTCAGTCCAGCAGTGTGCTGTGTGCTATGCTATGCTCTGCTTTCTGTTAACTCCAGGGATGCAGTCTGGGAGCACCAATTTACCACAGTCTGCACCTGAAAGGCTTAATAGCTGAATGTGTTGGAGACACAGGAAGATGTGCAGTGGGAAAACGTGAATTTATATTTTCCCTGTAAATCATTGGAACTGGTGTGTATTTCCACTTCTGATTTCCGGGCATGGATCCAGGAGAAGAAAAAAGTAAAGTGTATGTTCATCTATTCTTTTCCCTTTGTACAAAGAAAAACAAATACAGAGCTTGTGCCTATTGGAAATTAAATAGCAGCATGTTCTTCTTAACTTTCTGTTAAAGTGAGTGAGATGCAAAGGTTTATGTGGAGTGCTCAACCTGGATTTGAATCTGTACTGAGTTGTCACAGACTGTGAGGGTCAGAGATTTGGGCAAAATGACATCCTGAAAGAAGACATCAAGGTGAGATTTCATGTTTTAGCATCACTCTGGTCCACTTGGACAACGTCTGATAACTGCACGTCATGACTTGTTGAGGCCAGCCTGCTTCTGTGGGCTACTGTGTTTGTGTGGCTGAAGCCTGTAGCCAGTCTGTCTTGCTGTGTTTGCTCTGTTTTGTGCTGACCCATACTTGTCCAGCAGGCACTGCAGCATGGGTGGGGGGCTGTTCAGATGCTCAGCAGGGATGCCTGACTGCCTTGACTTTGTGGATGGCATGGATCTGCCAAAATCACAGCTTTTTCTAAGCTTATGACACTGAGCTAGGGCTGCAGTGCGAGTGATATGGAGTGTTTTTTATGAGCTGTCACACCCCAGGAACACAAAAACGCACACAAACATACTTTTCTGTCTTTTAGTTGGACCTCTTTTTTTTTTTTTTTTTTTTTTTTTTTTTGTTTTTGTTGTCTTTTGTTTNCTTTTTTTTTTTTTTTTTTTTTTTTTTTAATGCTTGAGTGACCTTCTCTCATCATCCCTTCAATATTAATGCTCTGACAACTGCTGCAGTTAGTCTGCTTGACCATGGCTGTTGTCTGTACTTTCTATGAGAGGCTGCTGCAGCCCAGCTGCTGTGAGAGGCTCCTCAGAGCTGTGTTTGTGCTTGAATCTTCTGTTATCAGCCTGATAGTCAGTTCTTCATCCTGGAAAGCTATGGCTGGATCTGTGAGATGCAGTTGCTGGGAGCTTGCCTATGTATCATTCATTTGAAAGCAGATGCTGGCAGCCCTCATAACAAAGCTATGTCTGTATTCCTGGTCTGGAGCAAGATGCAGGTGTGACTGACTGCAGGGAAACTGAGAGGAAGCTATCTAGTGGAAAAAAGGATGCTTGCCAACGAAAGCAAAAAAAACCTAGGAAAGCATTCCATGTTACCATCACAGAAATAGAGGGCACAAGTGAGGAGACCCCCAAAGTGGGTAAAATGGCAAATAAAACAATTGTAGCAGGAAGAGGGAAAGTAATAAGGTTTGGCCATAAAATTGGTTGTGTGCATGAAGTTTCTTGCAAGATGGATTTAAAGGTTGATAGCAGGTATTCATTTTTGAAAGTCTTGTCTGTGAATGTTACCTCTTCTTCAGACTTCTCTTGTGGCTGTATGTTTTCTATGGTTTTAGCTGAAGAGTGGATGTTTTACATCTGCCAGCCAGTGTACCTTCCTGTTGGGACTGCTCTATCTGGTGTCTGCAGACAGCTTTCCTGTCCGTGTGGGAGGTTCTGGCTAATAAGGGGACTGTGTACAGCCCCTCTGTTCATTCTTTCAGGGAGGACTGAAATGTTAATTAGAAAGCACTTTGCAATGGAAAGCAAGCAAAACATATCTGCCTCTCAAGCCCTTGATATTAACCAACTTGCTTTTTACTGGTACCTCCTGCTGCTGAATATGGCCCTGACCTGTTCTTGCCAGTTCTTGTTCTTAAGGGTGAATATTCCTTTCATACACTGAGCTGAAATAGCATGCTTTGACACAACAGAGCCAGTTTTGTTGAACTGCTTAATAGGAATTAAATATTACTGCGTTCCTGTGTTAATGAACAGTTTCTAGGTCTTTGTACTAGCAATAAAGAGAATTAAATTAATAAGGACTTTTCCTGGTGAGTTAAAGGGGCTCTGTACTAGGCCCACTGGCTATTCCTATACCATATTTTTATATGACCTTCAGGCGGGACATGACCCAGATTCATGAACTGGACTGTTGACCTCTTGTAGAACATACACGCTGTTTTTATGGTAACTAGGGTGGTGTTTTACAGATGAAAAACCAATGTCTGTCTATGCATTGGAGGACACTCAAATGCACACTTGCTCTTCGTATTAGCGTTTTATTGCTCTTCCTGGTTCACAGATCACTGCAGGAGTGGAGAGGATATGTCACTGCTAATGTTGACTTGTATCTTTCTGCAGTGATCCTGAGATTGTGTGTCAAGGGGTAGGTGGGCCTTTTGGACAGGCTTTTGTGCCTTGCTTCGGCACAGACACTGCCCATGCCTGGTTCGTTGAAGCTCCAGGAGCCAGTATCACCCAGGGCCTGGACTTGAAGGAATTCTTTATGCCAAGGCAGGGGCTTACTGCTGCATGCTTCCTTCCACGCTTTCCCAGAACACTGGAGAAGTTAAATGAGCCTGTGCTTTGTCTTTCCTTCCTTGCAGGGGTGCAAGGCATGGATGGGAAAAGACAGGTACAGGATAATTCTTTAACTTTGTGTTTTCTGCTGGAGTATGATCCAGGACAATTGACACTGACTGGACTTGAGCACCAGAGTAGTTATTTACTGCTAGCTTACCTCTGTGTTTACAGTAAATAACCACAGCCTGCAGTGCAATTCCCTCCTGTGGTGCCTCTGGAGCAGCTCAGAACTGCCCTGTTTTGGTCAGCTTTTCTATGGCTTTGTGCAGTAAATGGAAACGTGAATGTGTGCTATGCAGGTGTCTGTGGAGTCACTTAAAGAGAGGTTTTGGAAAAAACAGACGTATGAAAGCTCAGAAACAGTACCAGCTGATAAATAAGCAGAATGAAATATTTCTTATGTGATATAATATAGGAAATATGTCTGGTAAATATTTTGGAAAATGTTTTAAAGTATTCATTATGTTTCCCAAGATAGACTGAGAAGAATTAGAATTATTTATGATGAAAGAAATGCATCTCTTATTGCTAGATGTTTTCTTTCTCTAGAAACTGATGAATATAACATCATGCTAGCTTTTGTAAATGTCATATGAAATAAATGAGGAGAAGGACTTGGGAGAAAAGCTGTAATCAATCACAAGGTGACACAGTTCTCTCTTTTCTGTTGATCATCTTCCCAGAAAGCAATTTGAGGAGGGAAAGATTACAAGTATGAAGAAAACAAAATCAAATCTCTCTCCCCTTTGTTAAGGTGGATTAAGTGGGTCAGCAACCATCTCTTTCCTCTAAAAGAAAAACCAGAGTCTAAAGTGTCGTCTAGACTTTACTCAAATCTTCTCAGTTATTTGAATAAATGAAAATGATAATGGTGTGTAAATGGCCCATTCTGTAAGCTGCTAGTTGAACTCAAGCGGAAACAAAGTCATTATAGGGAAAGAAGCAAAATGGGAGGGTGCTGTTAAACCAAAATTTAAGATGACACCCTTGAGGTCAGACCAGGTGATGATCATCATAATAATTCAATGGAATTCTTTCATAGCACCAAACTGTGTTCATACTTCCAGGAATGGCTCTGTTGATACTCAGGATACCTTAGTTACGTGTAACTCCGTGCTTTTTATCCTCCAGTCATTTCTATTAAACCTTTACTGCAGTTTCATGTGATTCACATAGGTGGCCCCCCTCTCTTCACGGTTCACAGCTGCCTGCTGAGGGTCAGAGCTTCCAAGGTGCTTGCACAAATAAGGGAACCGCAGATGTGGCGCCCGTACTCCCTTTACGCAGGCTGTGTGCTCCGTGCTCTGCCCGAAGGACACGCTGGAGGAGAAACAATGCTGCAGTGCTATGGGTGGCCTTCTGTGAGCTGTAGCCTATGGTGAGCTTTTCAGCTTGACATTTCAAGGGTGAAACAGCAAACTTCTGCTTAAAGATTTGGGAAGGTACAATAGGTGGACTTGCACTCTGTAGTGGATGATGTGACTGCAGCAACTTGCCTTCACTTGCTTGGGTGTGAAGTGGGTCAGTGTTAGTGACAGCCGAGCAGCTCCTCTGCTAATTGGTATCCTGAGGTCACTGACTGCCACGGATGCACTTCACCTTCTCACACAAGAAAAGCATTTTGGGCAGGCACTCTACAAAAGTGCTTAGCATGGAAACTTCAGTGACACGTGAATTTTGCGGTCAGAAATCACGTGCTAAATGTCATGAAAATGAAGAGAATATATTTAAAGCCTTGCCTTCAGGAGGAAAAAAAAATTTCTTATCCCTTTGATAGCTAAAATTTCAGACTTTTAGGTGGTAATTTTCAGAAACACTCTTTAAATAAAAGAAGACAAAATCATTCTCATGTGAGCCTGTGAATTCAAGAACCTGGATTTTAAAAAGAGATATAAACAGCGTGAGGCTCATTGTGCTTGCTGTGGTGGATCCTTAGCAGGTGAATTTGCTGTTGCTCAGGTGACCTGCGGAGCATGGGAGCAGCAAACCTGTGGGAGCGCTGGCTCCAGAATGGGCAATTTTCTCCTTACGGTGAGATTCTGATACGGCCCTGAGCTTTAGCAGTTTCTGTTTCTGTGGGAGGGCTGCAACATGCACTTTTTTTTTTGTTTCCCATCTTTTCCTTGTCTATAGACACCAACAGAAGCCTCTCCCGGGTGGAGGGATTGGAAAGCTGCTGCTGTTAAGATAGGTGGCATATACATTTGTATGCAGTTTGATTTGCTGGCCTGATCATCAGTGAGGCTCCTTGGATGATCCTTTCCCTATGTTTCTGCATCGGGCACTTGGGCTGATGCAACACATCTCTGACTGCTTTAAACATACAACAGTGTCGGGTCAATAAAAAAGTCAGAAGACATCTCTAAGTAAGGAAAATTTCAGTGAATATTTTCTTAATTCTGGCTGCTGACAGTGTTATTGGGGGCTCAGTCTGTGTTCTGCTGTCACTTGCAATATGCTCAGATGTGTAAGGATCTTCATGTTCTGTAATGATCCAAGACCTTCTGTATCACTCTCCACTGATCTGAAAAATAAGCAATTTCAGAGTAGTTGTCATCAAAGCTAAAAAAAAGCTTCTGAACAGTAGTGTTTCTTTTTTGTTAAAGCCTACCAAACCCCTGTGTCTGAAGCACTGGAAATGTGTGAGTTCAGTAGGCAACTTCAAACAATATCACGCACAATGGTGAGCCCTTCTTTTGAAAAAAAGTTTTTCTTTTATTTTCTGGTTCAGATCGCAATGTGGGCATATGGAAGTTTAAAGGATAATGGCCAGCAAGGTTTCTAAATTTTCAATACACAGATTTGGAGTGAAGGAATTTTGCTGAAGCTGGAAAGCAGGAAATGAAATGGAGATGCAGTTAAACCATTTTCACTAGAAACTATGAAACAATCTCACCCATGAAAATAGAAAAGGAGTTTCATAAGGAGAAGCTGCAGCATTCAATTCAGGCATGGCTGGATAAGCAAGCTATTTACATGCAATCAGCCCTTTTATCCCATTCTCCTGTGTTTGTTTCTTGCCATACTAACTTCATCCATCCTTTTCCTTACCTTAGGCGTCTTCTGCAGATTTTCTAGATCGAATCTTGTGCAATCCCTAAATCTATTCCCCTGTATCCCATAGGGAATCCCATACCCCTTTAGGCAGTAACTGCTGCACCCTCAGTTTGTAAGATTATCTGAGGAAACGCTCTTGTTGACTCAGTGATGGTTTTAACACCTGGACAGTGGGACTGATCACTCGTCTTGAGAGGAGTCAGGGCAGGGGGCTCCCTTTTCTCTCATCAGGGTATTGGTGTTCCCATGCTTGGCATTGAATTCATGTTCTTGTTTGTGTTTGTAGAGATGAGCCTTCAAAACACAACCTGATGGTTAGATTCTCTACAAAGTTTAAATCAAGGCTTCTGTTATGTGAAGGGAGGAGAAAATTTTTAGGAAGAAATTCTATTCTGTGAGGGTGGTGAGGCACTGAACAGGTTTCCCAGAGAACCTGTGGATGCCCAATCCCTGAAAATGTTTATGGCCAGGTTGGATGGGGCTCTGAGCAGCCTGATCTAGTGCAAGGTGTCCCTGCCCATGGCAGGGCAGTTGGACCTAGATGATCTTTAAGGTCCCTTCCAACCCAAACCGTTCTATGGTTCTGTAAAAATGACAATGGCACCTGGGTCTCCTTTTGACACTTGGAGGAAGAGAGGTGGCAGCACAGTAAAAAATGTGAAGGAATTGAAGGAATTGGTTTAGGGGAAGAGGAAAGTGCAGGGGAGGAGTCACCCCTGGGTTTTTGCCCCATGTTGAGAAGAAGGGTAAGGGTGAGAAGATATCAGTTCTGTACTGACTCTGCAGTGAATGTGGCACATCACACATAGTGAGAAACCAGGCTGGGCAGATTGAGATACTTTCCTTTTGATGTGCATGCCTGTATGGTTACTGTCACCAAGTGTCGGGGTAACCACTGCTTCACTCCCTGGATCAGCCCTTGGCTTGCAGGATACACCTGCCTAGCACTCCTGAGGTGCTCCACCTGATAGTTTTCTCCCTAAAAGGCAGAACAGCTTGAAGCTTGCACCTGAAAGCGAGGACAAAAATCCCTCTAAACATATAAATTATGTGTCTGAGATTGACATCTCAGCTGAAGACACGTTGGCATGGAAAAACTGTTATGTTTTTGGGACATTTTACCTTTACTAACTTTCTGGTGGTAATATGGGAAATTACAGCAATCTAACTGTGGTAAGTGATTAAAACCCAGAAGAAATGGTTCATGTGGATAACACAGAAGCATAGCTAGTAGTCAGTGATGCAGAACATGTGCATAAAGTATCTCAGAGAAAAAACTCACCCAACTTTTATTTCTATAGATAGGATTCAGAAATATGTAGCAGGAGGAAATGTATTTTCAGCCAAACTCTAGATAAGGTACAGGAAAATAATTAAGCTTCAGAGGTGGTTACTCTGCCCTGCCACAGGAGAGCACAAACCATTGGTAAGGATTAGATAAAGGGCTACCTCGTGCCCAGACAAAAAATATTATGGGTGAATAAAAGAATACGTAAATTTTATGAGGTTTGAAAGCAATAAATGCCTTCCAAAACTCAGAAGATTGATCTGACTAAGCAGATGTTGATTAAAGTAGAATTGTGACTGACTTCTCTGAGACACAGAAACATTTAACCAGTTATGCCATAAAAAATTCTCTGGCTGGCACAGCTTCCTCCTAGCATGTATTCCTTCTTGGAGTAACTTGTGCAATTACAGATAAGATTTTCTTTCAACACGTTAGAGTAATTTATCTGTATGAATATTCTTCCTGACTGATGTTTAGAGAAGCATTCATGTGCTTATTTACTTCATGGAGTGTGAGTCATGAACATCTCTTTTTCTTAGGATGCTTATTTCCAAGATTGCTTTTATTCATAAAAATATGAATAGAGGAGAGTGTCTTTCCTCTTCTTTTGATAAAGTTCTAAATTTCTCAGCATCCCTAAGTTTCTGTTACCTATATTCCCCTTGGATACGTATCAGTTTATTGCTTCAAGAAAAGCCCTGTAGCTGTGACTTTTTCTGCCGCTGTCATAATTCTTGAATTAATTTCTCTGTAGGCTCATTGCTTTTACCTGGAAAGTCTTCCTGGTTGCGTGTATCACTGCAATCAGCTTGCCTGCTCAACCATCCTCTGACTGCTCTAGGAAGGCAGTGTTGCCTACTCAGAAATGGGTTACATACTCATACGTATGTAAAGTGTAGCATTGCCTATGCAGAATTGTATCTATGTGACATTCATCTTCCCTGACCCTCTGCTATACCTCTCTTTCCTCTGAGGTCCTTCAAGTTCCTTTCCAGTTTCTTTGGTTTTGATTTCGCCCCTAGCTGGCTTTAAAACCAACTTTCAATAGTCTCGCTTTTCACTTTTAAATTTTCATTCTAAATTCCTGAGTGTCTTGACTCTCATGTTATCTCCTGTCCAGGTTCTGGAGATCCTGTAATTCCTGTCTGGTGTTCTATGTTTGTGTTTTTTCTTTCTTTTTTTTTTTTATGTTGATGGTACTTTCTGTGCTCATTATTTCACCTTCAAAGATTTTGGTTGGTTGTGTTTGCCTGCTTTCCTTTTGTTGCACACACTGCCAATAAAAATGACTCTGCATCTCTCTGCACTTTAACACACTGATTTATGTTATTATCACATAATCTCAGTAGTGCAGCAACAAGAATTTGTCTCATATTTGGAGCTTCATCTACTGAATACCGCATTTCCATAACTCTACCTCATCTCTTTGCGCCTCATCGCAATTATCTTTTCTCTCTTGCCTCTTTTCTTCCTGTCTTAGCCTATGATCATATCTTAGCTTATGATCTTATCTCTCTAACTAGCTTTTAATCTTGTAAATCCATTTGAGATAAAAGTTGTTAGATTATGTTTATAACTCTCTTCATATAGGTTGCTATATAACGTTTGTGACATCTTTACTCCTGCAAAACAGCGAAGCACAACACACAGAAATGCACTTGGGCATACCCGAAGGGCAGCCACCTCTGAACTGAAATACCGTGGCTGTTAAACAGCTACAATTACCCTGCACAAAGCAGCAGCACACATGAATGCAATGTCTAATACCCATTTGACACTGGAGAAGGAATTTAAGTGCAAAGCGTATATCTACACACAGCGGAGCTGCTAAATTCCCCAAAAGTGCCAAGAGGTACAATAGTGACCCTGCATGCACCTATTATCTGCTTTGTAGAGATAATATTTCATGTGTGCGTTCTGGGGGGATAAAACCTTTGAACTCTAAAATGAGAAAAATTGATCTGATGAAAAGTTAAACATAAGTTTATAAGACAGTTCTTAGATTAAATTAGATGCAGAACATAAAGCTGGACTTTAATGATGATTCTTCATGTGCTAATCAGTCCCATACTGGTTGTCTAAGGATACTTATGAGAAATGAAAAACAGAGGAATTAAAGACCAATTTGGAAGAATAAAAGCATTAAGGAAGGAAGCAATGTATTATTCAAGGTTCAGGCCCTGGTCCTGCAAAGTTTTACTCATTTATAAAACTGCAGACTGACTTCAGTAACACTGAATCTACTAATAGTGCTTAAAAATAAGCATATATGAAAATTTTGCAGATCCAGGCTCTATGAAGGAGGATGTAAACATATAATTTTAAGAAGAAAAAAGAGAATTTAATGGGTGGTCAGATGTCCTGAAATATATTTTGTACATATGCATTCTACACTTCTATCCTTGTGGGAGTTTCGATCCCATTAACAAACCGTGAAACTCTGTTTTTATGAACACAAAACGCAGCTGGGTTCCACTCTGATGATTTTTACTTTTCAAAGAAACACAGTGGAGAGAAGATGGATGAAGGCTGAGCATGGTAAATTATCTGAGCTTGAAACCTCAGGACTCTGCAGGATATTTATCTCCAAAATGAAAATATGCTTCACCTTTCCTTTTGTGGAAGGCAATTGGATACCATGACAAGATAAACTCGAAAAAGTATGTAGGAAACAGGGGCAAGGGAGCTTAAAAAGACCATTACCAAAGCCAGGACACTGGTCCCACTGCAGTTTTTAAAATATTTTCAGTCTCCCTATATACAGGAAAAAATCATGGACGAATGCAGTAATTTTTGCCTTTGAAAACTGTGGGACTGTCTCACACCTAAGTAAATGCTTCCATGCCAACTTTCTCCCTGGGGGAAGCTGCCCTCCAGTAAGTATTCTTCTGGTTATTTCTGTTTTGCAGAAGGAAGGGCTTCCCAGTTATGAAGGTCCAGTGTGCATTTTCCATTTTTTCAAGCAGCTACCAGTGTGCTCTTGCTGAATTAATACAAAAGGGAACATTTCATCTTAGAAAAATGCTATTGAAAGCCTAAGGAAATTTTTATATGATCAGAATTTGTGTACTTGGAGAACAAAATACTTGAAAATGAGTATAAGCAAGAGCACAGCTTAGATAGTCAACAGCACAGGGTTACAAAAAATTCACCAGAAGCGATCTGAGGTGTAAGTACTTGATAAACAATGAATGGAGACACAGTAAACAGAAACAGCACCTGGAGATGTACATGCCTAAGGAATCACAAAAAAGAAACCAGTGTAGGTGATGAATTTTAATACAGCATTCTCACATTACTGTCTTTTAAAAAAATAACTACCTTTTGGCTTATAATGTTTTAATATTACAAATTATATTCAATCTGAGAATACGCAGATTTTGTAGGGTTACGCTCTGCCAGGTATTCATTCAGGATTCCACTGATAAGGATAATTTTTTAAAGTAATGATGAACTGAAATCCTGTGTTGTTGAACAGGCTTATTTCTTATTGAAGCTAGTAGAAACTGCAAGTTTTCAGAACCTGTTTGTGCAGCAAATCCTAAGATCATATTTGGTTTTCTTTGGTCTGAACACGGGATAATCCCCAGAGAAATCGACTGTATGACAATGGATGACTGAAGCAGACTGTTAAGAAGGAGTTGCAGAAGGCTACACATAAAGCAGACAGAAGTGTAAGGACTTGGATGGAAAAGAGAAATGAGGACCGGTAGAGAAGGAAGAGAAATTATTCTAAACATATAAAAGCATGAATAAAAAGAGGTTATGAGAACAGAAAAGCATGTGGGGATTGAGGCCATAGTTCAGCCAAGATACCTGTCCTTAAAATTTACAGTTAAACAACACATGCTGCACAAGAAAACAGAGAAAAAAAGGAATTTTAACGCAAAACCCCTGTTTGTATGTGAATAAATTGAGTTTGTTGAATGTAGAGGCATCATAATTGGCATTTTGTTTTGGGCTGTGACTACTGGCTGCTTCTTGCATCACGGAAAATTGTCTCAGAGGCAGATCTTCACCCCCTTAGCTGTCTGCTCTGCTTTCCTGATTGCTGGAAGGTCACAATTTGATTTGTGTTTGAAGTGTGGTTTAGGAATGCATGTGTTTAGGAACCTTTTACGAACTACTCTTTCTCTAGCCACCAAGAGTCAGTACAGTTTCATGTAGAAAACTCTGAGGAGCTATGCCAGAAAGGCCTGCTCTCTCCAATTTATTAATTTTTATAGTTTAGACAGAGAACAAGCAAATAAGTGTCATTGGTAGGCTTGGATTTAAAAGCCCTGAAATTTCTGAAGGTGAAGGGAGGTCTGCAGAAAACTCAGGTGAATAGGCTTGTATTTCTTCTCTAGATAAACAATCTAATGAAGATGCTTTCATGCTGTGCATCTTAAGGCTGCTTTGAAATTAGCAAGGCAGGAAATAATCTTTGTGCCCACAGTATGACACTCGTACCTGCTACAGTACTAGCTTGGCTGATAAAGGAAGAAAATACCTTCTTAAAACAAAAAGAAGATTTAGTTTATATCTAATTGTCTCATTTACATTTAAAGGATGGTTCTGTCTGAAATGCTTTCCTTCAGAAATAACAAAATCCTCATTGTTTTAATTTTGAGACTGACTTCTCATTCACCCTCTGAAATGGTCTGAGACAAAGTGATTAGGTTTTGGGAATTTTTGCTGGGAACAAAAATAGTTTTGATTTTTGATAACAAGTTGAACTTCTGCATGGATCAGTTTGCTGGAAGGAATGTTTCTGCCCTTTTTGATTTTGAATTTTCAATGCTGAAAAGCATTTTCTGACCAAAGTTTCTGCCTGTTGAAATGGAGCACATAGTTCTTCAGCTTCTATTTTCCTCACAGGAGTGTGAGCTTTGCGTGATGATGATGTGTTCCTGTTTTCCTGCAGTCTTGGAGGTCTTTGGCCCAGCTCTCATCAGGTGTAAATTCTTGTAGATTCAGCCTAGTACATGTCTAACCAAAACAAATATATTGATGGAAAACCATGCTGATTTTAAAAAATCCTGTCACATTATAGAATCATAAAATCATTTAGGTTGGAAAAGACCAGACAGTTCTAGGCTGTTTTGTTTTGTTTTGTTTTTTAACTCAAAGTTTCCTCTCTTTCTTGTGTCTGAACTTTTCCCATGGCTCCTCATTATGCTTGCTCATAGCAGTTCCTGCTTGTTGAAGTTTGTGCTTTATCCCTATTGCAGAGTTATGGAAAGCACATTCTGGCTAGAAAACTGCAGGTTTTTTATATTTAATCAAACAGAGAACAGTCTAAAACAGTGATAATAACTTGCCACCTTCACTGTTCTGTTAGTGACTGAGGATTCTCCATTTTGTCAGTGTGCAATTGTCATCACAGCTGAGCTACAGTGAGAGAAACTCAAATGGCAGGCAACAGTCACGCAAAGTAGTTTGTCTTGATGTTAGAACAAGATGGCACAGTAAGTCTGTGAGTGGGGTAAAGATTGACCCATTAATGTTTTCTCTATATACTCCAGAATGGTTTTGTTTAGAACCAACATTTTTTTTTTTAGGTTTTCATGCTGCCATCACTTTATCAGGATGGCTGTTTTTCCAAGGGCCTAATCTCTCAAGGTTTTTAAGTGGCTTTGAGAGTTGAAAATTGTAAGCTCATGTCAGCGTTATTCAACATTGTACAAAATTGCATACTGGATGCATAAAATGGACATTGAATTCCCTGCATTCCCCTTTAAGAATTCTAGATTTCAGAAATTTTGAAGAATGACACTCAGAAAATTAAGACCACTGTCAAGCATAAAATTTGGAAATACTGTCTGCTTTTAAAATCCCAAAGTTGTTTACAGGCATAACTGCTAAGTGTTGTGATTGCTGCAAATTTATTCATCAGAGCTACCCTTGATATGCTTGAGAGCATCAGTGTTTAAAGTTCTTTGGAGAATGTGGGAAAGCATCTGGGAGACACCTGTTAGATTTAGAACTGTTTGTTGTGCCAGAGGATCACACGTATTTAAAGGCAATACCTATTGAATCTTTCATGAGTATAATGTGTGTATGTGTGAGACACAGGATGCTCACCCCTTCCCCTTAGTGCACCACCAAATATTCAGTTCTCTTATACTCATTACTTAATGAGGGTGAGAAATATAAAAAGCTGAGTTGACTGCAAGGAAAATACTTCATTTAGTGGGAGCATTACTTGTGATGATTTTATTTGCTTCTCTGTGAATTCTATTCTATTCTGAAATAATAATCCCATAGAGCCATAGGTCATTCCGGGGAAAAATCCCTTGTACATTTGAGTGATATATTTTATACAGACACCTGGGTAAAATAAAGCAAAGAAAACAAAAAAACGAAAAAAGTAACCAAATGTGGAGCTGAAAATTTCTGTCCTATTCCCTTTCAATTAACTGCTTCACAAACTTCCTGGGCAAGACTGGTCTTGTTTAATCTTTTGTGATAAACAATTTTCAGCAACAGAAACATAGCAGTGCAAAAGACTCAAAAAATGGCTGGAATCACTGTTTACATAGAAAGTCTGGCCAAGGCAATGGAAGTGATCTCTACAGGCTGTAGGCTATACACTTACATTCTGGAGCTGCTTTTATCTAAGAATGTCATTTTTGATAAATAGCGCACATTGTATACTGGGCAAAATCATGATAGTTGGGGGAAGTGGAAGGCAGTGAGCATCAGAGAGGAAAAAAAAAGAATATTGAAAAGAAACTTTAATTATGTTGGATTCAGTTTTTGAGATGGAAAATAGCAGCATTATCTATCAGATAGCTGACCATCCATCATTCCTGTTCATCCACCCTCACCACTGGAATATTTGAAATGCATGGTCAAAGTGACAAAGAGACACAGCTATAAATATGAAGAAAGTGGGTTATATATCTTTAGCTCACTGCTAGGAGTAGCTAAGACAAAAAGCTTCTTATTAGATCCAGTTAGTATTGTACTACTACTTTTAACTTGCCCAAACTTTGTCTCAAAGTAGAGCTGGATTTCCACTTCAGACAGAGAAATGTACATTAAAAAATGTTTAGACCTGTGCAGGTTTTAGATGTTAGTCATTGACTGTAGATTTGAAAACATGCATAATACTGCTCAGTGATTTAGTGTTAATTACAAATTTTTATATTGCCATGCTTAGCTTGAGATAGGTGGGAGTTAGGACAAAGTTTTTAAATGGGCAATACATACCTAATATTTAATGTTTACATTTTTTTAGTCCAAACCCAAGATGATTCATAGTCATGAATATATGGGAATGAGCTACTTGGCAGAGAATCACATTAGCCAGTGGTGAATCCGCTTCTAGAAAGATTTTAGCAGCCATTGAGACATAAATTTAATGTACTGTGCTCTAATGAACACAAGAAACAACTGCAGATACCACTGAGTATTATAAACAGAGAATACAGATTAGGAGTATTTAGATTTGAATCACTAATCAGCACATGGAGAATGTAGGAAGAAAAAGCCTTTTATTTCAAAATGAAAAATAAGTAGGAACTGTGACTAAAAGGTTTTATCAAACCATTTGAAATGAAAGAATGTTGGTAAAAATAGCTGAGTGATATGCCCAGTTTAAGCATGGCTCTGGTGAGTAATCAAAAACATTGCTCTGAACTGTAGCATTTTTAATAGTCGCAATGCTTCTACTGTGGATCTGCTGGTAATTGCTCTTCTGTGAAACTGTCAGACAGGAGCAGAAGTGAAAAACAAGAGAGGCAGACTGAATGGCACAGATAAACCACTTAGAAGTCACCTGGTTAATAACCTTCAAAAATTTGTCAGAAACAAAATCGTGATTCTGGTATATTTAATGAGTAAGGAATGACTACAGGAATTAATTGTTCTTTGGATATAGAGAATGAGTGATTTGTTGACTGTGAAAATAAATGAGATAATTCACTGATTAGAACTGATGCTATCCACAGTAAAAAACCGAGCAGTACAAATGTATTAGCATGTCTTTTATCACTGGAGTGCTACAAGCAGTACACAAATATTTGGATATCAGTTCTGGGATTGTGATGCGGCATTGTCATCCCAACTTTCAAGTCCAGAGTTGTGTTCCTCTGGTGAAAGATAACGATGAAATATAGAGCTTTGGAGTTGTGCTCCGGAATGATGGTTACATTTCAGATTCCAAACCAGAAAGCAACTAGTGTTTATTACATATTAGATATTAAAGAATTAGATTGCTTTTTATTGGCAGAGCAGTCTCATAGTTAGTGCTAATTCTTAACACCTGTAAGCGTTAGAGCTTTGTTTTTTTAAATAAGCAGGTTAGGAGAGATGAATCAGATCATGCAAAGGCTGGGATCAGAATTTGGGTCTTTACAGGTTAATCTGTCTTGATTTTGCAGTCCCAGATAAACAAACTTAATTATATTAACAGTATGGGAAATTAGCACTACTATTTGCTGGTATTCCAAGCCACAGCATTTTTCATCCCTTTGGAAAAAATCAGAAGGTCTTTTAGAACAAACCTAATGACACAGCCACCATTAAAACATCCACATGAGAAAGAGGCTGGTTTGTTTTGCATTGTTATTTTCTGCTAAGTAACTTGGTACCTTGCTTCCTTGTAAGAGGCACTGTGTTTTCAGATATTTTGATGCTGCTTTTTCAGTTCAATGACCTCAGCAGCTCATCACTGCATTTCTCAAAGAGGTCAGGACTGACAACAAGGTATTTTGTTCTAAGTGCTTTGCAGAAGTAGTGGAAAGGCAAAAAAACACCAGATGAGTTCATTGACAGTATTACTGCCTCTGTTTCAAGTACAAATTGTTTATAATCCATTTGTGCCAAGAGTGTCAAGGAATTATTTGTTTCATAAGGACTAGTTTAAGGACGTGATATTTGGAGGCACCTGAGTGGAAAGTCAAAAGATAAAAATTTAATGGGAATGTAAACATGACTGCCTGCGTGAACCTTTTTTAAAAAAAACTTTCTTTCAGTGGTATTGAAAGAATGGGATAGCTTGACTTTATAGTACAGTTTTTCTGAAATCTGAATGATGGAAAGGGTAAAAAATTATGGTATATCATTAAACAGAAGGGAAAAATTTTCTTCTGCTGCAATTTTCTTCTCAAGCAAGAGCCTTTCCTGACGTGCTAGGTGTTGGCACTTGTGGAGGCCCACGGGAATGACTTTGGTCACCCTGTCAAGCAATAGTTCCCATTGGTACAATATTGAAGTTTACTAGGGGTGTATAGCAAAATGTCTGAATTAATGCCTATAAAAGCCATCCAGTGACATAATGCCACTTAGGAAACGTTCTTTCTTTAATTGTTAGCTTAAAATATCTATTTTTCTGTGCTTAGGTGATTAATTTGTAATTTCAAATTTACAGGGTACAGCTTTCCATTTTGTAGCTAACAATAGCCTTGTGGTGTCTTTTTACTGTCCATGGATAAAATAAAGAAAAAAAAATTATAAGGGGCAGAAAAAAAAATCTATTTTCCCTAGGAACCAGTGAGGCTCCCTTTCATAGGAGTGAAGTCCTAATCATTTCCAGTCATGTCAAAGGGAATTTTGCTCAGTTATCTTTCAGCACGTGTTAGGATTCCTAGTTTGGCGTTCACTTCTAAATTGTTTCTGTTGGATCACATCAAGCTGATTAATGGCAATCAATCTCATTGCTCTTTTGGAGCTCTGGTGCCATATTTTTTTCTCCTTTTTATGCTTCTGTCTTAGTGTCCCATTAATTTTCACCATTTTCTAATTTTTGATGGTTCATCTCAGAGTACCCTGAAGAAAATATTGACTGAACTCTAAGTACTAGAGATAATTTAAGGAACTTGGACTTGATGTAAAAACTGCATGGCTTTTTACATGAAATTATAGAAAAAGACTTGCTACAGTAATTTTGGAAAATACAGTTAATGCTTTGGATCTCTTGAGAACAGGGAAGAGAAGTGACCAAAGAAAGAGTTTGAGAGCCCTCTGAGGGTTTGGGCAGAGGACTGAGAACTGGCTGAGGAGAGAAAACTTTAACAGAGAGAGTAGCTCGGAGTCAGGCCAGCTGGGAAAGATAAAGAGCCTGAAGCTGAATAGGCAACAGACAGTAACAGAAGTTCCCAGTGACGATGTGTTTGGGTCCAGCTTATCACCATTTCCCTCTCCTGTCTGAGAGGCAGAGAGACAGAGGAGCTGCAGTGCTGATTTTTCTGTCATAATCACAAAGACTTCTGATTACAACCTCTGCTTCCTTACAGCTCTGAGAAATGCTCCAGCCTCACTAGATGCATGTGATTATTGACTGAACATATTGGTTGGGGGACCGGCATTTATCCTCATTTCATCTCATGATGAATAAGATGATGGGAAAATGCTTTTTTTTCTTCATAAAATCTTTCTTTTAGATGGGGTATTGGGTAAGAATGATGAAAAATTGAGATATAGCACACTATTCTGGGAGGGCAGAAATTTTCTAGCTTGTTTCTCACTGTGAGCTGAGGTGTAGGTAGCCTAACAAACCACAATGCTGGTGGGCTCTTGCATGGGCCCTTGCATGGGCCCTGTTGAATGGCAGAGACCTTGAAGGAAAGAAACCTCCCAGAGTCTCTCCCTGATTTATGACTGAAGGCTGTTTCCAGACTGTACTCCAGATAAATGGTTCTTCACGTGTTTTACTGCTTAGTGCATCTAAGGACCGTGTATCCCTGATCCACTTGTGTTGAACAGACCACTGAACATCTCATCACTGTTAATACCTGACAGATGTCTGAACTTTGCTACTGCAATAAAACCAGAAACATGCATAATGGACTTCTGGACCTTCCCTCTCAATTGCACCTATGAGATACTCTATAAAAGGACCAGCTGCCAGTCTGCCAGAGAAGAAAAGCTGTAGCTTGGAGCTACCACAATTAATTCTCTTTCTAGCTTGTAACTAGATTGCAGATGTATTGCAAGAAAACTCAAACTAGAATCACTCTCAGAAGATTAGGTTATTGGGAGAGAAGTCAGAGTGGGCATGGCCAGGGACAGGAAAGTTTGTGTTCTGTGCTTTACAGCCTTATATATCACACCATTATTTAAAAAAAAAAAACCAAACATAAGAAAGGCAGACTCATTTGACTGGCTGGTGAAATACTAATCTCCCAGTGAGGAAGCAGACCTGTTTTTTTGTAATGACCTAGAGCCCTACCTCAACCAACTTTAAAAAACCTGCAATTTTATTTTTAAAGTAAGCTTTCAAAATCGCCCAGTAGAAAAGCAAAGGAAAGAATTCGAAGGCTCATTTCCCCCCCTTTTCCAGTTTATCATTAAGATAAAGGCTGTTTCTGCAATCATTGAAATGAAGGGAAAATTGACAGTATTCAACAAAGGGGCAGTCTTGAATCAAAATTTGAGTTGTAAAACCTGAAAGCGTGGAAGAATTGTACTTAAAAATCTAGCTTTTTAGTTTTAATTAACATCTAATTAAGCTGATAGTTAAACAAGTCCTTGTCATGCTGTGCGAAAAAAAAGAGATGAAATTAAAGCCATTATAATAAATTTTAAGAAAAGATGTCTGAATCTCGCAGTGTGCAACCTTAACCTTCAGAATGTTAGCGCAGCTTTTGTTGCGTCGGCAGAAATTTTCATTTTGAAAATGGCCATGGCTGAAAGGTGTGGGGAAAGCTTCTCCCTGACACTAAGAAACACCTGTTCCCACAAGATAGAATTTAGTGCATTGATGGAAGAGGTTTGACATTTTTGGCAAACAGTAATGTAGCTCAAATAAAGGAGAGGTCACAATAATCTGAATAGATGGAAAATTTTTTGCGGCTCTCCTCAGGGGTGTGCCTCTGTAGGAAGAGAAGGGGGGGGAAATCCCATCCCCTTAGAGCCACATCACCATCAGAAGATATCCTTAGCAGAGACAGTTCCTTCCAGGAGTGCCTTGTTAGTAATTACATTCCTTATGCAGGAATCTCAGATTTAGAGAAAGTGGATTACCACTAAGTGTTTTATTTGATTCAAGTAAAGAGCTGATTTGGTCAAGTGGATAAATCAGCAAAGACTCAAAAGAAAACTTGTGAAAGAAATTTGTCCTTGTAAATATGACTGAATTTTAATTTATAGTGGGGGCTGTTCACTTTGGTATTTGTTCACAGTGCTGTGGCACGTCTTGTCAATGATAAGAATGGGATTAGTACTTCAGGACTATAACACTCAAAAATAGATGGGCAGTCAAGTCCCAAGAGGACGAAAAGTCAGACAAGTTATGATTTGGGTCAAAATAATAACCAAAGCCTAATTTCCAGCACAACTCCTCTCATTCCTTCTCATCCTCCCCAACCACCCCCTCAGTATTTGTACACGTGGTTTCCAACAAGAAGAGCTGGGAGCTGAGATCCAATATGAACTGAACAGGCAACAATTTCTGTTTAATTTCAGACAATCCACTGAAAGTAGGGCAAAGTAATCTATGATTTGAAAGTTCTTATCCCAGAAGAACACAGTAGTTGGCAGGTTTTTTCTTTAAACTTGTATTTTGTGCTCAGACACTTGATCATTCAAGTCATTTGAGTGTCTGCATGCCTCTCTGATCTGGATGAAGCAGATGTTTGGTGATTGCTGTAATGGTATATCTGTTCTTCACTGAAAATATTACCTTTGATTTGTGGTGCAGTAAATAGCTTATCAATGCCTGGCACAAAATTGTTATCTTTATCTCTTTGTAGACATGTGTCCCCTCTAAGCCTAAGGGATATTTCAAAACAGTGATTGCTAACATAGTTTGACAAAATAAACTGAATATCATAACAAAAAATGATTACTGCTAGCCAGGATATTACAGCATTACTCACCTCTATGTTCTGATGTTTTAATGCCCCTTTCAGTGATAGATAATGAGGAATGGCAGAAAGCAATGCATTGCAGCTAACAGAGTGGCTGTGGTGTTCTGATACCAATATTAACAGCTGTGCTCAGACCATTAATATCAGTAATTGTTCACAGCTCCATGGTGGTAAGGCAGTCAGGTCATTGACTGTTCTTTTTTTAAAGTGACAAATGCAGGTTTTCAAATCCTCCTGTGGAACAGTGACTTGTCAAAGATGACTGCTGTACCTAAGAACGGTGCAATGTACTCTTTGCAATAGTTTTCTTATTTTCAGTAATAATGTGTTATAAGAAACCGAAACTGGAATTTCTCTGGATTTGAACCTTTCAATTGATTATAAGCTCTGTTTGAAGGGTCATATATGAGATTTCTCATGTGTTGGTTTATTGGAGTATATTTTAAAAATGTTACCTAGTTACTAATTTTTTTCCATCTGGACATCTATCAGTCTGTTGTGTATCTAGTTACCAGTTTCCACAGACTTGCAAGAGTTTATGAATATTTGATATGTCTTTGTTGATCTCAAATGCGCTTGAAAAATATCATGCGGAAGACACTAGGCAAAAATCTAACACATGCGTAAAATTCTTGGAAACCAGACATAAAAGACGGCATCCTTGTAAGGCCTGACCCTATGTCTCTCTGTCTTCTGTATCTTCTCTTTCACAGAGAATAATGTAAATGTTTATCTGAGCTTTTGTTTCTTTGTTTGTGGGTTTGTTTATTTTGTTGCTTTTGTTCTTTTTTTTTTTTTT
>VZRL01007145.1:230254-455244 GCA_013397895.1 Origma solitaria
TTTTTTTTCCTTGGAAAAGGATGCTTTTTCTTTCTGGGCATCTGCAGAGAGAGGGCAAACTTGTAAGCAGCACTTTCCAAGCATCTCCTGCAAGACTACATATGCCTGTTGTGAAAGATGTTGCATATACGTAATAATGAAATAGTACCTTTATTATTTACTGTCTCAGCAGCTATATAGCCATTTACTAGGCAGTCATATGCTTAGGGACCAAATAGACAAATGGATTTGTGACAAAATTATTAAAATTAGAATTTAAGCTTTTATGCTTATTTAGGTAATGGTCTGCAGTGCCTGGAGGCTGTTAGTCAGGATTTGGTAGAATATTAAATAACTTTAATTTCCTTCTGGGTTTTCTGTTTGGGAGCTGTTATGTATGCCCTGTTGTCAGCAGATAAGCTGTGTTTCCTGTGTTAGTTGGGGAAGCATTTTGACCTGTCTTGTTGGGTAGTTTGGAGGCGTAAGGTATTTTTTCTTTCTCCTTTTTCCTTTTCTGGAAGTCTTGAGAAGCAACAGGGACTTTGATTCTCCTACTTGAATCAAAGATTTTGTATTCTCACAAGCGAGATTCTTGCAGATTCTTAGCACCACGATGGTAGCTCCTGTCTATTTTGTGATTTTACTGCATCTATTGAGCTGTTTTATTTTATATCCAGTTATGCTTCTGTTTCAGAGTAGCTTATCTATAATACAGTAGCATTTAGCTTTTCACTTCTCTTTCATATTTAGTCATTTGGGAAGCATCTTCTGTGTTACTTTGAAAGTACATGCTGTGTGAGTTTACAGGAAGTCTTCTGCCCAGGAATCAGTACACCTTTCTTCCAAAGTTTAATTAAAGTATTTGATCTTCTGTGTATGAAGCTTTGCTTCCCCAGAAAAGTTTCAGACTCCATGAGTGTGAATTGTGATCCATTATTGGGTACTAATTCTTCTGGGCTCTGCTCTGCAGGAAAGGGTGGACAGGAAAGTAATTACAGTAGCAAGTGTTAGTTGTGACGTAAATGCTGTTTCTGGCCATTTATTGAAGCAATCTCTCAGGATGATGGCAAAGCAGAAGTCAATGGTGCATGAACAAATAGGTCTTTGATATCAGTAGCAAACCTTCCCCAGAATGAATCACATAAAGGGACAGGCTGCAATGGTGATGCCAAGTCTCTGCTGCTTCGCCAGGGGACGGATGGTAGAGGTCCTGTAGTTGCTCTTTTGTTCTGACAGTTTCTCGATATGAATTGTAATCCAGATGGAGAAACTATCACTGTATATTTGTAAATTCTCTAGAATAACAAATCACCGACCAACTTGAGCCACAGCTTTCTGATGGGGAAGTGTTACAGAATAGTTGAAATAGTAGGTAGGTGGAGGTGAATAAGGGGGTTTGGAACTAGCAGATCTTGTGGGCAAGATGCTGTGTCATTTTTGTTGGACTGGCCTTATTAAACTAGGAATACTTAATGGCTCTTTATAAATCACAGCACTAAGCTGTAAATTTGTAACCCTAATTTAGGTCCCCTATTATAGCTACACAGAAGTATATGTTTTTCTCTATCTAAAATGGAATGCTTTTCTCAGTTTCTTCAAGTGGTCTGGGTTCAAATGCAATGGTGTTTTCAGTGTCCTGTAGATTTTTGCAAGTTTTAGCCCACATTCGTAACTGGAGGCAGTGGCAGTCACAATAGTGTGCAATAATATAAATACCTGGCTGTTTGAAAATCAGCATTTCACTGCCTCGAGTCTTTGCAGTTCCATAAAATTTTACTCTAAACAATTGTGCCACAGGATGCACAGTTAAGGAAAAACACACCATGTTTTACAAATTAGGCCAGAACACATTTGTGATCATGGTGGGGTTGAAACTTTTGTAGTTGTATTGTTCATTCTGAATTTCACTCTTGTTGGAGACATTATGGACAAAACGTAGAGACTTCTGCCAACATGAAGTGGCGACTGACAAAGCTCAGTTTGCACCTCATCTTGCCGAGGCACTGTAATACAGCACAAAGGCAAAGCTAAGGCTGTACTGCAAGGCTTAAGAAACCTTTCCCAATAAAATACCATTATTTTGATGTCATATTTTAGAGTGATTATTGAGAAACATGGCTGCCATTCTTCAAAAACCTTTGGGCATGGAATAAACTCTGTGGAGAAATCCATGAAGTGAGCTAATTGCAGTGTGTCTCTGTCAGCCCTCACCCAACAGTGTGTAGCAGTACACAGTCTAGCAGGAGTAAATGATGTCTTTGTGTAGTTTGCAAATATGACTTCTGATTTTTTTAATGTAAGTATTTCTGTTGTATGAATCCCACAGAAGACTGGATTTTGTTTCTGTGAACAAGCCTTTCACATGGCAATGTTTCTTTCGGTACTGTTGGATACAGTCTCTGACAGTCTGTTACAGTAGCATAGAGTGCTGCTAGAATATTACAGCAAGTAGGTATTTCCAACTTTCCTGTAACTATGCACAATATGAAATACAGCAAGTGTACTCTCTGGGTAGAAATTGTGTTCTTCTGCTGTAAACCAAGCACAGAAATTGGTCCCCCAGATCACTCACTGCATGTAGTGGTGGGTCAGCAAGTGACAAACCTCTAAAGCATTGGAAGTAAGTGAATTCAGGAAATCAAGAGACCACAGAAACACTGTTTGACATTAATTACTCAATCACCTGTGTCTGTCCTTCTGATGTAACAGAAACATAACTTCCTAATACAATGTACATTGGAATATTTATGTATGAAGTTAAGAGGCATTCCTGGAACAGAAACTTTATTTACCTGTTTTTGCAGGAAGCAATACACCATACTCAGCAAAACGTTCATTTTTTCTGCGGTGTTTGTACCCAAATATCTTTTCATTCTATCCAGGGTCATATCCAATGTGTTGTGCAGACTAGAGCAACAAAATGATTTTCCTTACAAGTGTTGCAATTTGCAGAGCTCGTGGTTTGATTTTTGCACTGCTGTAATTTTCCATAGACTACTTTACCCCATCTTCTGTCTGGCTGTCTAGTTTGAGCAACACCTCATAGTCCATAACTTATCACTCTTGTGCTATTGCTGACTCAGTCTGAGTACCAATGATTTTGGTCTTCTGTGACTAAGCAATTTTCAATACAAATTGTAATTTGAAGCTAGATTTTGAAGCATTTAATCTTCCGTATGTGACAGTGATATTAGCAATGCAATAGCCTAATTTTGCTTATTTACTCACTTTATCCTTGTGCTGATGTAACTTACTTTTGCCAGGTATACTATTTGCCCTGCAAATGAAACATCCTTAAATGTACATGTATGTATCATGTGCATGCATGTTACATGTACATATCATCACCAACAGGAAATATATATACAGCATACACTGAGATTTGGCTTCAAAAGTTCAAGAGTTTAAGCATGTTAGAGCATATTTTACTTCCTGAGAAAGATGACTGTCACTGATTTTAATTACATTGCTTTCCAAGATTCTATCTCCGAGAGTAGAAGGAAATTGCAGGTCCTCTGAATTTGCAGAAATGATCCAGAGAAGTGGACAGACAGAGAAAACAGAGGCATTCCAGAGCTGCACACAAAAAGATAGTCTACAAAGCTCCATTTCTGAATCCCGTTTTGCACCTGAGCACTGTCTTTTAATGCCTCACCAGTTCTGAAGTATCCCATAATAACAGGAATCGCCTATAGTACTGCTGAGTTTCCTCTTCCCTGCTTCAAGACAAAGTTAAACTGAAGCTCACTGTTAGAAATGAATTACAGTGACAACAGTTTATTTTGATCTCCAAAATCAGAGTGAGGGGGAGAGAAGAAGCCAATGCAAAGAAATATGTTCATATTAAAATAAATATGATTTCTACTTGATTAATAGGCTTTTAGCGTTGGAAAAAAGACTTCCTAAGTTAGTTTATCAAAGATAGTTGTCAACTTGCGTCTAAAGTGTTTCACAAATGCATTAGTACATCCAGTGCAATTTTGTGAGCAAACTTAATTTCATGAAGATGATGGATACTTTCATCTTACAGAGAATATATACAAAGAGAGATTCTTATCTATGTTTTACCTGAATGTGGCTTCTTATAATCATTGTTAATTTACTAAGATTTGAAGACAAAAGAATGCTATAAATCCATTCTGAAGAAAAATAAACTTGCTAGGTTGAAGAACTGTATCAATCGCAATTTCTACACTTTTACTCTGTAGAAGGAAAGGGAGGGAGGAATGTGTTTTTAAGATGTTTTACAACTCATTATTCTGCTCTGATTTTGACTGGTAACAAATTCAACTAATTTCTCGAAGTCAAGTCTGTTTTGCCTGGGATGGAAATTGGTGAGTGATCTCTCCCTGCCCTTATCTGAACTCTTGAGCTTTTTGTTATGCTTTCCCCTGTCCTGCTGAGGAGGGGACGGATGGAGTGGCTTCAGTGGATACCTGGTGTCCAGTCCAGGTCAAACCACCACACCATGATACTTTTGATCTGTCTGAAATCTTTTCCAACAGTGTTTAAACCTGACAATTCCAAACTGGCTGTAAGAGCCGTAATCCTGGAAAGGTGGGGATTGGTCAGCCTTGTTCCAATGCCTGTGTGTTTGGGGATCCTGGCCAGAAGCCAAACAAAACACTTCTGTACCCTTATTGTTCCCAAGATCAAAATAAATACCTTAAGCAAAGTCTGTTAGCACTTTGGTATCTTTCACAAATGCAACTTCCTTTTTATACCTGGATAGAATGATACATGTAGAAGAAACTGAAAAAGCAGCTCCAGCGACCATGCCATTTTTTAAAGTAAGCCACATAGTTTACACATTCCTATAAACCATACATAGGGGTTTGTTTCATATTGCCTTGGGCAGGCAATTCTGTGGATTAATCTTTGACTCACTTTTATATCTCTTTTGCAGTAACAGCTTTATCATGTTTACATTGTTACCATTACAATTTAACCTCAGGTTAAAAAAAAAAAAAAATCTCATGACTCTATACAATTTTTCTACATAATAAATCTGGTGATCATGGCTTTATATTTTCTACCTCAGCTAATATAAAGTCAGTTTCTATTTTCCAATAATACAGACTGAGATAATGCATTGTGAGTCAAAAACAAACTATCTCATGGAACCTCCTGCCCATAATTAACTTTTCAGTGCAAGTAGAAAAACTCCTAATTAAGTGCAGGGGCAACTAGCATTTGGATTTTTCTGCCTGTAGTATACAGAAGGCTAATGAAATCAACACTTCCTGCCATGAACGCTCTTGTTCAGGAGCGGATAAAGGGCTGGAGGCAGAACAGGAAGGTGCAGCCCCCTGAATGTCAGCGAGGACAGGCTGCTTTGCAGTTGAAAAAGCCAGAGCAATGATTACTGACTCCTTTGTCAGACTCTGGATATTCCCAGTGCATACATCAGGTGAGCATCTGACCTTGGTGAAATTGGTTTCCTTTTCATAAATAAGCCTTATCAAATAAGAAAATTCTCATCCTACAGCACCACAATGCTGTATACCAGGCCTAGGAAAAATTCAGTCAGAACTGCTTTTTGAGACCTTTACAGAATTTCTAGTGAAGATCTCAAGCCTCCCTTTGTTAACTAGCTAAATACCTGCCCAACAATTCCAAGCTGGAATATCTCATCTTTGGAGGAATTGTTCCTATTCCAGTTGAAATCTATGAAGCTTTTTGTAGTGACTTCATTGAAAACAGAATTTCTCTCTCTCCCTCTCTCATTAATTTGTCAAGTCAACACTGAAAAAGCTTAGTTTTCATGGTAATTGGCAGCAGAATTTTGCCAAAAGAGATGTGAAAAGTAAATGAGTGGGTTGGAAAAAAGAAGCAGCATAAGAGCTAAATGTGGTTAATCTGGAAAAGTGTCTGAGACAAGGGAAAACAATTGCTATCATTAGTTTACTTTAGAGCTCATTTAATAACAATTAATTAATTTGGAGCTCCTTAATCAAGCAAGGTAAGGAAGTAATGTAATCAGTAAGGTTTTGTTCTGATCTTATTTGTATCTTTGAAAATAACAGTGCTTGCTCTACTGAAACCAATTAAACAATAATAACCAAATCAGGAGCACCCTCTTGTTCAATTAACAACAATTTAATCTGTATAAAGTGCCTCAGGAATGTGATGGAGTTAACACTGGTTTATGCCACTTGAGTTCCTAGTCCAAAAGGCTTATGATTAAACTGATATTAACTGTTGCAGAATTGATGAAACATTGACCATTTAGAGTTACCTGACAGGTGATTCTCCTGTTAAACCGTTTCTGAGGTTTTCCTATACATTGCTATGCAAGGGCTTACCCTTGAGAGAAAATGCTGTGAACAGACAGTGCAAACTTTCAAAGTTTAGAAGTAGATGAAGTGGTAAGAATGGATTAGATCTATTTTTTTTACTACTTGTTCATTACCTTAGCATTCTACACCACTTCAGATGGAAATTATCTCAAGGGAATTTTTTGTGTTGCTTTGAAGAGCAATATCCTACTATTAAAAAATGGAAAACATCAAGAAATGAACTGGAGCAATGTTTGGTTTTGAACACAAATGCTGACCAAAATACCTCTAGATATGGTTTGTTAAGGTCATTGAGGAAAAACCACCAACCAAAAATAGCTATTTTTTAATACTTGGTGGGGGTTAATAGTGGGGTTAAAAATGTGGTTGGCAGAAGTTAAGGTCTCAAAGAGGTAAGAAACATACCTATTTTCTGAGGAGCATTTTCCTCTGAGCTGAATTTAGGATATTCTGACAGTGAACACTTTCTCATTCAGATCTGCTGCCTCCAAGGATTCTGTGCCAGTCCTGTGCTGGTTCTCTGCACCTGCAGACCCCAGAGCACACTGCACTATGGGCTTGCTCTTGATTAGCATATTTTTGTAGTAATGGGTCCATTAAAGATAAGGATGGAAGCAATTTGTAGGGTATTTATTGACAGAGGTAATCTAGAAAGATAATGTTACTCCCTCAGATGGCTGCGTATTTTTTTGCCTTTGCAGACAGTGGTCTTTGATGAGGGTGGGGTACAGTGTTCAGAGGGCCCATCTGAATTTGTTGCACAACATCAGCTGCAGAATAGTTGAAGTCTGTGAATTTGTAATGTTTCCCAGTTTTTGAGTTTCCATGGGACCTACTGTATTGTCACAGGCAGTCTTTTACTTGTAATTATTCATCTTCTACTGCCCCAGTTCTTACTTCATTTTACTCTGTCCTTGAGCAGAACTAAACCATTAAACAGTGCTGAAGGTTATTAATTCATTACCATATAATTCTCATACATGTATCTGTGCTATCCTCCATTTCTTAGCTATGATTTTACAATGCAGTATTGAAAAAGGTCTTATACTATTGAGGCCTTATTATGCTTCAAAATCAATTTTAGAAATCTCTGTATTATAAAATAAAATCAAAAATACTTAAAGCTGAACTATGGTAAAAAATCAACAATAAAAATACTTCTTAAACAGTCTGCAAATAAAAAATAGTGGAGCTCTATGTTTTTAATGTATCAAGTCAGTTAACTTCCATTTTAACTTGCAAATTTTTATTTTTCTTTTTCACTTTTTCTTTTCAAACACAGCTGTGTGCATTGCTCTTTTGTGTTCCACTAAAACCAAGCAAGCAATTCTGAGGTGGAAATTTAACTAGCAATGTGTAATATTATTACACATGTGCTGGTACTACTGGAAAAATGAAAAATAATAGTCATAGCCTTCATTAATAATTGATTTATAGGAAGCTATAGTGTTATAACCATAAAGTTGTAATAGGAACAAGAAGCATGATGCTGGTCTATTAATGTTACAGTTTGAAATTATTTGTTTATTTATGTATAATTTCTTCAGGTCTCATGGTGTGACATATCATGCATCCTAATCCAGCAATTGCAACAAACCTGTACATTTCAAAAAAACTGATTCTGAGTCTCTGACAGGAAGAACCTGTTTCTGAAGTTTAAAAATGGGTGTCATGGTGTACATGGAATTGTCTGTCATCAGAGCAATTCAGTATGATCACAAGATCCTGGTGCAGCTAAAGTTTCACTCACTGGTCATTTACTTGTCCCTCGGGGTGATATGAAAGACACTTTTACTATATGATGTGGTGAATCTTCCACAGCAATGCAGTATTCTGTTTAGTGTAATTTGCACGTTCCAAGAAGCAATTTTCTAACAACTGCAGCTACTTGGCATTGTTCAGTGAAATTTGTTCCCAAACATTTAGAAGAATCGCTTGATTCCAGGATTGGCATGGAAATGTTGCACTGTAACTTAGTTCTGACTGTATCTGCAAAGATTTTGTGTGCTTGTGATGTCTGTATTGTGATAGAACAACAGCAACAAATCAAAGACAGTGAGTTAGACAGCTTCTTCTTTTATGAAGAGGAATGGTGGCTTTAATTCTTAATTAGCATATATTTAAAGGGCACAACATGTGAAATAGTCAGTTATAACTATGTTGGTTCACGGAAATCTTGTTTCCAAGGTCACACAGCTTGTTTTTCAGTAAATGCCTACAAAAAGGATATGTTGCAATGTTCTATCTTTCTTTTTTCCTCTTAATCAAAGATAAGAAGGAAGTTTTAATTTCCCAAATTATACCTTTCAAAGTCTATATCCAATGCAGGCAAATAATATATTTTGCTTCCTTTAATTATCTAAATCTAAGACTGACTGATGTACAAGTTAAGTGTTTGGAAGAAAAATTCTTTGTTTACGATGGAGTAATATATTAGACTAAAAGGAGAGTATTTTTCTTCCTTTGTATTTATAGAACAGAAAAAAGCCCCTAACTATCCTCTATTTCAGGCTTTTTAAAATGTTAATGTAATAGATATGTATGACATAGCTCTTACAATCTTTAAAAGAGAAGTTATTAAAATGAAACTAGAAATCCAGATGAATAGTATTTGGATAAGATGAGAATCTCTTCTAATGGATTTTTGTAAAATTTTAATGAATTAAAGAGTTTGTAAAGAACTAGTTCTTTATAAGGGTCAGAATTTGAAATAAGACAGAGTTACCTTCATGTGCTTGATTTTAAATACAGAGCAATGAAATGCATACATATTGTATTTGATATGTTAAAAGGAGTGTCATTAGCAACAGAGAATGTGATAACATAACTAATTAAAAGGCTAAAGGGGAAGCTGCCTAAACTTTGATTTTAAATATGGAGATAAAATTATACTGTAATGCTGCAGAAACTCAAACTCATTCCAGAAATGCAAAACAGTGAATAAATGCCTTTACCAAGGAATTAATATATTATGGGAAAAATTAAGAAATGAGATTTAAATATAGGTCAATAATTAAAAAATAGAATGCATTTTTATGGCCCAAAATAATTAATTTACTGCAATATTCTCTATCAATTTAAATTTTTTTAAATTAAAAAAACTTTTTAAAAGTCTTAATATATTTGCAAATACAATACTTCAGGAATATTTAGGAAAAAAAGAGAATTGATAAATGCCTCCTAGGACTTATTTCAGCTCTGGGATTCACTAGAATGCCATACTAGAATGGCACACTGATCTACCATTGCAGCCTACTAGAAGTGTCCAGCTCTTAATGAAGGAGGGAACTTGAATCTTCAGATGGAAAATCAGCTGCACAGTGTCTCCTCATCACCACAGGTAAAGATCCTGAATAAGAAGTACCTTAAATCTAAGGGCACTGGAATTGCTGGAGAAGTGTTAGAACAATGTCTTACACACAAGCTTGGGCAGAATATGAGCGAACAATAAATCAGTATCTGTCAGTGTACATGTAACTAGCCATTAGATTTTGTGTGTGAGACCTATTGTCTTGATGTACTATGTAAATGTAAAAATACGTTTTATATACCCTAAAAAATACTATAAAATGTAAAATACATTTTATATACCCAAACTTATGATATGTTGAAAATTTCTGTTGGCTAAATAAATCTAAATATGCTTTTCCAGCAGCTGCCACTTAACGGTATATCCGAACAGGTACTTCACAGCATCATTTTGAGACTCACACTTTTATAAATGCAGAGCTGCAAGGGAATACTGACTTACATTCACGCTGTGATGGAAACTAATCTAATTACTGGTATTTTTGTTGTGTTTTAAGCCATCCTCATCATTGTAGGAGATAACCTGTTGCACTAAGACTTTGCATGGTCCATATGTGAGCTGGAGCTCGGGTGACATGCAATCGAAGACGTGTATTGTGTCTGGTACCAGGTGCACATGTAAAGGAGCCTCTTGCACAAAAATGGACTTACTAAGGGTTTTATGGATGTGTTAGGCTATGTCCTATGTATGTGACTAAAGAAAGGGACATTACATCGCTGTCTGCTCAAATATTGAGCACTTATTCTTCAGAACTGGAGCCCACTAGCTAGGCAGTTTTGTCTAAAAGATTTGGATGAGTACTGGGAACTCTGTACTTCAGAAAAGGTGACTCTGGGTCACCCTCCACATACAAATTGTTATGTTTTGATTTTTCTTCTGTTTTTAGGTGAAATAAACCTCTTCTAACCATTAGTCTCCAGCACAAATCACAATCAGTTAATTTTGACTAAGAGACAGAAACTCTCTGTGATAACCCCAGTAGGTTTTTTTTTCTCTCCTGTATAATGCTTACTCTCTCTAAAAAAGTTCAGAATACAAGAACTCCTTGGAGAAGTGTATTGCTTAAGCTAATCTCTTCCCTATAAGGGTATTACCACCCTGCCAGTGTGTGCACTTGGGATCCTCCCCAGTACTTACTGGATGTGCTATGGGAAAAGAGACTGGGAAAAGGAGCAGGAATGTCTTCAGAGCTGTGTTTCACCACCAGCTCATTATTAGTTTCCTTCATGGTCCCTCTCTGACTTCCATGTCACTTTGGGCCCCCGAGGAGTGACACAGGTTTATGCTTCATTTTACTCATACTTTTTCTGTTTTGTTTTTTCCCCTTCTCCTTAAATTGCAAACTCTTTGTTTCTTACAATATGACTGTCCAGTGTGTAGATACTGAGCTGCTGGAGGAGCATCTTTGATAGTGTTTTGACTGACATAATTGAAACTCTGCTGTTAAGTGTATATTTATTTGCTGTGTTGGATTGGGACTTTACAATATTTTTCATTATAAGGAGGCTTCTTTTGTTCCCAGTGAATCAGTAAGTTCACTATTAATTTTGAAGGTTAGAAGGGATGTTTGGGAAAGCGTACCTCCTGTACAGTGCTTGGCATGTTGTTTCATCCATACTGTCAACAGCTTATTTCAGAAAGGCATTGAACCTCGATATATGAGATTGAAATGATCTATAAAATAGGTTGTTTTTAAACAATCTGTTAAAATAATTTGTTACCTCTGTCTGCCTTGCTTTTTGTAAAAGATTTAATCAAGCCCTGTTCTTAACAGCTCTGTTCTAAACTCCTCTCTAATGCACATACTGTGCCATCATGCAAGACTGAGATCTCATCATGCTTCTAATTTTCTCAGAGAAAAATGAAACATTCAAAGCTCTGTCAGTTGTTCACTTTTCAAATAAGACTTTACAGTCTTTGAATCATTCTTTTGTGTCTTGCTAGAGTCTAAAACTCTTTTTCAACTTCTACCTTAAAAATTGGAAATTCAGACTGGGCATAATGTCTCAACAGCATGGGCCTGGTTGAACCGGCAAGAGTAATGCTGTAATTAACTTAATAAATGCTTAGGCTTAAGAATCAAACATCTTAAAAGACTGAGCTGTACATGATTTTCTCAGTGTGGAATTTATGCCTTTGTTATCAGTCAATGTTGATAAAATCTTTTGTTACTGAAATTCTCCATGCAGAAACATTAAATCTTTCTGGTGTTTAATTAAAAAAAAAAAAAAAATCAATGCTTTTTTTATAATTGTGCAACTAAATTATTTAGCTTCTCCCACACCTCTAGCTACCTGTGATTCTGCCTTTCTTTATCAAAGGTAATTCCTTTCGGAAAGTATTCAGGAGCAATGAATAACTGGAGGAAGTACTTGCAAATTGCTGTTTAACTTAGCAGGAAACAAGGTGAATAAAAAACACTGGAAACAGTATCAGGAGAGTTTAGGAAAGGCTGAACCTCAGACATGACCCTGGAGAGCAGCAGATCAATCCCTCACAGGAATTGTGCACTAGCAGACACTTAAGTAACTGGGTATGCTGGGAAAAGGGTTTTCACAAGTATTTTACATTAGGTGCTGTTTTAGGCCAACAGAAATTTTTAGATTTGTTCCAGGGTAACCGTTCTTCTTCCCCTCTGAAAGAGTGCTGCAAAAAGACATACTACATTTATTAATTTCTAGCTCTGTCTGAATGCTGAGCAGGTCACGACCTCAGACCAACAGGGCTCCCTACCAATGCAAGGAACACCCTAAGTTTTATCTGAATCTATGCTGCTAGATTTGATCCTAAATTTGTGACCATAACTGCAGCATGTACTGATGAGCTATTGAACAAATCCTTTCTGCATTCTTTAATGATTTGCCCGTCTTGCAAACTGGAACTGGCCATCTGTTAAAAGTGGACGGTGTAGTGAAATAGGTTAGTACAAATGTTGACTGGAGAATATACCATTTAAAAACTACGTTCTCACAACTGTATTCATGTTACTATAAGAGTTTTATTCTTTACTGGGAAGGCCAGTGGAATGAGCAGGTTTATTCAAGAAATAAGGCACTATTTGAAGGTTGTGATCTTGGACCAAGTCTTCTGAACAATAAGGTTTTCTTTCAAGGGTTGTTATTACTCTAGCATAGCACTATTATTTCCACTGAGATACCAGTATAAGTGAGGTGAAAACCAGCCCTGCTACTTCCTGATTACACTTTAAAATCTATTTCCTTTGGCACCTTTGCAAATGAAAACACTGCAAGTTTTAATTAGATTGTATTCCACTGTTTTGTAAAGCATGAGTATGCCTGAAATTGGAAGTTAGCAGGAGCGGTATTTCATAGTGAACAGCAAAATCTGTGTCCTGATCACCTTTGTCAATATAAATCAGAAATGTAAACAGTGAAAGAATACTATCCAATATTTTCTTTGTATAAAAAGCCCAAACAAACCCACACCAAAACGCAGCAAATCTAGTCTGCATTAATTTATATGTACTTTTATATATTAGATACTGCTATGCAGGTACTGTGGTTCTAAGTGCTATGCTGCAATAGCATTTGGAAGACAGAGAACCTCTTCTCAAGGAGGATTTATAGCTCCAGAGAGTTAGTAGATAGATTCTGAATGCTCACCATAAGAAACAACTTTTTTTCTTCCCTAAACCAATGCACTAAATTATCACAACCCACTTGGTTACATTGATTTGAACTGATTTTAAAGAAGCTCGTAGCAGTCTGGCTGTTGAGTTTCTGAGAGCAGTACAGAAGGGAGAGAATCCAAAGGATAGCTCATGATCACATGAATTAGCTGACTTTGTGAGCCTGCAGTAGGGGCATACCCACTTTTGGCTGGGGGCTAGAGACAGAAGTGTTCAAGTCTGACCAGGGCCCTTTCTGGCTGCTTTGGTGACTTCTCAATCTGGGGCTTGCTTGGTCATTACCATGTTTGAAGCTGACCCCTTCATCTTTCAAAATTTCCAATAAGTTGAGCTCTTTGGGTTTACTTTTAACAATTCGGGTTCCTAAGTGATGGCAACATGGTTATCTTTTGCCCAGTGAATTACAGAAAGGCTCTGGATACCTCACACCCTAGTAAATAAGCTCAAAGAAGTTGATATGGCTGGTTAAAATGTTTAGAAATAGGAATAGTGCCATATGATTGAAATAGCTTTTAATGAACAGTTGTGAGAACAGTTTGATGAAGGCTGGAAATGCATTGGGTATCCATGACTAACAGTTCTTTCTCAGAAATGAGCTATGATTTCTGAATACAGAGCAAAGAACAAGTGATGAATGGAGGAGATAATTTTGTTTGCTGCTAATAATTTATCAGCTCTAATCAGGGTGAAACATATCCATTAAAATGTATGCGCAAATGTGATGATAGTATTAGGAGTGCCTCATTATTGTTAATTCATTTAGTACTCAGTGTAATAGCACTAATCATAATTAGCTTCTCCGGTATTAATAGGGTTGTCACACAATACGTTCTGTATTTGAATGAGAACTCCACTCTAGATTCTCATTAATTAGAACACCACAAAAATGCCAGCACTTTAATTTTCCTTATATTAAATACTATGAAGAGGCTTCCAAGTTTTTCCTATTAGAATTTATCAAAATATTGCTGCTGCATTAATTTTAGCCAGAAATAATAGTTTGCAGCCACCTATTTATCAGCTAATTAATTTGCGGTTTAAAAGTCTTTCATTCTTCAGGGGATTACTGTTGCTAATGTACGGAGGAGGAGGCTAAATACCTGGTATTTTCTGAATAGGTTTCTCTGCCAATCTTTGCAAAATGCTCACTGTCAGGGTCCTGCAGGGCTCGTGTCTCCCTGGGTTGGGTGCCCCGGGACCAGATGCTTTGGGGACTCTGCCAGAGCCAGGCTGGGCAGCCAGGTCAGCACTCTGCCACCATCCCAGCCAGGAGCAGGGCGCTCAGGGACACTGGGCACCTGCCTGACAGTGATGCTGGGCTGAGGCCAGCCCGGATGTGGGCTGGCAGCTGGGGGTCCCTGTCTGGCCCCGTGGTGCCCATGGCAGGCACAATTGTGGCTGTGGTACCGTGGGGGCTGCGGCGCCACTGGGGACCAAGGGGGAGAGGCTGGGATTCAAGCAGCTCCTGAGGGAAGGGGGTCTTCCTGCAGCACCCTCTGGAGCCCCTCCAGAGGCAGCAGGAGGAAGAGGCAGTCCTGTCTCCAGGCTGGCCCTGAGCATAGGCAGCCAAGCCTCCAGAAGGGGAGTGATCTCAGGGCCCTTCCCAAGGGGTTTCTGTTTGGAAATGAAGAGCAAAGGCAATGCATTCACTATGGCTGTATCAGTAGTTCCAGGGCTCTCTAAGCTTTTTGGCAGCCTCTTTTCTGCCACCTCCCTGCACCTAAGACCCTGCCTTGCTGTGCTGCTGTTATGAATCCTTTTGGTTGACTTACAGAAATCTTTTCATCAGAGCACAGACACTGAGAAATTCTTGATTTCCTTGACCTCTGGTCATAGGCTTCAGCCTTTTGCATGTAAAAACTGATGGCTGAGAGAAGGAAGTGCTGTCTCTGCCCCCCTAGGTTATGAGAGCTGGTGGTTCCCGCTTTAGCAGATGGATCGTGGAGCGGAAAGCAGAACACTGAGCAGCCCGTGGCCACACCAAGCTGCTTCATGGCAGGATGCTAGGTTCAGAGTGGGGTATTATAACCTGGTGTCAAAGAGAGGCAGCTGGAGCTGTACCTTGAGTGATGACTTGAGGGAGTGGAATGTGATACCTGGCTTGAACCGGTGTTATTGATCTAGGAATTTGTAGCTCTACACTGTACCAGAAGCGTTTCATGTCTATACTTTCCTAATCTACATATACCCTGTGGTGTGTTTTAATAGGTCTGATACTTTATGTTATAGAAGCACATAAACTGAGTATAAACTTTAGAAGATCTTTGTTTTCAGACTGAGAGCCGTGGGATTGTGAGCAATTGCAGGGTAAATTAAAATTCACGTTTCTTTTATATTTTCTTGCTGCCTCATTTGTATTCAGGGTATGTCCTGAGCAGGTTTATTTTGATAGATTGTTATCCACAATAAATTGAAATACCTTCTACAGTGCTCTCTGTAAGATAAGAAAAAATTACTGGAGTTATATTCCTAAATCCTAGGTGACTATGCCAGTAGATTGATTCATGCTGTAGGTTTCAACCTTCATTTAAAAATTGCTGAAATGAGCCTGAAGCTTAATAATTTTTATCAGCTCTCTAAGAAAATATTGGAAATTGTTAATTGAGTGTGCATATTAAAATATTTATACAGCAGTAAAATCATAATTCTTATCACTGATATACACTCTGGTCCATAACCCATCCATCAATTTAGCCATGTTTTATTCTGCTTTGTTTTCTTCTCTCACAGGGCAGTTTGTGACATGCTTGTGTTATGTCTGTGTGTAAGATAATAGACTGAATGCACTTTTGATGCCAACACTATTAAGGTAGCTGTTTATTCAGGTTAAAATAGTACCAAAGGGATGAGTAGATCTCAGGTCTTACAACCAGGCCCCAAACTTCAATACAATGGAAGGTGAAAAAGTCTATGGACATAGTTCCAGTGATAATGATTGCTCTGAATACAGAGAATATACAAGAATAAAGGAATCTTGATCTCACTAAATATGTCTGTAGTAGATCTATGAAATTAGGATTTAATTTATAGTACTTTTATTTAAGAAATTACAGTTTGTCAAGGCATACAACATTTGGGTAAGCAAAGGAGAAGTGTACAGACAAAGCTTACATATATGTTTAAATATGGCAGAAATATAATCTACACTTGAAGTCAAATCTTTATATAGAGATGTCCTCCAGTGGCAGGAAAAGCCTTCCAGGAACTGAAAGCAGTACAGTGTGATTCAGGTAATCTAAGATATGAACTGTCTCCTGGAAGGTCCCTTCTCGCTCTTGCTGCTGCAGAGCTCATGCAACAGTGGGACAAAAGATATTGTACTGTGCCTCTTGCAGTGGTAGGTAAAATTGTAACCAAGCCCAGAGCCTTTCCCTGCTGGTGTTTAGATGGAAAAAAGAGAGAAGTTCAGAGAATCATAGAATATTTTGGTTTGGAATGGACCTTTAAATTCATATATTCCAACTCTCCCTGCAATGAGCAGGGACGCCTTTGACTAGATGAGGTGGCTCTGAGCCCCATCCAACCTGACCTCGAAAAGTCGCAGGGATGAGGCACCCACAACTTGTCTGGGCAACTTCTTCCAGTGTTTCACTGCTATCATTGTAAGAACTTCTTCCTTATATCTAGTCCAAATCTAAGGATGTTTACTTTTTATTCTTTTTTTTCCCTAGTCCCAGTAACAAAATAAATTTGGCTGTCTGGCAGGTCCCCACATTTCATTTTGAATTCTCATGGATTCTTTTTAAACACCATGGATTTGTTGAGGAAAACACTTAGAGAAGATTGCATAGCAAACAGATGCTGCTTTGGAATTTACTTTCTGATGCTGCTTGCACTTTTGAAGAGGTGCTACCAAGATTGGAAGGCCTGATTGTCTTTACATAATTTTTCCCACTTATAAACTTTATGCAGCTTTTATTTACTTAATAAATTGTGTTTTCAGACCCAAAAAAGGGGTGCCTGATGGTTTATTCACTTCCACCTTATTAGCTGGTCTAAAGAAGATGCAACCTCTACTCATCAGCCTTGCTTATGTACTTCTACTGCCATGGATACACAAATAAATTTTGCAAGAGATTTTTGCCATTAAAATCTGCTTTGCTCTTGTTGGATGTCCTACTTATATATGTACCATTATAAAAACTGTAAGTGACTTTTTTTCCCCCTCTTATTGATTAAAACTGGGATGGTGAATTTGGGGTTTTTATCCATAATCTAGCATAGTGTCTATCTGCCTGGACACTTGAGCATTTAATAATATAAATGTTAAAAGAAATACAGTGATATTATCAAGTGTGGTAAGCCTGTTATGAATTCAGCTACTTTACAGAGTTAAAATTCAGGGCTGGATTGTCTGTTTTCTCATGAACCTTTTTGTTTTCTGAGACAATCTGATCTGAATAGAGAGGCCAGGACACATTTCTGGTATATTCAGCTCGTGAGGTAGCTGCAATAGGTTTGCACCAGATTTGCAACAGATTTCAGGCACTAGTGATGTTTTCCCATGCCTCAGGAGTTGGCCACCCATATCCAACTGAATGAACAGATTTTAAGAGGGGTGGAGGAATGGAATACAGCTGGACTGTAAACAGGGGCTGCAAAATCTTGGCTTGCCCAGAAAATGCAAGCTGGGAGGTGGTGTGGGAACAATCCATTGTTGTTAGCAGACATTACAGTTCTCTCTCCCCCAGTTTAACCTCAAAGACCCTGTTGGTGCTTGAAGAGAGAGAGAATGTTTCAAACCTTCGAAGTTGTGAGTTTCCTACTCTGTGGTGGAGAAAAAATGGAAAACACTTTGTGGTGGATCTTAATGAGTTTACTAGTAGAAGACGTACAACAGCCAGAAATGAGACTCAGAAACTCTGGAGGGCCTTTCCAGTGCTGTATTTCTGTAAGAACTTAATTCTCTTCTGTGTGAATCATTCCATACTTGCCACCCCAAGAAGTAGGTTACATTGCATTATCTCTTCCTGAGATTAAAATGTCTTAGTACTCTCCTCAGCCCCATACAGGAAGGTCTGTTTGCTTAATACTTTGCTCACATTGATAAGCAAATTAGCTGGGGGTAGAAGGGGAAGGAAAGGAGTAGGAGGAATCTGATCTGGCCCCACTTACTTGCCATTACAACTACTCAAACTGTTTTGATTTACTATAAAGAAATGTTATTTTAAAATCCATGTTTACAGATAAAAGTTATTCTTACTTACATTTTTTAAGGTTTTGTTAAAATCGGGAATTATTTTCTTTTTAATTCTGTCCCTTTCTCTCCTTCCCTCTCTCTAGTCCTGAATACCAAAGTGCAAAAACACAGAACACGCTGTCTCCTTAAACTGCATGTTGCTGACACGAGTAAAGGTTAACCTGATAACTTGGGGATGTTTTGGGGAAAAAATACAGAATCATAGACTAAGATCTATTTCTTGTCAAAACTTGCAGAGTTAAAATCTCATTTCTGAAGAGTCATAAAATCTGTACTTTACTGAGACAGGTTGCTCCTTTGGACCATTACTGGCATTGTCTGCCCAGGAAAGCAAATGGCATTGTATAGAAAAGAAGGTCATTCACTCTTTTTCTAGAGGAAGAAGATGAAAGGAAGGTGCAAGAATTTCAAGCAGTTTATCATGAGAAAGTAAAAAGAAGAATGTCCCCTCCATGTCCTCTCCACAGACCTGTCTCTGTGGGTTAGGGACCATGGCCTGGAAGCCTTCACGTGCAAATGTTCACCGATGAAAATCTGAGAACCTAGATCAAAATCCTGGCCATACTGAAATCAGTAAGAAGTCTTGGCACTGACATCAATGAGGCTAAAATTTTATCCATTTTATTTTACAGTTGTTCTGTGCTCATAAAGTGCAAGGTATGTACTTTTTGCTATGGCTGCACATGAAAGAGTTATTTATGTACCTACTGAAAAAAGGTGTACAGTCTCTCAGTTAATATGCCAGAGGCTTTGTTGATGGGATATGAGCTAAAGGAATAAATTATTAAGAGTCTACTGGCACAGAGATACTGCAATGGAAAAATATATAGTTAGGACCAGATGTTAAACTGGAATTTCAGAATTAATATTCTGTATTTAGGATGGCTATGGAAGCTGAAAGGCTCAAGCAAAATGCAAACCTTTCAGGGGAGATAAAAAACTCAGGCCTCTCAACTGAAAACTGGAAATTCCTTTTCTCAGGAGAGGCTTTCTATCTGTGAAATGGAGATAACAACATTCCTCTTCTTTCTTTTATTTGTTAGTATCTTCCGGCCAGAGACTATTAGTAGGAATGAATTTACATAGTCCATGTTACATGGATTTGTTTGTGTGAATTTATAATAGTGCCAAGAAGAATTTGCTGATATTGATCAAGACAGAAGTTCTCTTTATTTCCCAGAGAAAAATGAAAGTGATTATTTTTGAAGTGCAATAAATTGATCAGATATTTTTTAGTACCTTACTGTGCTTTTAGTATTTTAATGATATAATAGAATATTTCTCATCACAGTGCCAAACTCACAGAATTTAGAGAAGTGAATTGCTGTTGTTATGGGAACAAAAGTCCAGCAGACTGCTTTAGTTGCACTGTTATTTTGGAACAGAGCTGTCTTTCATGGATTCTGCACATATGGGAGAGCAGCCTGGCTCCAGCAAGGCCTGTTGCCTGGAACACAGGCTTTCCTAATGATGGTGTTTGTTCCTTTGACACAGTCTTCATCATCTGTGTTCTTTCAGTCATTCCTTCTTCAGATTTCCCTTATTTCCCATGTTTCTGCTTTAATTTCACATCCATTCCTGTATTTTCTTTCCATCATACAACCTCCAAAATCTGAGATTTTCTTGACATGAAAACATGTGCTTCATGTTGACAGAGCAGCTATCCATCCCCCTCCCTCAGGTGTGCGTGCACAGAAACACAGAAGGAGAGGAAGATGGAAGTAAAATCACAATTCCTTACTTGAGAAAATTTTCATTATTAAAGTTAAAAGACAGCCCTCTTATCTGCTTATGCTGGTGGATCCCACATTATCAGTTCTAGAAGAGAGCATTTATTAGTACACCAATAATAATACACTAATACAAATATGAATCCAATGGTGCTCTAGGAAAAAAACCCAAATCCTTATACAAACTTGTCCTACCAAGCATGTCCTGTCCTAGAGTCGGTCAATTAAATTTTGTTCTGATGATATAATTGTCATAATTTAGTGTCTTTGCCTGAGACTGTGATTTTGACTTAATAACTGGTTTCTCTACCCCAACTGAGAACTTCAGCTCCCTAGCTTGCTCATGCTATTGAATTAATCTATCGTATTAAATCTGCTTGATTTCCCATTATATCCAAGTTTGAAAACTGGTAATGTTTTCTTCTCTGTGCCCCACTCACAGCACCTAACTGAAGTGGCCAGAATGTTAAAACTTTGTAGCCGTCAGAAGCTCCTAAGAGACAATTCTCTTTTGTAAAGGAAAAGAGGAGTTTAATTGGGATAGCAATGCTCTTTTCCTCAAGTGCCAACATCTAGCATTGGGAGGAGACCAAAAATAATGGGTCTACCATGCAGTAAATTACTGTGTGTGATATTACAGTTTTACAGAGCAAGAAATACTTTGCTTGTGCTTCACTAGGATTTTGCTTTATGGCACAATAAAGTCCTCTGGCAAATAGATGGCAGGACCTCAGCCCAAGGGAGTGGTGATGCTTCTCAGAAGAGTTTTTCAGGGCTTGTTTATTGCCTTATAAACTCAAAGCCAAATTAAGTTGCTATAATGTTGCATTTTGCATATGAATTATACCTCCCCTGTCTATCTGCAGTTATGCACAGTTGTTATTGCCTGGATTTCTTTCCCTTCTGTCTGTTCCCCCTCACTTTTCTACCTGTATATGTTATGCTAGGTGGGACTCCTAACCCAAAATGTATGAGAAATGTCACTACTGCTAACCCATGGTATATATGAGTCAGGCACCAAAATCCTAAAATTCCAAATGAAGTTGGTGCATGCTGGATATGTCTTAAGGGGTCTAAGCCTAAAATTCCAGATGAAGTTGGTGCATGCTGGATATGTCTTAAGGGGTCTAAGCTGATATTTTATATCTGGAACATGTTAGAGCTTTCTGGTCTTACATATATGCTCTATAAAGAAGAATGGAAATTTTTCCTAAAAAGGAAAGAATGGACATTAAGAATCTCAAGTGCCTTTAGGGGCTCAGGCTTCAAATGTGCAGTGAGAATTGGGAACATTGAACATGTCTTATTCATTCCTAACAAGGACTCCCTTCAGCCACAGAAGACTACCAGAAGAATGAACAGTCAGCCTTGCTGCAAAGTTGTCTGTAGGGAAGCTAGAAACCAGGCTGGTGAGCAAATGGAATGGGTCATTTGGATGTCTTCTCCCATCCGAATTTTCCAAATCTGTGCAGATTTCTCTCCCTGCCCCTGCCACTGCCTACAGGATACTTAACAAATGCAAGAAACAAGAAAGTAGAATTATTTCAGACTGTCCATAAATGTAACAAGATGTAATGAGATCATACGATAATTCAGGCTGGAAGAGACCTGTGGCAGGTCTCCGGTCGCCTTCACCCCACTCAAGGCAGAGTCAGACCAGGCTGTTTAGTAGGGTCTTGGCTGTCTCCAAGGATGCAGACTGCACGGCCTTTTATGGACTTTGGCCCTTTCTTCTTTCAAGATAGGTCCTTTGCCTGCCATCCTCCTGAAATACATGTCTGGAAGGAGTCTTGGCTCTGTCTTCTTGATAACTGCTTCATAGATATAGAAAGGCTGGTATTAGGAGACGAAACCGAACAAAGGGAAATTTAAGTCCACTTCCTTTATTTTTCTTTTTATGAGTGGGTGCTGCGAAGCTCTAGACCCCATTTCCAGATTATTTTAAAACTGGAGAATATGTTGTAAGAAATAATTTTTCATGGACACTAAAGGGAAGGAGACAATTTCTTTTGTCCTTCATATTGTATGTTCAAATTAATGTTTTAGGGAGTGTGGCCTGATGGAATTACAGATTGTGAAGATTAGAAGTACTTCTTTATCCATGCCAGATCAATCCTTAATTTCTTCTGGTCAGTAGTCTGCAATTATGTTAATGCTATTATTTATGAAGATTTTGTTAAGGGGACTCTTATGAACTGTGGAGTACCAACCTTCATATTCTGTTAACAAATTCTTTGAGATGAGATGAAATGCAAATACTTTCATTCCTTCTGCTACTCAGCTCTCCCTCTTCTGCTTCAATCTTCCATGCACTTACAGTTGAGACTCAATGCTTATTTTTTCCATAGATGATGCCAATATATAGTAAATGAGGACAAAGTAGGTGATTTTATGAGTATTGCAACTTCATGGGCTTATTTTATTGCATTTCCATTGAAATGCTGTTGGCGAAGGGGCCCTGCCTCCTACAGGTGCTTGTATCAACTGAGCCCCATTGAGCACTAGGGAAAAGAGGTGTGTGTGCACTGCTTGCTGAGGGATAATCAGCGTCCTGGTGCTCCTCATTGCCCTTTGATCAGCTTAAACAAGGCTGCCTTGAAAAAGGGCTGAAGTGAGCTCTGCCAGTGCTGGAGCCTTCATGGAGGCTCCTAGGGACTGTGATGTTTTGCTCCTCAACAGATCTGTGGAATTCAGAGAGCGGAAGGCTTGAGCTTTGCTGAGGAACTTCTGGAGAGCCTGAGGTGGACTTGCAGGCTGCTGAGCTTGAATGTCTCTATTTTGCTTGTGAAAAGAGGGGTTCTGCTGAGAAGATGGGGAGTGCGGAGAGGACTCTGCTGTCGCTGCAGCTCTTGGCAGAGCTCCCACCATCTGCGGGAGCAGCTCCTGGGGTTGTCCTGGGTAAGTGCTCGTGGCGTTGTGCCACTGCTGATGAAGCTCAGCAGGGTTTATGGCACTTGAAAGTCATGTGCCTGGTCAGCTTTTTAAAAGTGTTGAAATAGAGGCCAGCGAAATGGCCCCTGGGGATGCAAATTTTATCATACTTGCAGGAGCTCTAAGTTGACCGAAAGGCCTGAGTCTTGTCCCAGGAGGGCAATGCAAAAATGCTCATGGTGAAGACCGGGGGATCTGAGACTTCATTCGTAAAGAGTATTTCTCAAAGTAGCAACTTAAAAACTCAGCCTCTAAGTCCTTCTGTGCTATCACACCATGAAAAATATCCTAAATTGTGCAAGTTCAAAAAGTCTCAGGAGTTTAAAGCTACTGTAGTTGTTATTTTGGGGTCTTCTTATAATTTTCTGAGCACCTGAAATTATCTTTGATTATACCTGAAATGATCTTTGTTTATACTGCAATTTTTGGCATAGGTCCATTTCCTATGGGTTAATTGTCAGGCTTTCACATGTGACTAACATGAAGTAGTAGTTCCTTTTATTGAATTTTTTAAAAACTTTATTCTTAATTAACTAGGGATTTAAAACATTCAGTGGTTGTTTTGTAAGATTGCTATGGTCAAATATATTACAATTCCCATTCTTATCCCGTGTCAATTAGCAATTTTGCAATGAAAATCCTAATTAATTTAGTACCTCTACAGTATGTTGTCTTTCTACGACAGATTCATGTTTAAATGTTCCTTGGGGATTGGCCTTGTCAAAGAGCATAATTGAAGAATAAAGCTCACTGTATTCTTTCTTGAAAACAGGCTAATTTATATACCATATAAAGATTACTTCCCTTGTTTTAAGTGTTTTTCTGTCAAGTGGTGCAAAAAGATCTGCCTTATTAAATCTGTGGGGTTTTTTTGTTTTTTTTTTTTTTTCTTCCCCAGTAATTAGAGTTCCCACCCTGGATGGGACTGAACTGTGCTGAGTCCAAGCTTAGTCTATGGGGATTTGAATGCTGTCGTTCTGTAATGGCATGTTTAGAAGTGCGTGAGACGGACTTTTTCCCCCCGTCCACTGAACCCAAAGCAGAATTTAAGAACAAATGTAGCTCTCCTTCCAGTGTTTCAGGGCCTGTTTTGGGGTTGGTAGAGAGTGGCTGTCATTTTTAGACAATAGTTTTTAGTGTAAAATACAGAGATCTCCTTGTTACACTTCTCCTATGTGCTTTAACCTTTATCTGTTATACAAAACACAACCTAAAGCCCTTTGTTGGCCACTGTTCTTAGCAATTAAACCTTTCACTTATTGCATCTGAGTGACTGATCACGAACCAAGTGCTATGAGGGAGGCTGTAGCTGCTCTCAGTATGTTAGCACAGCTGCTATTAAATATATTTAACTTTTAGATGCAAAGAGTCAGAAATCCATGGCTGATCCCTTTGTTTTCACCTCAGTGAATCCTAAAGATCAGCGTTAGCACTGAATGCATGTTAATCTATTGCTGCCAGCTGGTAAAGCACCCATGAATAATGGGAGATTATAAGCAACTCACCCTTTTCCCGAGAGCATCTATCGATGCTTATTCGGAGGCTGTGCCAGTTAGGGCTCGCACAGTTGTCCTTTGTAATGAAACTCTTGACCTAGGAAAACTATCCAGAGAGCTTTAGAAAGGTGATCTCTGACAATATGCAGGTCACTGTAGCTTGCTGCAATTTCTGTGTGTGACTACTGCAGCTCTGACTTCCCAGTCATAAATTCATACAAGTGGCTGTATGGCCAAGGAGATTACCTGATGCCTGCCTAATGCTCTGGGCGATGTTGGTCACCTGCAGCAGGGCTCTAGGGATCGCAGCACATCAGCTTCAGAGGTTGCTCAGCCCCCGAAGTGTGTTTGCTCTCCCTGCGCCCCATTAGCGCTGGAGCGTAATTAGTCATAGTGTATGCACACCTCTGCCGCTCGTGGGAGACTGCCACGCTGTCACAGGAGATCAGCAGCTGGTTAGCAGACTGTTTGCTTAACTAATACACGGAGGGGAAAAAAGAGCTCTGTGTTATGAGGAAGGGGAATTTCACGTCCCTTATTAATATAGTAAAATGGTGTATTGATAATGACAAACTGTGAGGGCTAATATGCAGGAAATAATAAGCATAAGCAAAGGCTATTAAGAGTAATGGCAATCTAACTAGGGTTTTAAACAGTTGTTTCTAAATATGCATATAAAGTAGGGGTTTCATTTAATAGATATTTATAATTTTTCATTGAACACCATTATACACCTCCTTCCTCCCTCTGCTCTTCCAAGTTTAATATAATCCTGTACTAGAAAAGATATAAACACACGCATGCAGAGTAAGAATAAATATTAATGTGAAAATATTTTTTTGTTAAATATTTTGTCATATTAATGAAGTGTAACAGTGTTTTGTATCTTGGCTGCTGATTGGAGGAATGGGTGTTTGAATATTTAGTTGTTAATAAATTGCAAAGTTGGGAAAATGTGTTACATGAAGATGGAATCTGGCATTATAGGAAAGTTGACGCTTCTGTATAACAAGAAATAAGTTCTTCTCTGCTGCTGTTATTAGGGGTTTCTTATTGCTAGGATGTTGTCCAAGGAGACCAATCTCAACATTGTAGTACACGAATGCAAACTGAGTAGATCCATCTATAGCGTCATGAGGTGAAAAGCTCCAAAACCCATAGTTTGTGCTGAAGCACGTGCTCTATAGGAACAACAGACTGAAACATTGCCTTCTCAGTTTCTTAATTCACGTATGAGAGTTTACTTTCAGTCAGTTTAGTAATCTTTGGGTGTTTGCTTTCCTTGTAGCCACAACTACCAAAATCAGAGGAAAAAGATGGGAGTGCCATGTAGGTATTCTGAGAGGAAAAAAGTTAGAGAAGTGCAGTTTGTATACTCTCCCAGACATTTCTCAAACTACTCAAACCAAAAGTTTGTCAGTATTTCATGCTGACTTTTTTCATTAGCATTTCCATTCCTGTTCACTTGTCTGCAAGGATTAAGCTTTTCAGAGAAAGAGTTGTATGACTGGAACACTTTGCTGGTGCTTATGAAATTTAGTCATACCTCCATTTACTGCAGCAGTATCTTGTTCATTTAATAACCATCAGTTTTAGACTATCTAATTTGTGATTGCATGACTGTAAATGTATTTGAATTCTCAAGAAGCGACTGGCAAAATTTTCCCCTTAAAGGAGAAGTCATTTCAGGGCTCTTGGTTTCTGTGATGTCCAGCTTTCAGTAAGCAGTAGGAGTATGTTTTTTTGTGCAACAGAAATATTGCTTACTGCAGTACTGCTTATACTGTTCAGGACATGGGCTGTCATTTGAAATACAAATGTACTCACACTTTGATAAACGTGATGTACTTTTTTCTCCTATATCAAAATGGTTTGACAGAATTTTGATGAGATTGTTTTTTTTTGACAGGATAGTGCTATTCTTTTGATGTACAGTGCTTTACTGAGATTATGGCTGTGCTTGTATTCTGATATATTTATCTTTGAAATAAGTTTGTAAGGCATTCTTAAGTGAGGAGGTGCTGATAAGATCACAACAGTGAATGGTTGTAGTAAACTGATGGTATTTTTTACAATTAAGCATAATCATGGTCCATCAGTCCTTTGGACTAAGGAAAGGTATAAACTGGGAAGGAGTACATAAAAAGGAAACTGAAAAAGATACACATCTCAACTATATTTAAGCACTAGTTCACAGTTAATCACATTAATAGCTCCAGGAAACGATCTGAGGACCTCATACAATGAACAGGCCTATGCATCAGCTAGCCAGTAGCAGCCTTATGAGGTATTTCCAATTTCACTGAAGGGTCACCATAGTGGCAAACTAGGCTTTGAAATCTGGTAATTCAACTAAACTAAAACTGATGGTATGCAACAGTTGTGTTTATTCCTCATCTGCCATTTGTAGAGGATAGTGAAGAATGAATGCATGCATTTTATGTGAGCAATACACTAATTTTAGGGCCGGTGAAAGTACATGTCCAGTTTGTCCTTTGGGAGATGCTACTGAAGGTTGCAGTGCTTAACTGTTATTTTTGCCTCAATGTTCACTTTAGTAATGAACACAGCGGGAGCTTTGATAAAGCTGACAGGAAAAAAGGGAAAGTCACAGATCAGGAAAGTGCTTGTTAAAGAATTTCTGGAGAATCTGAGCATATTCAAATCAGCAGACAGATGAAATTTAACATGGTGTGCTCAGTGAACTGGTTAATTGGATCCATTTTCAGTTAATTTGGAGAACTCGTAGAGGACAGGTGAGGTTTCAAAAGGACAAATATACTTGCAGGAAAGAAAAAGGCGACATGGGAATCATGCCCCAGTGAGTTTAATTACAAGACCTTAATTGTTCTAGAAAATCTACTAAATAAGGAAGCAAGTTTTGCCAGTATCTGGAGAGAAGGAAGTAGTTGTGGAGAGCTGTAAAACTTTAGGTTTAAGGCAGAGAAATTCTACCTTTAGAGACTTATTGGGAGCTTATATTGACATTTGAATTTCGCAGTAAAAATCCTTCTTGCCTCCCTACCTCTGAAGTCAAACATGGGAATCTTCAGTCCCCTGGGCCAGATGCTACTTGCTGTGAATAAATAGCATTAGTATCTTATTACAAGCCTTTTCGAATTATTGAGTTTGTCTTAGTTGGCTGATTATGCAAATTGAACCAAATCTGTGTGTACTGAAAAACACCTGGACTGCCTGAGCCATGGAAAGAAATTAGACCTGGCAGGGTTTTGGGACCACCTACACAAATACAGCTGTGTAAAGACCAAGAGCTAATAGCAGTTACCACTGTTATTAACTGAGCAGAAGAGTAAATTAGTGTACACTGGAAACAGTTTCTTCATAAAATGTGAGTTGCAGAGAATGCCAAGTAGTGCAGCATAAGGGTCTAAAGGCAGAGAAGAGAACCAGTAGAAACCTCAGTCGTGTGTGTTACAGCAACTAAGAGCAGGCAAGACAAGACTGAAAACCACCACAAATGCTATCACATTGTCATAGTTTCTGAGCACTAGGCCAGAGTGTATAGCAAGGACCAAGGAGATGATGTTCTCAGTGCGAGAGCATTTCTGCACTCGTCTGCCACTCTGATGAAGGTGATGAGCAAACTACCACCCTGAATGCAATTAATCTGGACCTATGTTAATTCCTTTTAATTGGGGCATAACTCCCTGTGCTAGAAAAAGTGATGTCAGCACTGAAGGAAGGAGCCCTAGGCACTGGAACAGATAGGAAAAGGAGCAGTGCATTTCTCCCTCAACATAGCATGAAATAAAACAATGTCTTAGAAAAGACTGTGACGGATCAGAGATTGAAGAGGCAATGTTGGTCACCTTCAGCAAGCCACAGGTTCAAATAAATTTATGGATAAAGATTAGATTGGAAGATATGCAGGATGTTGCAATTATAGCAGCAGAAAAAAGTCTTTAACCATTATTATGTTTAAAAAAAGTTATGCACTTTGCCGTATGAAAAGAAGGGAACTGAAGAAGAGCTGGAGCATAAAAGGGTAATGGTGAAGTTTTCAACTGATGGCGCTGTGATGAAAGATGATAGGTGAAAGAATCCAGCTGTCCCATAATTTATGCCCCTAGGAAAGTTCTTGTGCCTTCAGGCAGATAAAAAGAGGAGCTTGGCTCTGTCTGTGTTATTACGAAGGCAGTGAATTTGACTTCTCACAGGACTAATGTTAGAAAAACTTCCTCTAAAAATGAGAGAGCTGACTCAGACAGAAGGTTATGGTTTTTTTACATTCACTTTCTCAAAAGTGCTGGCATTTATGCATTTACAATATTATTGCACTACTTCTGTTTATTATTAGATGTCAGCAGTATACAAAAGTAGTAACTTCTTAAGTGTATATACAGTGTTTTCCATGAGATGGAAAGACCTGGAAAGACCTTTTGAGACAAATAGCCTTATTTGTAGAACTTAATACTTGCTGATAGTTCTGTCTCAGTATGTACCTCATGGGGTTGTTTGGGTGTTATGCTGCTTAATTATCTTATTGATTACAAACTTAGAAATAATTATTTAATTTTTCCAATTGTTCTTAGCCTAACGGCACGCCGCAGACCCTGTGTTGCTTGGGACTATTGCAAAGTAAGGCTTGCAACAGTAAGAGTGTTTATCTGCTGCTTCATTGCTCCCCTGCTGCAGTTTAGCGATAGCTCAGAGATGTTGGGAGGTGTGGGGAGACAAGGTTGTACAAGGTGATTTAGGTGCAAAAACTCTTGAGTGCTCTATTTGGCCTAGAATCTAAAAGAGCATAGCTGAGAGGAAGATGAAAGCTCGGAGTTCAGATGTAAGTCTTCAATGAAGAATGGTGTAAACTTGGGTAAAATTTTCAAACCAGCTTAATTTTGTTTGGGATCTAAATAAATGTGTGCTTGTAACCCTACATATAGGGTCCCTGTGTGATCAGAAATAAATACGCAGTGCAACACTCATACCTGAAGTAGGAATGATTACCACTCAGGTCCCTATATAGAAGAAGCTAGACAGCATGATGCTGGGAAATATACTGCAGCAAAAGCAGCACAAATTGTCCCTTTCAATCATTAAGCTTAGTGATGAGTTATGCTCTTGTAATTTGACAAATAATTGAGAGAGATGAATGCTCAGTGCTACAGGCAAGCATGTGTGTCCTTATTAGCGATAATAGCAGGTACATCCTGAATCTGCTCATGTATAATCTTGAAATTGGTCTGTGGGTAGCATTACCCGAGTTACATAACCTTGTAATATGAGCACAAACAGCAGCACCGGGGGGTCTGTGCTTGTGAAGGTTGCCCATGGATTGGGGCAGTGCAGTGGCACTGACCACAAACATGAGGGATATCAGCACCCCGACATTACCTTGCAGGAGCACCTTTTTGCTGCCCTGAAGGAATCCCCCTCTCCACCTCCTGACATTCTGGGGGCTATGCCATGAATGGCATACAGTGCTTTAGAGCAAGGCTTGATTAATTGGGATCGAAATGGCATTTCTGCATGTCCTTCAGATATTGTTTCATTGCTGAGGAAAATGACCTGGGTGGAAGAGCAGCCAGGAGGCATTTTATGACATGCATACCTCTACTAAAGAAAATTGTTATCTACTTTCTGTTTCTAATGGGTTGCACATTACCTGGAAGTAACTTGGATGGCATTTTATTTCATTTCTGTGAATAAAATGCATAAAAACTTATGTAGGTGAGAGATGTGAAGATTCTTAACCAAAATATTTGTCTCTAAGGTTCCACATTTACAGGTTCCATTTTTACAGGAAAACTTATAAACCATGCTGGACACACTGAAGGTGTCTTGAAAGCAAAAGTCTTTATTGACATAGACAAGCATAGAAAAATACATTGACCCACTTAGAACTGGAAACCTCTTGAGGATGGCAGGGTCTGCATGTACCTGCTAGATGAGAAAGCCTGCAGAGGAGAGCACTGTGAAAGAATCTTAAAAATACTGCTGTGCAAATAGGAGAAAGTGTTTATGTGTGTTGGAGGGGAAACAAAAAAACCCACTGCATTTAAAAGGATCATAAATAACATCTTTAATTATCTTATCTCATACTCAAATGTCCTGTTGTGCATGTGTGCTATCAATAAATTGATGATACTGCCATAACAGGAAAGGTTTCTAAACAGCTATAGTCAATAATAACAATATATGCTGAGCTGCTGGTTGCATGTCAGAAGATTTGTTGCTGCTTTGAACTAGCTATGAAAGCAGATAATTAATGACCTTTTCTGAAAAGGGAAGAAGAAGTCTTTGGGATAAAGAAAACAGAGTTTAAAAATACTGTAAAAAGTATGAAAATCATGGTGTCTTTAATGATTGTAAAAATTTTCATGGCTTAAATCCTCTTTCTTGCTAAGCTTTATCTCCCACACACAAACTCCTCCTGAGGTTCTGCACTCCCAGTTGACTGTGCAGTGTAGCTCTTGGAGGCCTCCAGGCAGAGCAAGCAGCTGTCTGTCAGGTAGACCTGTGTTAAAAAGCAAGGAGATGCAGAAGATGAGGCATAAGGTTGATATGCTGCAGTAAAAACTGTAGTCAAGCTCACAATTTTGAATTTTCTAGGAAGACAAGGAAGTGGGGAACTGCCCCTGGCAAAGTAGCTTGAGTGTTTATGCTGGATGTGGTGTTGCATGTACTGTGCCTAAAAATCAACCAGCACCTCAGAAATCATGAGGTTAACGATATACTTTTATGTGTCTTGTACAATATTTTCTAGGAATGTGTTGGTAGCCACAAATCCCTGTGAATATCCCTGTGAGTAACAGAGGCAGCTACTGGTGGCAAAATCAGGAGCTGGAAGAAAATCCTCCTAAACTGTCAGTTGTGACTGATTTCCAAAAGAGCCATCAATGGCTGACTCTTCCAGTACTCAGTGGCTGTGCCCAAGAAGTTAATTTGAGGTATCTATGGTGTTTGGGTTCAGAAGGTTGCCTTGGAAATTTGAATTTGAATGTGAAATCTAACCCTTTAGTCTACCTGAGAATTTTACAGGGAAGCTGAGTGCACAGCCTGGTGGCATGTGGTGTGGTTTAATCTTTTGTTTTAGAAGAGCTAGAGGAAGGGTACCCAAAGGTGGGAAGAATTCCTCCTGATAAGTCTAACTTAGATTTTATTTAAATTTGTTTTACTTGTGATTTTTGTCTACTTGCAACTTGCAGCAACAAGTGTAATTTTTCTCTTGCAGAATAAATGTTTGCTGTTTTGCTGCTAAGTATACTTTCTGTTATACAGACCTAGTGAGTTCATTTGAAATGGAAAATCTCAGGGTTTTCTGCTCCCGTGTATATATTACATCAGAAAAAAGCAGATGTGTCCAGTCTGTGTGAAGCAGACTGTAAAAGGGACAGTAGACTAACTGGTGGGCAGATATCTTTTTTTCTAGGTGGGAATTCCCTCTAGCTGGCTCAAATCAGCACTCAGTCGTCAAAGAGCAGATGGTATAGAGGCATTCCATGGTGTGGATGCAGACAGAGTAATTGCAGTCTCTTTTTACAATGTAGTAGAGTTTCTAGAATGAAAGAAGACACAAAACCTTTGGAGATGCTTTTTGATTGCAGGAGCTGCTCCTGAGACGTTGGTCTTGCTCCCAAAACACGAGGGACTGAAAAGTGAGTCTCCTAACAGTAGTCTACTTTGATTCAGGAAAAGTGTTTCCCTTCCCATAGTAATCAGAAGTTCGTGTACATTGCAACAATAACTGCTGTTCCCTTGGTTCCTGCTTCCCTATTCCCCATGTCCAAGGCGCTTCATCCAATTCTACAAACTGCAGCTTTTCAGTAAAATGCTGCTCTGCACTGGAAGGAGAGAGGAGGGTCAAGCCTGTTGTGCTGCTGTTGCAAGAGGGCCCTCAACACAGCACTCTTCTGCAACTCAGCTTGCTTGGGATGGGCTCCTGATGTCCCAGGATGGGGTGGCACCTACAGTCAGAGGAGCAAAAGAAATGTGATTCAGTCATATACACAGGATCTTCACTCAGGCAAACACCTTGGCTGCTCTGAGAAGGGAGCTGAAGCTTGAGGAGCTGTAAGAGAATGTCACACAAATAACTGACTCAGAAAACCAAACTGAATCCTGTCTGAGCTGTCATGTTCCTATTCAGAAAGAGGTCCCTCAGTACCTGTTAATTGGTACAAACTCTGCAAAGTGAGGTGAAATCACATCCTGGAACTTGGACAAGTCAGAGCGAAATAGTTCACTTCTGGTGTTCCCATATTCCTCTCAAGGCAAACATACGAGTTAAATTCTTAACACAATAAAATTATAGGGCATTCCACATAAGGACACTGCTCTATGAGTCCTAGCAGGGCAATCACAGAGGCTGAATTCCTAAAGGAAAGCCCCCTATGTGACTCCTGGCAGGACAATCACAGTGTTTGAAACCTCCAGCCGTGAAAAACTGCATAATACAAAGCTATCAAAACAAATGATACTCCCAGCATGAAAAACATAAAGGGGGCATGGAGGCTTAAATTGTATTAGTAAAACCTTGTTGTAATTGGCCTTTGGCATGAAAGAAAGAAGCTGCCATTCAGTTCTTTGGCAAGGGCAAAACTTTTTAAGTTGAATTACTGAGAATAATAACCTTTCTTTCTAGGATTAAACTACACTTTAGAGCATTGCCCATTTAGAAATTTACTTGAATAGGGTATCTCTGAGTATATCTGAACCCTGACAAAAATAAGGGGATCACAGCAAAGGATATGGGAAAAGAGAGACAAGCCTGGTATCCATTTCCTCAGGAGCTTAGTGGGAGATACTGAAGTGGCATCAGAAATTGCCAGCATGGCCTTTCGGTTGCATACAAGGTCCAAGTCTCTCAAGATGATGATTATGATCACGAAAAGAGATTGTATAAGAACAAAGCTTTTAAGTGCCCACCTGGAGCTCAAAGAAAAGGCTTGTGTTGGAAGTGACCTGACAGCTGTTTAACTTGAGAAAAAGTCTTCCATTCCCTGTTTCCTTAAGTGAGGTGTCAGTAAAGTTGCAGGAAGACACCTCCTTGCTAGTGATGTGTCAGTATTACATAGGTGTGCTCCTTGTCACTCCCTGTGTTAGTAACTGTGACGGAATTTGGTAGCTTTGTAAGATCATGTTCTTGTCAATGTTTGTGTGCTCATCTGTGCGCTGTAACTCGCCTTCACCACAAACTCAGAGTGTGTAGAATCACTTTTGCAATGCTTGATAGTACTGCATCCATAACGTGCTCATCTTCTGTGAGTAAAGTGTTTGTGCTGGGAGGACACGAGGAAATGTTTAAAATGTGAACAAGGGGGCAGTGGAGTTATGCAGGCTTGTCTGAGAGTGTTGCTTGTGCACTTCGCAGCATTTACCCACGTGGCACTGCTGCTGTGAGAGCTGTACATGCTCCAGCTTGTGCCTAACTCTGCTTGGCAGCAGCACAGGCTGACTCTGACGGGGTGCTTTCCCTGTCACTTGTGCTTCTCTGCCTGCCCCTTGTATCCTCTGATGTGTGACTGCAGAACTTATTTATGTGCATGACTCTTCGGCACCGGGCTCCAGTTGATTGTTATCAAATACAGCATAAGCAGGGAGGAATAGTCAAGAACTGTTCCCATTTCATGAAACAATGTACTCCTTACGAGTATGACAATTGCAGTGAAAGAGTTTAAGCAGATCAACCTGCAGCAAATGAAGTCTTTAAATGCTTCCATTAAGCCTAGAAGTCAGCATCCTTGCTATTTTTCTGAAGGTAGGCAGGTCAGCAGAATGAGCAGACATATTGTATGGAGACCTTCTTCCCTTAACTCAGGTACATCGGGTCTTCCAAACAAGACCTTTTTTCTTTCCAGGACGCAGTTGAAATAAGATGTGTAGACTGGTGTGCAGGCTTTGAGAAGGCTAATTGGTGGAGAAAGTCTGAACTTCTTTTGGTACTTATAGCTTAATGAGAGTTAGATTTGTATTGCTCCCTGATGCCCTTAAGGTTCACAGGCAGTAATTCCATGTCCTTTCATATGTAGTGGATGAATGAACAATGAATGGTGGTGTTCTACGGCAAAGAATAGAGTGATGTTGCCTTAAAGCAAAATTAAGACTGCATTACACCTATCTCAGGCTCTCTAGGCAGAGAGAGAAGCTATGTTTTTAAATTCAAGAGATGAGGGAGAGTCTTTTTAGAAAGCACTGGTAGGCCTGAAGCCACCTAACAGGTTTGAGTGAAACTTCCATGTGCTGCCAGATGAAGAAATGAGGTAATCAATCCAATTATAGAAGTGTCTGCTTCTATAATTTTTGAGTTGCAGCAGCTGCCCGGGATTAAGTCCTCATAATCTCTTCACTATAGGGCTGATTAATTTTTTTCATCATGAATGCTTTTACACTGGGGAGAAAGATTTGCAGTGTACATTAGGGAAAGTTTTCTCTTTGAAGATGTTCTTGCTATCTTCACTCTCAAAAGTGGTTAATTTGGGGCACTTTACTAGGAGTATTTTCAAAAATACTTAATTTTTCTTTTTATCCAAAAGAGAATTATCAGATGTATAAGCAAAACTATGAAGGATAATCATCTCTAGTAGGTGCACTCCAAGGTGCTGTTGCTACTTAATTCTCTGCGTGTTTCAAGGCAATGATAGTCAGCACCAATATCTTACTTTCCCCCGGCAAAGGGTCTGGGTGGCTTCGTGCCTAGGGGGAGGGCAGATGCCTCCTCTCTCATGTCACACTGAATGAAGCTTGTAGCAGAAGTAGAGGCAGTATCTATTCTTGCCAATACTCCTTGTAGTTGACCCACTTTGCCGCCCCCTCCACCCTGTGAAGCTGTTCACTCATAGGACAAAAGCTTTTCTCTTGGGCTCCCCCATGAGTGGATTTTTTTTTTTGGTTTTTTTTTGTTTTTTTTGTTTTTTTTTTTTTGTTTTTGGGCTGGTGAAACTTTCTACTGCACGTAAAAGGCATCAAAGTATTTTCAGAGGTTTTTGTTTTAGTGTTTTTTTTTTAAAAATTTTTTTTCTTTTCTTTCAGGTTCAACAATGTAGTATAAAGATAGATGCATCTGCAATTTTTAGTGTAGCTTTAGTTTGCGTATTGAAGACCAAATCCTTCCAGGACACCTGGAAGATGCAGCAAGCAAAAAAGAAAATGAGAAGTTAACTGTGAGGGAAATAAAGAAAGGCAAAGAGATGTTGAGGGAAGTAGAGTAGGTGAAAGATCTTAATTGTCTTCTCCTTATTAATTTTCTGTTACCTATGTAAAGTTTGTGAGGGATACTGAGCCATGAAAGTGGTTCCCATCTACCTCATGGTTTACTTTTTTAGTATCTGTGGTCAGCTGGTTCACCCTCTGGAGTGACTTTTGGGTAAACAGGACAAGGTCAGGAGGAGAGTTTGCTACCTCACCAGTTTGCTTGATGCAGAGCTGAGCTTGTGCTAGCAATGAAATATGTGATTGGCAATGGAGTGGAGCATCTGATCAGATTCTCTGAACTGCAGTAATGGTCCACTTGGTTCAGTGAGAGGAACAGAATGCATTTATTTCTGCAACTTGTTTGGTAGACAATTTTTCACAGATCTTACAGCTTGATACACTGCTTAAAGAGACTATGTAGTCTGTCATGGAGTCAAATGAGGGTAATGCCCAAAAAGTAGCCAGCCAGAAAACCACATGAAGAATGTGCATGGTTGGACGAGCAAATAGCAAACTGGTGGAGTGTTTGCTAGAAGGAAATCTGGAAGACATTGAGCTGTGATGCAGAAATGTAGTTTCTATCTTTTGGAGAGTATTTGGCGTCTTTTTAGTCTATCCCACCCCTTCCATCTTAGCCAGCTGCATGAAAACTCCCTATGGGTGGCAGAGGGCCACCAGCAGTATTGCGGTGCTCTCAGAATGAGAGTTGGATGGATGGATATATTCAGCTGTGATTTTAGCATTGGCTGCTTCGTGTGTGGGAGTACTCTTGTGTAGCTGGAGAGACTGTGAAACATGGGACGGAGAAAACATAACATTGTCACCTACTGCTTGCGGCTTTTCACTTGTGTCTTTCGAAGAGTTCCCTGGTGCAGGAGAGCAGTTTCCTGGTGTGATTCAAAGCAAGCAGACTTCTGTTCAGGTGCTGACACTGTGCAGCGTTTTTGGTGTGTTAGTTTTATTTAGGTTGCATGTTTTTTCTTTTTTTTTAGTAGAGGGGAACTCAGTGTTTTTTTTAAAAGACTTCATTCAGTAGATGGGCAGGTTTGGGGAAGACAATTGTGTGTAGTGTTGTTGAGATAGGGAGGCCATGTGATCAGCTCTCTGTGGTTGTGGCAAAGCAGGACTATTCTTAAGCTGCTAAGGAACAAGTGCCCGATCTGTTGCTCAAAACCTATTCCAGCATTTTCCTTAATAGCTTGTCTTATTGTCTGTTTGTTGTGGTGGTGAGAAGTTCCTAATACTTAAACTCAGTTTTCTCTAGTGCCCTTAATGCCTCTGTTTCTTTTTCAGATCTTGTGATTAATGACTAAAGTTGCTTTAATATTCTTTATAACATCAGCTGATGTATTAATGTTTTTATTTCTGTTTGGTATTAAGATTTTCTTTAACTAGTTATATTTTTCATCCAGTAACATTTGCCCCGTTTTTTTTAAGTACAATATCCTAAAGTAAAACCAGCACTCTTTCGAGTGCTAGCAAGTCCAGAAAAGAATAATATTTTGTTACCACAGACAATTTTATTAAGCAAATCAGCTCAGTCAGCTCAGTTGTTACCATAAACTTTTCCATTAAAACCCCTCAGGAATATAAAGGAATATAAAGGCCTCTGACATGCATCCCGTTCTTGAATTCACCCATCTTCCTCTAAGTAAATTTGCTTGTAGAGCTTATTTTCTGTGGAAACCTTTGTTTCTCCAAAGGATACCTAGCAGATTCATGTCCTCAGTGAGAAGGTAAGATGGATAAATAGCTACCAGTTCTGGACAAAGCCTGTATGTGACAGAGTTTTGGCAGTTGTAGCTTGTTGTAGGAAAATGGAGAATTTCTGAAGTTTTAGAAAATTCCCAGTTCCAAATGTACCTCATCAGTGTATGTGTGCAGTAACTCTCTCTTTTACAAAGATAACTGGATGCTCCTTTTTCCTTGTTTGTGTATCTATCTCTTTGAAGCGAATAATTTGATCTCTTGCATTTTCTGTAATCATCTGTCTCTAATTGTGCATTATGCTCCTTAAATGCAGAATCAAGGAGCTCTTTATGTTCCTAATGAAAATACAAATTTTAAGTCAGAATTTAAAGATTATGAAAATTAATAGTTTCTGCAGTGAACAGTTCCTGTCTCTGCCAGCAGTATCCCCTCCTTGCAAAGCTGTCCCAATTTTGTCACCAGAAATTGTTTCCTCAGTGTTCAGTTTCAGCAGAAAATTAGCTGTATGGGGAAGACGCAAGGGTTATAAAAGGTTTAGGAAACCTCTGCTGATCTACCCCCGTATTTTTTACTGGTTATGTGGCTAGTTATGTGGAGAAGCATTTCTTCTCTGTCCTGTTGCTAAGTTATTCTGTGACCTTGGGCAAGCCAGCTCAGCTCTTTGTGTTTTGTTCCCTATCAGAGGTGAAAAAAACCCACCAAATAAAACTCCTGCCTCAATAGTGGCCCTTATCAGTCTCAGGCTGTAAGCAAATAGGCTCTGAAGCGTTTCCTGTAATAACAGTATCTAACCTAATGCTACCTTTTGAAAAGCATCCCTCAAGAGAAATCATACATTTAAAAGGTACCTATTTTTCTCTTTTACTTGCTGTCTTTAGAGAGAGATGAATGTTACCTCTAAGTGTTTTGAGAAATATTTTTGAAAACCCAAAATTTGAGACTTATGAGCCTTGTTGCTCTAACAATTAGCTAGGCCAGGGTGTGCATCAGTAGGCTGCTGGTGCTGCTCTTCGATGGATGGAGAAACTCAGCCTTCTGCTTGGGTCCTCAGAATGCCTTCAAAAACATGTGCCAGCAGTCTATTGATGCACAGCCTGTTGTGACTTATTGTTATGTTCAATGCACAGCAGATTACAAAGGTAGGTTATTTGTTAGCATGATTTTCCAGACTGCTGCTTGAAGAATTTTAACAGCGTCCACTAAACTCCCTGAAGTATAGTTCAGAATGAATAAAATTCTGCTTGATGATGTTTACAGGCGTCTCTGTGCCCACTGCTGATGAGTCATGGAAAACAGCATATTCCTTTGGCTCCTGACTATGTGCGTGACATGCACAGTTATTAGCTGTGTGGGGCTGTGCTTTACAATTCACAAGTTGGTTGCTTTTATTTTAATCTGTGTCCTAATTCAGATGTTTTCATTTTGAAAGGAAAATAAGGACACTCTTTGCCTCTCTAGCTGCTGTCTTGCAGCCGTAGCACCTCAGAGCTTGCCCACTGAATAAGTTGCCCTCCTGTTTTTTTCTTCAGAACCTCTGCAGTGGCTGTTACTACCAAACACTCATTAGATCCTTTCTCTTCCTTTCTTTAAAGGGTGTTCAGTCATTTCCCACTGTATCTATTCTTCAAACCACTGGTTCATTTGCTTTTCTCTCTTCTCATAATGGCATGCCGAGCTTTCATGACAGCTGAGTATCTCTGGGGCCTTATTCCAGCTTGAACATTAGGTCATTAAAACAATGCTTTTGTGCGTGTCTGAAAAGGCTATGATGTGCAGTAGTTTTGCTGTAGTGTCTAACCTTATCCAACACAGCTTTTCCATTTAAAACAAACAAAAGAACTTTAAATTATAATGCCATAAAGCTTAAGTTAATTAGAAGCTTCTTTCTTTTTCTTTAAGAATGACTGAATATTGATTGTCCAAGACACTGGAAATTGGCTTGGATGTGATTTATGTTTTGGGGTTACTGGTCAAGAGTGCAAGTGTGTGTCTTCAAATTTTTGCTGTCCCACCTCTAAGCATTTGGAATTTAACAGAAGGAGGTATATTAAAGGCAAAGTTTGCAGCATTCAAATCTCTGAAACCCAAAGGCTATGATTTTTTTTTTTTTCCCCCTCCCAGCTCTGTTCCAGATTACCTAAATAAACTGTACTCTGCTGAATTTGCAATTTCTGTTAAGCACCTAGAAGATGATTAATGTGCTGTGAATAATATCATGATAGCTGGCTGAAGGGCGTCTCTTCCTCATGAATAACAACAGTGTGGTAATGTGCCAGAATCAAGAATATTAACTTCATAGCAAGCTTTATCAATGTTAACTCACTGAAAGCAGGCAATGTGTCTGACTTGCTAGCTTCCAGATTTTAATGAAGGCAATTAAACAAAATGTGATCTATTCTTTTTCCATTTATTTATAGATTTAATTACCAGTAGTTAATTTGGCTACAATTCTATAAATACATACTACTGACCTAGTGTGTCCAAGTGGGAATTATATTTTAGTTTAAGATTGATTCTTGGTAAATAAAGTAATTTTTCAGTGTTGCTCCATAGCTTGTGCTTTGTAATACCATGGAACCAAACTCTTAATCTTCCTCAGTGCATCCTCAATGTAAGTGATAATAGTTATATTTATTTAGGTATTTATATTTCCTCAGGGTTGTGGTTTAACCCTGGTCAGCAGCTAAGCACCTCACAGCTGTTCATTCCTTCCCCCTGGTGGGATGGGAGAGAATCAGAAGGTTAATTGTGAGAACCCATGGGTTGATATAAAGAGAGTTTAATACCTAAAGCAAAAGCTGTGGATTTTTAGACTAGATTAGATTTGTAATATCCAGCCTGTGGTCTGTGCCCACCACTGATCTTCCTTTAGTTGCAAACTTGTAAAGATGGATTCCTTTAAGTGTGCTTTTAAAAGTGGCATGTTATTAAATTGAGGGTTATACTTATCTTTAAACGTATTTGAACAGGAAGAGCAGCACTGATGAATATGTATCTTGTTATAAGTGGGTGTGATAGGTGAAAGAGGTATTTATAGGCAGCTTTATGTTTTTGGCCATAGATGGGATGTATTGCAGCCTGTCTTTTGTTAAACTCTGAAGCTTTGTCCAGGAAGACAAAGTGTGGTGTGACATTGCCATGTCTCCAAAGGCTGCTGCAGTTTACACTATGGTTCTAGCTGCCCCCAGGGCACTTTATGACAGCTCAGAGAATTAAGAATATAATTTAATTGGGGAAAAAGGAAAATCAGAAGAGAGGTGGTTTAGGGCAAGGTGGTGCTTGCTCTGTAGTTCAGCCCAGAAAGCTTTCTTTTAAAAGAAAAAAAAAAAACGGAACCAAAGGATGACATAGCATTCCAAACAAAATCTGAAAATATTTAGCAGAATGTGACTTCAGTGCAGCTATATACTTCCACCTAATGCATCTGACTCTCCCAATGCCCTTTTGAAATTCTTCATGCATAGTTAAAGAGAACTTTAGAAGTATTTAGTGTTAAGTTTTAGTGTGTTTTTTAAAAAAAAAATTCTACTGACTTCCATGGGGCCATGAAAATAAAATCAATATTGAATGTTGTTAAACACCTGTCCTTTAGTAAGCTTACCAAAATACACCCTCTTTCTGAGCCGCAGATGTCCTTACCTAGACTCAATACTCCTAATAATCTGCTGTGTCTGCTTCCCCATAATGAAGATAAGGAGCGATCTGTAGCTTTTTAAAATTTCTGTGGGAAACAGTGATTGGAATGTTACCCTTTGTACAGCTTTGAGGAGAATACTGGAGTTTGTGAAAGTGTTATATAATGAGATGGGTTTTCTTCCTGTTATTAGGAATTTAATTAACTTATTTTTCAGAGTGCAATGGCTACTGAAGCTGTCTATAAAATATCACTGATCTTAGATTTTTATTATGTATAGACTACAAAATTGAGACAACGGGGAGTAGCATTTTGTTTTTCATCCCAATATGGACAGAACATTCCTTCTGCGTGGTTGAAAGTATTCAGATGGGAAAAAAGCAGGAAAAGCATGTCTGAGAAATTATATTGATTTTTGGGGAGTAGGTTTGAACCATGTTAGTCTGTGAACTGTGCCGCACAGAACAAAGATTAGCTCTTGCTTGAAAGCTCTTCATCCCTCTGATGAAGAGACTAGAGAAAGAACAACACAGTGGGGAAAGGAAGCACAAGATAACTCAAGGATGGTATTGCTTGGGGTGAAAACCTGCTGTCTGAGAAGGCTAAACCTGAGCAAAGCTAACTTTAAAAAGAATTATACAGAAGCAGATGCATTTGATGCAGTGTAGGTATAGCTGGTGCTTAGAAATGGAAGGGATAGATTGTTTTAACACTTTAATCTGAAAACTGATACTGAATAATAGCATATCATCACATTTTTTTGGTCAGACAATATGAACAGTATTCAGGTATAATCTGGTCTTGATGTTTGGCTTTTTCTCCCTGATTCCCACTGGCTTCAGTGAAAACTGAAAGATAATTCCTGCCTTTCAAAACTGTCTTCAATTAGCTCAACCTATTACCCAGTGACACCCATATTGCTGCGATTTTTTTTGGAAAAAAAATTATAGATTATGTCTATCATTTAGTCTCTATAAATGACTGGAACTTTTAGTAAAAAAACCAATAATCTACTACATTTTGGTATCTGCACTCAATGACATAACTGCTTTGGGATTTCAATAAATGAGGTCTTTACATAACAGGATTTTAAAATAAGGTTATACAATTATTTTAACCTAAATGCTTAAGTGACATATGACTGCAGGCCAACCAGATGTGAATACACCAGGGCAGATAGCCAAGTCCTTAAAAAACTGAACCTATGTACTCTGTCCAGGTAGATTGGAATCTATTCTAGACATCTCATTTTTTTACATAGACATTGAGCTGAGGAAGTTTGGAGTTGCGAGCATGTGGAATCTTCCCCCTTTAATGGCAGCTGATGGGCCATGACTAAAGGAGGAGAGAAGCCTGACCTAAACAAAAAGGCTATTTTTCTGTAAAGCACATAAAAGAAAAGCTGCCCAGGGCAAAACAGAGAGGACCAGAGCAATTGAGACAAGGGCTGATATCCAGGGATGGTAGTCTCGTCGATACTCTGTGGAAGTCTGTAGGTGAATGTTTGCTTGGTGGAGCTCAAGGAACAGGAGACTTATGAATTTGTGCTGTGCAGGTATAGAGAAAGTTGGACTCTGGATGGGGATTTGTAGTGCTGAAGGCAAAGAAAAGACAGGTTAAACCTTTAGTCTAGGCAAATGTGAAAAGAAACACACTCTAAGAAAAATATTCTCCTGTGTGGTTTGGGAGTGATGTTTAACTTGTACAAAAACATGGAAAATGAGGAGTCTTTTATTCTAGAGCTATAAGATACTGTATAACAGTTTAGTATTACCAAATGTAGATACCTATCTTGAATTTCATCCAGCAATCTAAAAAATAGTCTTTGGTCTCTAAATCAGATGTAACATGCCTTTTTGTCAAGGTGTCTTTTTTTCCCTTTTTTTTCGAGTTAAAGCTATTCAAAGGACACAACATATTTTTTGTTATCTTCGGGGAAAATGTATTTCTAGTCTGAATCAGTCTAGCTTCAGCTTCCACGCATGGTGTTTTGCTGTATTTTTCTTGTCTGTGGTAAAGGGCCATCTATTGTCACAAATCACTTCATGGAGTAGCTGCTGGCAGATTTTGATTGAGTAACCTTTTGGTCTGTTTTTTAATACATATTTTGCATTGAACTTTGTTGTCTGTTTTGTATGATTCTGTTTTTTCCTTTCCTTAAACTCTCACTTTTGTCAGTATGCCAAATTTGAGACACCAGAAACGGGCAGAGTAGGTGCATAAAATAGTGTCAAAAGGGATTTTTTTCTTGGTAAGATTCTTACTTATGCTGTCTGCAAAGGCAAATCTGCCACCAGTATTTAGTGTCTTTGTACTAACGTTCTGTGAATGGATTGCCATTAAATTTCCTTGCTGGGCACTAGTGCCTTTTTCTTCCTTCTTTTTTTTCATTTTCTCCCCCCCTCTTTCTTTGCTTCCTGACTGCAGGCTGTTTGACCTTTGTGGAAGAAAGATGAAGTCTGCCTATTAGCTTGATTTACTGTACATGGTGATTTGCATAGCTTTTCCATGATACTTTGTTTCAGCCCATTACATTTGCCCATACTCAACGGTAAAATTTCCTGGGCCTGTAGTAATGACATTTGCATTAGAATAAAGTGGAAACTAAAATATTTTTTAATTAGAGGAAAAAGAAATACAATCCCTAAATTACATCCTGCTTCAATCTCTCATGCCATGTTATGAGACACGAAGTACAACATTTGATCTGGATATCTTCCCTGAGTGCAGTATGAAAGGTAATTTGGAATTAAGGGCTAGTTTTCTCTGGAAAACTTCAAATTGCTGACAGCTGATTAAATACTGAGTGCTTCCATGGTACTGGCACCTTGTAATGCAATTCTGACAGGACATCCTGACTTTAAGTAGCTGAAATGATCCCTAGAGTTAAATGATCCCTAGTCAAACCTGAGAGATACTGTGACAATTCCCATTTGCATTGGCAACCTTGTTCTGAACTGAAACTGTCAGGCATTGGTCTATTTTGGTCTATGGCCATTTGCCACCTCTTGACCAGCCCACAAGGCTGGCTTTTCTGTGGCCACCCAAGGACTGACCAACAGATAGATGCTATCCTCTCATCTCTCAGAGAGAGGAAAATAGAAGGGTTGCATGATGCCGGTAAGAAATCTGAATTCAGTGCTTTGTCTATTACCTTGTGGCTAAGCTGAGGCATAAAGAAGGCAGAAGGAAAATCTTTCATGTGAACCCTGGGAGAGTCAAAGCCAAGTCCTTCAGGCAGTGGCTGAGAAAAGAACATCAGACTGTTGCCCCTCCTGTTACTGTGAGTTCTGCTCACCTGCCCTGCAGACCTGATTTCTGGCCTTTAGGGCTGGTGAGACCTAAAAATCTCTAATATTAAAACAATAAATCAGTAAAGAGTGGAAAAGTGTGTATTCTTCCTGTTCCCAGGGAAAAAGTAAAAAGCATTTATCCATTGCCCTTGTTGAAGGGATGATGTAGAGTTACTCAGTGCTCTAATATTATCTTTGCAAAAGGTTTAAGAACTTCTGTAACCTCTGCACAAGTAAGTGTGGCCAGAATGTGATCTTGAACGGCAGAATGAAACCTCTAATATCTGCCCAAATGAGCATGTCTAGAACAGGATCTACAATCACACATATATTTGAAGCTGGAGGAGACATTGATCTCAAGTGGTTTCTTTGGGTATCAGATTTAATAGACACTTTTTGATTTCTTACTCCATTCAAGATATTAGGACAATTATCAATCATGCCATTGTTTTCTGTATTTTTTTCAATATCCAAGAGGTAGTTGGGATTTGTGGTGCATGCTGGTGATTCTCATAGCACTGTTAATCACATGGTGAACTTGTCTTCCTAGCAGAGGTTTAAGTTCCACTGACCTGGCTGCCGCTCACGTTTCCACCGTTTAATCTGTAAGAATATCAAGGTAATCTTTTTTTAGCTAATTTTAGGTAATTTATTAATTTTGGACTCTTTGTCAGATGGCCCGCAATTGTTTGTGCGGGGAGGAATGTTCCCTGTTTAGCCAATTGTGGACATTAAAGTGAAAGAACATTTTCCTTGAATTGCTCCAAGTGTTTCTTCGTCACAGTGGATATTTGTATTTCATGCACTGAATATGAGGAGCTGAATTCTGTGCAAGAGGCACTTGAAAAACTCACTGTTGCCACAAGCATCTCAGTGAGTAAGCTGCTGTCAGTGAAGGCTATTAAACCATATGAAGCCTGGCACTTGGGCTTCCAGGAAATCAAATAAGGAGCTGTATCCATGCAGCTCTGAATTGCAGTCTTTACCTTGGTGACCTCAAAATTGCCCCAAGATGTTTTTAAAAAGTGTTTAGTAAAGTGTATTTTAAATGATGGCATCAATCTCACCTCAAATTACTGAATTTGCTTATGCATCTTCAAGTTACTCTTCATTACTTCATTGGTTAGCAATTTCCCACATCCTTTTCAAGAAAGAGAAATATTTGACTTGGGGTGGGAAAGGAGGACCATGTTAGATTCCGTTAGATTCTCCAGATTCTCCAAAGGAGAAGTGTTGTTAGATTCCTGGGACTTTTTTGCAGATTTTTTTTTTTCCTTTCTTCCTGAGAGACGAGATGACATGAAAACAAATAGGTAATTTCAAACCCCATATTCCTAGAGCCTTTCTGATTCTAATACATTTACCCTTAAAACACACTTTCAATAAGGCTTGTACACTTGCAAGAAACATAGTTGCTGATTATAATATTTAAGGCTGAATGAATTTTATTTATTGAGAGCTTTTTTACCACAAAAGACATGGCAATGCAGGATTACTTTGTGAATATGTGGTTACTTCTCCAAATCACTTAATTTTTTTTTTTGTGGGGGTGAGGGAGAACCCTAAACTAAAGAATTCTCTACCCCCCACAATGCTCCTAATTTTGTTGCTTCTAGTTGAAACATTTCGGGTTTTTTTTGTTTGTTGTTGTTGTTACTGTTTTTGTTGTTTTTTTTACTGGTTAGTCTTGGGATTGTGGGATTGTTTGGAAGACTGCCATGATTTCGTAAGCATGGTCCATACTGTTTTTTGAGGAACAGTGATTTAAAAATATATACTTTTAGGAAACTCAATAAAATTCAGAATGAATACTTGTAAGGGAGTAGCCTTCTAAATAAGAGACTCTGGAATCCTGTCCTATCCCTTTTTCTTTATACCTTGTGCTACTACGGCATTCTGGCATTTTCGCCCCTCTATAGTACTCTTGAAAATCAGAAAAATGGTGGCTTTTTGTAAATTAAGGTGCATGTTAAGGTGCATGTTGGCATACCATTGTGGATTGCAAAAGGTACATTATGTTTCAGATTAAAAAACATTTTGAATAGTTTTTGTCAGAGTCAGCCTTGCTGAAGAGCTGCCTCACATCTGAGGACCTGATCCCAAAAGCAGTGAGTAACTGTTAGTAGCTATTTGCCTGAAACAGAATAGAAAGAATATCTATGCAAATGAAAGCACTTCTGTCCTCTTGGAAGCAGCTGAAAGCAATGCAGACAGATAATCACCGAAAGCCATATCACACATAGGTATGATTTCTGGCCGGCAGTTCAGCTTGCTTCCTCAACCCCTTATCTTGGTAGTTTCAAACACAGGGGTTTTACAGCACTAACAGCTGTCGTGGTCAGGGCTTTTTGTGCCCTACTTCTATTAGCAAAGCATAAAAAGGAGGATTTGGTTATGCTGGGCTTATAGGTAACTAGAAGAAATAACATTTAAGAGTCTGGCTATGATATACATATCACTCTGCTATTTTTTCTCCACTACTTCTCAATTTCAGGCATCAGGTACAGCATTTAATCAAGATGACTTTTAAGATGGTACGTAGAAGTTTTAACAAAATATCATTGAGAAAAACTAGAGAAAATGCTTTAGTTGATTTATTTGAAGCAGTAATACACTAAATGCCAGCTCATAGAGTACTTTTCTAGGCAAATGCCCTCTGTCAGACTGTCATTGAATGAGTTGGTATTTGAACAACAACTCTAATCCATCATGCTTGACTCAGCCATCCAAGGAGAGAAGCATACAGAATAAAAAGCATACAAATGTTCTGAACCAGTATGTATAGCTATGTTTAAACACCTCTGCACCTGAATACAGAAAAGCACCTTCACTAGGGGGGAGACCCTCATGGCAATACATATAATAAAAAGGTTTTAGTAGGCGACTGTTTAAAATTACATGCAGAGCTCACTTGTGGCATGAAATTTTAGAACAGTGTAAATTGTAAGACACAGTTCTGGCTCCCTGGCACGTGGAAAATCAGGAGGGAACCTTCTGAGCTTTTTTTAAGATTGACTGATTAAAATTTCTACAAAATAAGGAATACCTGTCCTGCATTGCTACCTTTTTTTTTTTTTTTAACATGAAACCTGACTTTATAATGTAGTCTTGATTCTGAAAGCTGTATCATGCAGTGCTGGTCCCTTCCCTACTAAAATACCCTATTTATTGTAAATAAGATCTTCATGTCATAAGAAACAACCAAACATCTCAAGGCAACGTTTATATATGTTACTTAGTGTACGCAGCAACTCACATGCTTGGTTTCTGTAATGGGTAAAAAATGTAAACTCATTCTGCCTGCAGTTGCACGGACACTCAGCCTCTTCACTTCTGATCAGTTGTAGGGCAACTTGGAGGAAGGTTGTTGTTTTTCGAGTCCAGAGATCATTTGTGGTAAAGGAGCATTCCAGAAAGTGGAAAAACTGAGCTTATAATGCCAGAGCTTTAATATGGTTGAGGGAACTGACTTGCTGGCAGGTAGTGTGGTCCAGCTCTGGAACTGTCTTTACCTTATCATTATTCTGCTTGCAAGCATTCCTCATCTCCCAGTACCTTCTCTGCTCTTTTGTTAAGTTTTCAGAAGCTACATAGTCCTCCACCCTTTGTGTCTCCTCCACCTCCAACTGCTCAACAAGCTTTTTGCTTGTTGCCTTTACCCAGAGCTCAGTGGTGATTTAGTTTCTTTGCCTCAAACTCTCCCATTCTTGATCTGAAAGCTATTAGTTTCATAGGTAGGTTAACCCTCTTTGCCCCTCTCTGGTTGCCAAACTGTATCTGTGTGTATGATGTGATGTGGTAGACTGTGTCAGCATCCTAAGGGTATGCATTTAGTACCTGAAATAATAAATGTGATGCAGAAAAATGTAAATATCTTTTCTGGATAGTAGCAGAAGGTTAAGGCAAATTTTAAGTAGGTCAAAAGCTCTTCAAAGTTTTTAAAGGGTAGCATGTAATTTATTAGATACTAAGTTTTGGCCAATTTAAAACTAGTGTTGCTTATGCAATCTGGGCATCAAAATAACTGTAACAGTTAAATAAGATTGGGTAGATAGCAGCTTAGAATGGGAACTTTTGTGGTCTTTTTGTCTCCCTTGTAGCATGACCAAATAACACACAGAGTTTTCTGAGGCATGGCAGGCTAAAAACAGAGGCCAGTGGCTATAGGGCCAGGTGTGGAATCCCAGAGGGAAATCTTTACGTAGCCAGTATGATGCAAACCGACTTAGCCATGCTAAGTGATAGTTTGCAATGTGATAGTTTGTAAATCTAGGCGTTTAATCACAGATTTCTAAAGAAAGAAAGTCTGCTCTGAAGTCACCCAGAAAGTAGAGAAGTGGCATTAATTTGTATATACGCTGCTGATTTTTTTTTTTTGTTTGGCTTCTTCTAATAATCATATGCAAATTTTATTTTATATTTGCTTGGAAGTACATTTGTGTTGACAAACATTACAAGCACAGTGGAACAAGTTCCTACATGTGGGCCTAAAATGTTTGTATGTGAGATTTTTTTGTGAGTGGGGACTATACTTGCCGTATATATTAAAAGCAGACCAGGGAGCAACTTGGAGCTTTATTTTAGGTCAAAAACTGTTTGGAAGCTGATTCCTGAGTAACAGAGAATGAATCCTTAAGTACAGAAGAACAATAATATATCTAAATAGTTAAAGGTGTGTGTTTGAAATTATTGTATCAAAAAGATCAATGTAAAACTTTTATTTCAAGTTATTGCTTTCTATTTGGAAGGGATAAATTTACAGACAAAAAAACCCCCTCATTTTCTGAGATATTATAGTTTCTGAGTTATCAAGAAGTCATATGGTATTATAAACTGCTTTTCTTCATTTCTTGTCTCTTTGAGGAAGAGTGATACATGTTAAGAATGAGCTAGAGCTAATTTATATTTTAAATCATTGATTGTGTTGCTGATTGTCTTCAGCAAATTGCAGAAGATCAGAACAAAATGAAGTTAAGCTCTGCAGTGACATAAGCTGCTGAGGAGGGTACAGCTAGCTGGCCAAGATAACCTTTGGACTGAGAAGTCTTGAACCAGGAGCACCTTCCCCACGAAACTCCCAGGGGAATGCAGCAGGACTTGTTGGTTCTACTGTCAGATATATTAAAACAAAACAACATAAACAACCCCTCCCACTGCAAAAAACCAACCAACAAAAAAAAACAAAGGGGAGGGAAGAATCTTTTTATTTCTTCCTAGTTGGCTTTTGAGAGGTATTTCCATTATTTCTTTTATGGACAGATGCAGGTGATCTCTGACCAGACTGTGCTAATGTAAGGCTGTGTGGTCACACTGATGCAGCACTGAATCCTTAGAATGGTCCTGCTTGGCAGCAAGGGTTATCAAATCAAAGTCGAATGCTGGGTCTATCCCATCACTGAGATTTCTGGAACTTGGCGACATGCTGCCAGTGCAGCTTAACTACGGCTTTTACAGCAGAGGTATCTTTTTCCTCCTATCTCTTCACTACAGAAGCACAGAATGGTTGAGATTGTAAGAGACCTCTGGGGACACCCTAGTCCAACGCTGTTGTTGAAGCAGGGTCAGCTACCATAGGTTGCCCAGGACTTTGGAGTATATCTCCAGATGGGGACCTCCCAATCTCTATGGGCAACTTGTGTTTGACCACCCAAATGGTACAAAAAGGGTTTGCTCTATTCAGATAGAACTTTGTGTTCTAATCTGTGCCCATTTTCTCTTCTGTTTGCAGTGAGCATCACTGATACGAATCTGGCTCATTCTTCTTCGTTCCCTCCCATCAGTTATTTCTGTGCATTGACAAGATTCTCCCACTGCTCGAAGAAGACCTCAGAACTCATTTATGTCCTCTTGTCCCTACTTTACTGAGATACTAATTCTTGTGTCTTTGCACAGAAAGAGTTTTGAATCTTCTGGAGGACATTCACAGTTGGAAGCTTGAATTAAAAGATGTAAAGATGTTACGTGGAATGAAAGTTGATTTCTGTCTAATTGTATCCCTTCCTTCTGTCCTCGATATATCTATTGACTTAGAACAGAAGAAATGCTAGCAATCAGTGCATGAACAGCCTTGCTGGATTGGACTACTAGCTTCTGCCCTTCTCTGTGGGAGGCAGCTTTAAGTCCTGGAGTGGCTTCTTACAACTTATCCCAGAAGGATTCAGAAAGATTGAAATTTCTAGTGTGTTTTGACTTAATTAATGAAATTCACTGAAATAGCAGATTTTGGATCCTGGCAGACTGAATTCACACGTACGTGTTCCCAATACAGTTGGGTATCTGTCAGCAATTCAGGAAATAGGCAAGTACATTTTGGAGGTGTGAGATTTCTCACTTATGAAATATATTTGGACATTGAAGGACCAAAATGGCTTTGAAAACATATAGCAAATGTGTACTTGGAAATATGATCTGAACCAACGAGAATTATTGTAGCTGTTCACAAACTATCCCCAGAACATATAAAAGAGTGCAAAAAATAACAGCAAGGGAATGTTTGTTCTTTACAAATTAGGCAAATTCCTTAGGTTAAAAAAAAAGGAAGTCTAATATGTTGACACTTTTGTGGGGCAGTTTTAATAGTGTGCTAAGTATTTTCCTTTCAGCTCCCTTTGCTGGGCCAAAACATGCCATCAGATATTTCCTGGGTAGGGACTGAAAGTAAAGCCTAATTTGCCTAAATGGATCACAGCTTACTGGAAGGAAGGGACCAACATTCTACAGTATCTTTCCCTGGAGAAACTGCTTTCACCATGTTTGCAGGTGTTGGGGAGTCATTGCTAAAGCAATAGAAGTTGAGGCTGGCACAAACCCATCAGCTCTGAAACACAGATGTCTTGTGCAAGATGACCTATTCATTTTCAGATTCCTTCCTCAAGTTCAAGCATGACCAGGAGAAAATGGAAAATGTCCTGCAACAAAGCAGGGGTGAAAAGGTCTCACAGGAACTGGATTTTTCCATGAACAGATATTTAGCTCATTATAGATATTCTGATTTGCATGGAATAGCTTTGCTAAAGGAATGGTTAAATGTAGGAGAGTTTCTTTTGCTTTGAGAAAGGCAATAGGGATATATGTTTGTCTAGTAGTTCTGCAGTTTGTGTGCTGTTGATAGAATCATTTCATCATAGCTGGTGCTCTCTCTGGCTGTCAGCAGGGGACAAATTTTTCAGTGTGGAAATAGGATGTACCTGGAAAACTTAAATGGAAACTCTATCCTTACGACCTTTGCAATGTGGTATTAACGTGTGTGCATCAACAGTTACTCTCTCAATGTCAAAATCACAAGGGTACAGCAAAAAATCAGTAGTTGCTCCATCCCTATTTTTTCTCCTACAGTCCCCAGAAGCATGGAACTGTCTCTTTTTGTGATGTGAAAAAATGAACTAATTGTACAAAAAAAAGTTTTTGTTTTTGTTTTTTTTCCTGGCCTAATTATTCTTCCTTTTTGGCAGCCAGTTTCAATTTATAGTAGTTATGTATATGAGTCATTATCCATCCTAATGTAGTTCCAGAGAAGTGGGCACTGAGGAGTTGTAATTTTAAGGGAATTACTCTGGTTTTTTTTTTGTTTTTTTTTTTGTTTTTTTTCTGTGGGGTGGATTGCATCGTGTTTTTTTTCTTTCCTCCCTCTATTTAAGTAGTTTCAAATAATAAATGAAAAGGTGATGTTGCTTCCATGGCCTCCTAGTATTAGGCATGGATAGATGGAGAGCCTGAACAACTAATACTCAATTATCTCTTAAGAAGATTCAACAGACTCTTTGTCTGGATACAAGTCCATTTAGGATAATTAAAACAAAAATTGCTGAAGAGTGGAAAGTGCAAGTTTGCATTGGGTTTGGGAACTTTGAATTTGTGTATTTCTAAAACTGAATGAATGACAGTCTTAGTACTAGAGATATTCTGTGGTGGATAGGCAGTAACTTGATTGAAAACATGGTTTTTTTTTAGACTTTCTAGAGCAAAGGGGTTTATGACTGTGCTCTTTGTAGGTGTGTAGGTATGAACTGCACCTAGCAACTTTTGAACCCTTGGGCCCTCTCAAATTTTGAGATATAAAACCCAAAGCTACCATGAGCTTCATAAAAACCAGTTAATATATTGGTTCTATTAGTCTTTCTCTTGGAAGCAAGGCCACAGAATTCATTAATGCTACTGGATGTAAAGAATAGGGAAAAAATCTTGCAGTTTCCAAGTACAAAAATAAGTCTGGAGAGGTACTTGGGCCCTTTTAGACAATAGAGTATCAAATCAACAAAAATATCTTGATTATGGAACATGCTTAATTAAAAATAATTCTACTTGACAGTAATAAGATTAGAAATTAAGTGATAGAGATCAAGAAGGAGAATAATATTATTTAAAATACCATAATTAATATGTTTAATGAGTGAAATAAATGCAGAAGTATTCTTGACCGTAAAATGGATTAAGTGTGGTCTTGCAGCTAATGGGGCTGAAGATGTATGGTTTGTGTTCCCTGATGACTCCCTATGTGAACATGGGAAAGTTTCTTTGTGCTTCTGAATCCTAATCTGAAGTACAGAGAAGATAATTTTTGCATAACTCGCTGCGGTATTGTGATGCTAAATTAGTAATTGTTGGGAAAGCAAATTGACCTTGAAAGGAAGATTTAGTATAGCCAAAGGAGAGATGTAAAGCAAAACAAAAAATCTTCAAGCTGAATACAAAATGAGCTTGCAGTAGAATTAGAGCTCTGAGGAGACAAAAACTTATCAGCCAAATGTACAGTTCTATTGTGCAGTTCTGATAAATTCAGTGTAACCCAGACTGACACTGTAATTCCAGAACAAGTTTTTGGTTTATGCTTTCAAGGGCAAGAGTCTAGGAACTGGTAGTTGTTCCATTCCAGAGCTTTGTCAAATTAAGAAAAATTGTTAAAGGGTTTATGGGCGTGTTTGAGATCGTTCTTTCTACATGTCAATCCCGTGGACTTTCTTCCATGTGTCCAGAAGAGGGCAACAAAGCCTGCGAAAGGGCTTGTAAGGGTTTTAAGTGGAGCAGTTGAGGATTTTGGGCTTGTCTAGTTTGGAGCAAAGGAAGCTGAGGGGTGATCTCACTGCTCCCTACAGCTTTCAGAGGAGGGGAGGGGGAGAGGGAGGTGCTGAGCTCTTCTCCCTGGTTTCCAGTGATAGGAAAGGTGGGAATGGCTCAAAGCTGTGCCAGGGGAGGTTTAGACTGGACATTAGGAAGCATTTCTTTACTGAGTGGTCAAACATTGGATCAGGCTTCCTAGAGAGGTGGTCAATGCACCAAGCCTGTCAGTGTTTGAGGCATTTGGACAATTCCCTTAAAAACAAGCTTGAAGTCATGGTCAGCCTGAATTGCTCAGGCAGTTGGACTGGATGATCACTGTAGGTCTCTTCCAACTGGAATAGCCCATTTTCTTTTCTTACTGTTTAGCTATTATTTTTATAATCAAAGTAGCCTTTCATGAGCATGGATAGCCAGAGGATTTCAGAGGTCTCAGTTGGTTCCTACCAACAAGAAGCTACAATGGAGAAATTGTAGAATGGCTTGGGTTGAAAGGGACTTTAAAGATCATCCAGTTTCAACCCCCTTTCATGAACAGGGATACCTTTTACTAGACCAGATTGCTTAAAAGCCCCATCCAACACGACCTTCAACACTTCAAGGGTTGGGCATCCACAGTTTCTCTGGATTACCACCACCCCTTACAGTAAAAATTTTTTTCACAGTATCTAATCTAAACCTACTAATTTCAGTTTGAAGCCTTTCCCCCTTGTCCCATCTCTACATGCTCTTGTAAAAAGTCCCTCTCCATCTCTCTTATGGGAGTCCTTTAGGTACTGCTGCAAGGTCTCCCCAGAGCCTTCTCCAGGCTGAGCAACACCAATGGTCTCAGCCTGACTCCATAGGAAAGGTGCTTTGGCCTTCTGAGCATCTTAATGGATCTCCTCTGAACTTGTTCCAACAGCTCCATATTGTTTTCAAGTTGAGGACTCCGGAGCTGGATGCAGGACTTCAGATGGGGTCTGAGGAGAGCAGAGTAGAGAGGCAGAGTGCCCCTTGATCTGCTGGTCATGCCTTAAGTGTAACCCAGGATATAGTTGGTTTTCTGGGCCTTAGAGAAGGGGATGGTGAGCCTTAACCCATCTACGGGACCAAGGCTGTCACAGCTGCCCTCTTACACACAGCTGCATTGCACCTTGGAGAAGCATTCAGTGCCGAGTGGTTGAGTGCAACCAGCGTTGTGGGAGGTGTTTGGAAGGATTAATGCTTTACTTAGTGCTTTATCCAAGTTGACAAAGAATATTTTGGGGACTGCATCTCCTTATAGTGGCTGTCATATATCTACCTCAACCTCTTCCTCATTTAAGTGGTCTGGTTTCAGCTGAGGTTAGGAACTTTCCTGCTAGTAGCTGGTACAGTACTGTGTTTAGGATTTAGTGTGAGAATAATGTGGATAAAACTGTTTTAGTTTTTGCAAAGGAGTGCTTATTCCAAATTAAAACTCTTCATTTCCCCATGCCTGCTGGTGAGGAGATGAACAAGAAGCTGTGAGGGAGCAAGGCCAAGACAGCTGACTTGAACTGGCTAAGGGAATATTCTATACAAAAGAATGTAATGTTCAGTATAGAGCCTATAGGGAGCTGGTTGGGAAGGAGCTAATTGCTGCTCAGGAACTGGCTGGATATCAGTCAGTGTGGGCTGGTGAGAAATTGTATAATGCATCACTTGCTTTTTAGTGTTTTACTTCTTTGTCTCCTTTTCATTACAATTATTATTAGTAGCATTGTATTATATTTTGTTTCAATTAATAAGCTGTTCATATCTAAACCCATGAAGCATATCTTTTTCTGACTCTTTCTCCCACTCTTGAGGTGGGGAGAGCCCAAGTGGTTGTGTGATACTCAGTTGCTGGCTGGGGTTCTATGATGACATTCAGTTTCACCTGGACAAGGCAATAAATATTTCTAGAGAGAAAGAACAGTCACAGACTTCTGGATAAGATTGCAATAAAAATTCTGTCTTAAAAATAGCTGTATTATTCTGTTTATTTTTCAAGCTTTCATCACTTTTTTCCTTCTGTTTTTCCTTTGTGTCGCATGCAGCTTCTTCTTACAAGCGTTAAACCTCTGGCACCCAAGTGCCACAAACAGGGTGCCCAAAAAGGGTGTTTGCTTGTCATGCAAGAGGCAAGATCAACAGAACATAATGTGTGTCTTGAAATGGTTATTTTTTGGGGCATGGTGGTGATTTCCACAAACCTTTGTTTCTAGGTCAGTTTGTGCTGAACTATATCCTTTCAAATCAGCAGTATATGCAGGTTCTGATGGTTTGTGGTAATTTTTTTCATCTAAATGGTTCTCCTTTCACATTCATAGTACTTCTGTGCCCTCTTTAATGAGCTTATTAGGAAATACAGGGAAAAGTTTCCCTAGGAAATGAATCACCACAGGACATTTCAAATATTAGATGTCATTTGCCCTTAGAACACTTTTGGACCCTGTATTGGGTGCATGTAACAATGCTTTGGTGATGCTGGGATGCCAGGAATATCCTCTCTGGGAGAAGGTAAGATCAGTTATATTCAAAATAATGCCTTTCATTGGATGCATTAGGTGGTGAAAGTAAGTCCCACTTTTTACACATACCCATCACTACTTTGATTCCCTGATCTTGTAGCTATTATCAGCTGAGCAGTGAGGCATGTGGTGAGAAGTTAAATTCTAGGTTTAAAGGAAGGATTAATAAATAGGTTTATAAAATAGATTTATAAAATTCTAGGTTCATGCCAGCTTGTGGCCTTATGTTCTCACATATACAAAGAGGGTTGACAAGATGTGCGAAGGACAGTCACCAGCTTGGGCTCTGAATTACATTATTCTTAGATTAAGAGAAAAAGGAGGAGGAGGCAAATCCCTAAGAGGAAATGGTTATATAGGAGAAGGCTATACACACCTTGGGTTTTTGGCCATGAGAAGCACTTACAGTGGCTGGTGAGCCATGCATGTGCGTACGGTCCCTGGAGAGCTCAAGATTTCAGGATTCTGTTTCACAGCTTCATACACCTCACAGAAATCCTTGCTTAACTCCAAACAAATGCAGGGTAGTGGAGTGGCTTGGCTGCGCCATTCAAAGTGTGTTGTGTGCCCCTGGCCAGGTTACTCTTTAGTGGCCTTGTTACTTCTCCTTCAGTCCTGCTCTGAAGGACTCTTTCCTCCAGCCTGCAAACTCATGAAATCATTTGCCATGTATTTCAGCCAGGGTTGGAGAGAAATTAGGGGAAGCCTAACCTGAAGTCACCTTTTGGCCTGGAAAGACCTCAGATATGTTCTCTTTGTTTAATCAGAAGAATTGCTTTGCATGCTTAGGTGTGCATGCCGCAGTGAGTGTGCTGGAATAAATACCTATTAACAAAAATCTGGCAGAGGCGGTTGCTTTGCTGCCTCATTGCTTCCATCATCATCTTCGTGTTATCATTCATTCACGCTGTTTAATTCAGAAGACTTAGTCAGAATCCAGAAAGACTCAGAGACTCTACTTTTCACTTGGATAAAGGTGAAGATTGGTTCTCCATCTGAGGTTGCTTATTCAAAGGAATAAAATGTGCCTGAATTTTAATATAGTGCAATATCTATTCAACAGGACAATGGTTCTGTCTTATTTATAATTGCTGGTTGGCAATATCAAATACATGAAAGTCTTGGGACAGCTAAAATATTAATGAGAAAAATATAGCTAAACATCTTTAGTATTAAAGAATCTTCAGAATTTTCTCAATGCTGTGTGGTAACAGAAAGAGATGGATTCTAAGCAAGATTGAGTCAAGCAAAAATAAATGTCTTTCTTTGTGCTCTCATTATGCCATTGCCTGGATTGGGGCACAGGGATACCAGAGAGCATGAGCTGCGAACTGCTTACTTTGCTACACAGCCTGGTGGGAGAAGAAGAGAAATTGGAATTGTGATGCTCAAGGCTGTCTCTGAGGCACTGTATCTTCTGGCCTGCCCTGGCTGTGGGACTGTGGCTTGTCCACACCGCTCCTGCCCTCAGACTTATGCTTAACCAGTGCAGACAGCTGAGTTTTATTTCTTTAGCCTCTTTAGTCATGGCTGAGATTATTGGCTAAGAGTGTACAGATGATGTTGGTTGTGTTTTTTGTATATTTTCCCCTTAATTTCAGACACTGTATTAGTTTCCCCCCCTTTCTCTACAAGTCTTCTATTAATTCTGCTCTTAATACACCTTAATAGGACTCCAGGACGCTTTCTGATGCTAAGAAAAGATGAATTCAGCCTGTAAAAAGATATTAAAAAAGCTACTGTTACCCAACTGGTCTCAGGATATAGGGTTATATGTATCAAAACTTGAAAGGCAACTTTTTTTTCAAGCTTATATGATCAGAAAAAGAAATTCCTCCAGCTTTAGTGTATAATAAATGCAAATATGTATTTTAGCCAATAAAGATATTCTGTATGTGCTAGTGTCTGGTTTTATCAAGAATCTGATCAACACTTCAGTGCAGCTAGTGGTGTCTAGATCAAATTCTAAGTTTCTGTTTCATCAGTTGCGTGTATAAAATGTAAAAAGTATTTATGAATGCTACACAGCTGAAGTTTGAACATGACTAAGAAAATGTAATACTCGGAGTGGTCTGGAACAATAGGCTATTTTCTAAACTTTAAAAGCTTATGGTATTGGTGAACTCTTCTCAACACTATCTTTATATTAAACAGTATAAGAAAAATTTTTACAGTTCCATTTCGTTTTCACATATCAAAGAAGACTAAAGATTGTCGAATGTTTAGTGAGAATTTTGTGTATAAAGTAGAAAGACTGACCCAAAAGCACTGTCTCAATTGCCACACTGATGGAACCATGTAAGTCTGCTGTGAATTCATCCTCACAAGAGCTTAGCCACATAGGTGTAGTTTTAAAACACCGACAGAAATGAAAAAATGTGGCCTATTTATTTCCAAAAGAGAGTGGGAAAGCAGCATGAAAAGCATGGGAGCGTGCATCAGTGGGAAACTTATGCTGATAGAAGTTTCTATCCTATAACTTCTATGAGTAAGTTGACAGGTAATAGCAGCTAGAAACAGTTGCACATCAGTAACCCCATCTGTAGGGTACTTGAATGTGTAGCACTGAGTTGTTTCTGAAGGAAAGAACCACAGGAAAACTAGCATGCTGTTTTCCAAGCTGCCAGTTGAATGGATTCCCTGGTATGCAAACACATTTCAGCAGTGGTTGATTATTTTCATTGCTTTGCAATTGTTTTAGTATGCAGTTAATATTCATGTTGTCCAATTTTGCAGCTGCATGATTTTGCAGTGATTAAACTCACTGTGTAGCTTCCAGAGGGGAAGCTGAATGTAATGGGGATTAGAGGAAGTAGATGTGATGGATGTGGTCATCTGGACCTGAGAAAGAGGCTGTGACAAGTAGAAGACAAGTCACACTAAAGATAAGATAAAGCAAGTTGGATGCTAGAAAGTAGGTTGATGTAGACAAGCTGGCAAATGGAGATGGAGATTGGCAGCTGGAAGATAAGATGGCATGCATGTCTACCTTGCTGAAAAAGTCAAATAATACTAGAGAGTAAAATGAACAGTTAAAGGGTAGGCAGAGCTGGCCCATCCAAAGAAGATGTCAGGAAAGTAAAGCTTTGCAGCCAGGATCAAACATAGAGTGGGCTTGGTCCTTGGTGGACACTGCATTCTGCTCCAGCTACTTGCCACGTTCATCCTAAAGGATGTGGTATAAATCTCCTTAAAAAGTGTATGTCACCTGAGAATTGGAATCCAGGGCTTGAACTCCAGCCTCTTTGGATCATTGAATAGCTACAGTAACCAGGAAATTCTATGTCCTAATCACACTTTCATTCAAAGAGAGCTGACTAGAGACCCACTGACTGTCATAGAATTGTTAAGGTTGGAAAAGACCTCTAAGATTGAGTTGAACCATATAACAGCCACCACCACGCTCACCAGTAACCATATTCCCAAATGCCACATCCACATGCGTTTTCAACACTTCCAGGGATGATTCCACCACTTTCTGGGGAGCTTATTCTAATGCCTGGCCATCTTTCAATAAAGCAATTATTTCTAATATCCAAGCTAAACATCCTCTGACACAGCTTGAGGCCATTTCCTCTGGTCCTGTCACCTGTTTCCTGGAAGAAAAGACTGACCAGCCTCTCCTTCCAGGAAGTTCTAGAGAGCAATAAGGTCCCCCCTGAGCCTTCTTTTCTCCAGACCAAACAACCCCAGCTCCCTCATCTGGTCCTCATCAGACTTGTGCTCCAGACCCTTCCCCAGCTTTGTTGCTCTTCTCTGGACTCTCCCATTTCTCATGGGCTGGGACACCTCATTCCTCCTGCTTCAGAATTTGAGGTCAGAACCTGTAGGGAGTGAAAGTGGGTTCATAACTTGTTTTTTACAGTAGAGTTGCAGGTTAGTGCTTTTTGAGGGCTTGAATTTGAAAGGTAATTTATATGTCCTTATATGTTTGTCGAAGGACAGCTAGGGAAACTGGTTACTGCCTTACTGTGGAGGTAAAGGAAATAAGTGAATTGTTAGCACTAGCCTGTCGCTTAATCTTGAATGGGACTGCTGCACATGGCACTAGAAGATTTGGGCATGAGTTTGCCTTATTTGATCTTCAGACTCAAGTTCAATTGCCTGAAGTCGTGCATAGGCATTTTCATGCTGCTCCACACCACTCTGTGGAGGCTGTTCTAAAATGACTGAATGAGTATTGAATAGAGGAATTGGGAAGTGAGGTTAGGGATCGAGAAAAGCCTGCTGGTGAACATTAAGGTACATTTGTAATTCCTACAAATCTCTGTCCAGACTTGTCTTTATACCAAATCTGACTTTTTAACATTAGATTTGTGCACTACTAAGCACAAATTATCCTCACTGCTAGGTGAGGATAATAGGATTCTGCTAGAAGTGAATAACTTCTAGGAAGTTTAACAATATGGCTTTCAAAAGGAGTTTTTTAAAAAGCTTCAAAGGATCTTAAATGTTTAGGTCCCATTGAAAGTCAGTGATAGGCAGCTGCCTGTCAAAAAGTACTGCACTGAGAAATTAGCCTTACATAGTGTAGCTATTGTAGAGTGAATTCAAACATTTCTGCATGGTTACAGTTTCAAAATTAAAAGGTGTGTCTCAGCTATGCAATGCAATGATATTTTTTGCATTACTCTAAAGATCCAAAGGGAAAAGAAATTCAAATGATTTCAAGAAGTTAATTTCAATTGCATCTGACTGGGTCTTTGCTTCAACATTATTGAATGAGTTATGGGGAGGACACAGGTGGGGTTTGTGTCAGCTGCACATAAAATTTTAAAGCATGAAGCTGTGTCCTGTATCTGACAACTATTCTGTAAAAAAACAGTCTTTCTCATGAGAATTCATCTCAAGGAGGGGAAACATGTAAATAAATGACATTAAAGTGCTCTACTGTTTTTATAAAAATTTACACTAGTTTTAGAATTCATACTTCGTAGGTGCCTTCGTAGGTGGGAACTGCTGTGCTTTCAAGTCAGTAGCTTGACACTAGATATGGTCATAACCCTTGAGCTTTCACAAGCTCTTCAGATTTTTGTTTGCTTCTTAAACAAATTTGTTTTTCTCTGTATTCCCTGCATGCCAGTTTGGTTTGCAGAGTGGTTTTGGTGTTTGCTGGTTAAAGCAGTCACCTCTGTGTTCCCCCAGAGTACCTCATGTGCTTAGCTCGGAGCTCAGGTGCTGAACCAGCACATGGCTGCATTGCCCATGGGGTCCTCAGACAAGCGTTGAAGAGGGTTCGTAGTGCCGACTGCTTCCATCTGCTACTCTTGTTTCCGTTGTGCTGAATTTCTCAGTAATACAGATGTAGCCATTGGAGATTTGCATTTGGGCCCAGGTTTGCATTTCCTTCTTAGTCTGTACCTTACACTTTGCTCTCAACCATAATATATATAAAATATATATCCGACAACAAGCTTTTGCAGCTCCAGTATTTCAGTGCTAGTTTCCAGACTGTTAGCTGAGTCTGCAGAAAAGTTAGGAGACCTAGTCTTGGTCTAAAGCTTCTGCTTAAAATGCCTATTTTTAAGTGTTGTCCAGTAGGGAAAACACTCACAGAAACCCAGTGATGCTGAAAGTCATCTGGTAATTGCCTTTTTAAGCTATATTCTGTTTCACTGGACTTTCTCTCACACTGGTGCTGAGAGCTAGGATTAGTCTTTCTAATAATTTTCTACTTCATGTAATCTAATCTTGGAATAAAATTTCCGCTTGAGGGTGGTTGCTTGACATTCTATTTTGTCTGCTACAGTGTTCTACCCAGCACCTTAGCTGAGTCTTGAGGTCTGTGGTTCTAAGATTCATGTTGAAGCAGATCAAGGAAGACCAGGAGGAGGTTGCAATACTATTGTATTTAATCTTTTTATTCATCCCATAATTTCTTATTGAGTGTTGTAATGTTTCACCTGCAAAAAAGACAAGAAATCCTGTGATGAAAAAGAGCATGTTAACAATTTTGTAGCTCATAGTCTAACTTATTGCGAGTTTGCTCTTTGAATTTTCCAGCTAATGGTGTGAAGAGGAAAAAAAAGCCACAAACTTTTTAGGTTTAAGTGAATAAAAGACTGAACCATCTTTTCTGTCAGCTATATAATGCAATGTATAAGATTTACACTGATAAATGTCTTCATCTGATTCTTTTGCTAATTGGAGGGGCAGTGCATGATTAGGTCAAACTTGCCTTCCAGGACCAAAAAGAGCAACACAATCCTTCAAATATCCAGGCTGTGATCAGAAGGTGTCACACCTAAAATATAATGAAGTGCGAAACATCCAGGGGAGTAGAGTGAAGCTTATCACAATGGCAAAAAAATGTATTATGAGAGACCTTTATAATGAATATGGAAGGAGCTGAAGTTACAATTTTCTTCTGTCTCTGTCCTCTAATACTATTTCAGAGAGGATGCCAGCCCAGCTAGGAATTTATAGAGGAACTTCTATCTGGAGTGGTGTCTTCCTCCCATAACTCACCTGGTGCTACAGGCTGTTCTATCAGCTTGACACTTGCTCTTGAAGTGTCTGTGCTGATTAAAACAGAATGCCCTCTTGATTTGAAGAATAATCTTTCAATAAAGGCAATGGAGCAAAAATTGGCTCTTTTTGCATTATTGCAGTTGAGCATCAACATTTTTTAAGGGAGTGAAAAAACAGCCCATCTGAAAGCTACACAGGGCACTGCTAAAGGTGTTAGAAGCAGGAAATCCTGTAGAAAACAGAAGTTTGATGGAAGTTGTACTATTGACTATTGAGGAGGCTTATTGAGGGGCTTGGTCAAGTCAGGGCAAAAAACCAAAAACCAGTGATGTAGCAGAGCTGGAGATGTTTGCTGAAACATGCCACTCTTCCCAAAATGCTGTAAGTTGGTTTTGTGCATTGCTCAGTTTTTACTTCTCTGTTTATATGACCCATAGAAATTCCTTGCTCCTCAGTTCAGGCTGCATCGCCTGCGTGTTTCCTGCAGCCTCTCTGCTCAGTGTGCTGGGGGCTCTTGCTGTAAAGGCTGCAGTGGCACTGCACGATGTGAAGGACAGGAGGGTCTGGCTGCTTTTGAAGCAATTCTGTGTCTGGAATTTCTAGAAAGTTTGCACAATGAATTTCAACTGTGTTTTAAATTTAAATGAGGGGCTGATAAATGGCTGCTTTCCTTTAGAGAAAGAAAATGGATAGGGGTCGGGATGTAGGCTAAATGTGATTAAGAAGCTTCTCGGTGTGACTGGAGTTATAGAGAGAGTTTGGGTATTGAGATGAATTTACTCAAATTGAGTGCACTGATGGGTAGAAAAGCACAATATTTGAGTTGAGTTTATTGTAATTTCAAGAGAAAATGAGATATTTTTACTTCCTTTTCACTACCCATCATTTGTTACATACATTTATTGTATTGCACAAAATGGCCTTTTAATATAGTGGTAGTGGATATAATTCTTGAAAAGTACTTTTAACTGAAATAATTTGGAACACTGCATTTTAACTATGTAAATAGATGCATGGATCTTGTGGTAGAAATTTGTTTTAATGTAATAGTTAGAAGTTTGGCAGAAAACTGTGGTAAATGCTGAACGGAAGCAAGTAAGCATAATTTGCCTGACCTGAAGAACAGAACTTGCATAGTTAATGCAAAAGATTAGGGACATGAAGAAAAATTAAAAAAAAATTGAACTGGAAGTAAGTTGATACTACTTTCAGGCATATTTATAAATCTTGGTGACCTCATTGAGGAGTAAAAATGAAAAAAGGAAATATAATAGAAACTTTTACTGCTATTATGTGAGACAAATCAATGGAGTTTAATTAGCTGCACTAAATATGTACTACACTGAAGTGTGAGTATTCCATCAGATAAATGGAAACTTAGTAACAGCAGTGTCAAATAAGAAGTGGTTCTACTCCAATAATGGAAACCTTGAAGTGAGAATTTGGAATGGAAGATGCTTTCTTTGTACAGTAGTATCTTTGATGCAGATATCCTCTTAAAAGGGCAACTTAATCAATTTAAAAAAAAAATGTAGTTAGTACCATTGGGTTACATGTGGGATCAATACATTTATTAGATTGACAGCTGTCTTTCTCTCTAAATATACAAACTAAGACTAATTAAACAGCTGAGATAACTCATGAGTATTTAAGTTTTTTATGTCTGAATGCAAAAATACTAGAAAGAGTGCAGTGCAAATGTGTCATGGGAATTTTGTGGCTGGCCTAAATGATTGTATTCTCATTGATGTCAAAGGTTGCTTGATAAAGGTTTGTTCAGAATAACTTTGGGGATAGTTGTCCTACATACCTAAAAGTGGGTAAAGGCCTAAGGGATTTAGGCAAGTAGAGTGGGACAAGGAACCATAAAAGCTTTCTGCCACATCGCACATCAAGTATTATATATATGCTACGTGTGAAAAGCTGTGTTATTTTCAGCTGGGGACTGTTGTGGCTTTTTAGCACAGTTTTCCCATAGTTTAAGTGCAGTAGAGTTGAGAAGAATGGATAAGAGTTTGGGTGGATGTAAGTAACGGTGGGAATTTGGGAAATGCTAACGGGGAGAAAGAGAATCGTGGAAGATCTGATGGTGGGTAGGTTACCCCTTGTCTGGCTCACTGGGGATTTGAAGGACTTTAGAAAGGTATGGATTGTAAGTAAAAATTTGAGAATTTGGGAAATTTTTTTTTAGTTTTATAAGACATCGAGTGGAGTAGGAGTCTTTACATTGAGCAACTATAACTATGAAAAATAGTGGCAAAAGTTGTTATTAATACTAAATATTTCTTAAAAAGAAAATGCTCAGGAGAGAGGGAGAGAAACTGTTTTCAGTCTAGCTCTTTAATTCTTTGTAACTGCTGAAATACCAAATGAATGCATGAATCATATGTTTGTAGTTACCCTGTCTGACCTACTAGTAATTGGCTTTATTAATCGCTTTCAACTGCAAAATCTGCAAAGGGTTAATAAATGGCCTGATTGCTTCCTTTGTCTGTGCTTACCAGGCAGAAATATCTGCTTTAACAAAAAAATTAAAATTTACAAGAGTGAGAAGACAGAACCAGAAACTTGTTGCAGAGATGCAGTGTTAGGACAAGAGGCAACAGACTTAAGTTGCACCACAGGAAAGTGCTTTCCACTTGGATAGTAAGAGGTGTTTGCTGGCTTAGGATTGTTTTATTACCAGGAGAGTGGTCAAAATACTGGAACATAGGCCCAAAGCAGTTGTGCAGCTTCCATTCTTGGAAATGTTAAAATTCCTAGCTAAGACTGAGTGACTTGGTCTCACTGTCCATTTGAACGAGGTGCTGGCTTTCCAGAGGTCGTATTCTGTACACAAGTGCTAATCCCATCTGGCACTGCATACACCAACAGGGAGATGCACTGTCTTTCTCTAACTTAGGGCCATTTCATAAACAAGTCTGTTCCAGAAGATAATGGTGCTGTTAATGACAATCAGTGTCTCTTTATAAAAGGAACTTATATTGGCAGGTAAGATTAGTTATATTCCTAGATAAAACTGTGAACACTGAAAGGAAGGCAAAGATTGGTATATTGCAGCTATTACAATATTAGGATTTTAGTGCATCACTTTATACAGTGTTTCATTAAGTGATATTTGCTTGATTAATTTAAATTTAGGTGGATATCTGATGGAGATCTGAACATCAGACCAAAAATTTCCTCAGAGATTGGAAATAGAAGTATTGATTTCTCTACCACTAAGCCTTTAAAAGATGCATAAAGTTAGTTCTGTTTTTATATAACTTGCCTATGAGGACAAGAAGAAATGATGTAATGGTCGCAATAATAATTATTATGATGGAACCTGGCCTTGGAGCAGACTTGGTCTCTTTCCCCTCAATCACTGATGTCTAAATTTTGTTTGTGTTTCTGATATCTTAATGTTTTCAGTAAGTTATCTTTGCTAATTACATGAGAGTGGGTATAAGCACACAGTAATGGCATTAAGAAATAACATCTAATTGAAACGAATCACATGCATTGCTGAAAACAGGAAGAGAAGGAAAAAGTGAGTTAATAAAGACACAAATCAGCAAAATCATACTCCACTTGGTAAAATGTATGTGAAGGTTTGAGGAAATATAATCCAAAGCTCAGATAACCATAAGGGAGGTAAAGTGGGAGAGGCTGAAAGTATTTCTGGTCTTAATGCAAAGGAAATACATTTTTGCTGTGCATTGGAGTTTTGCCTTTAGAATAAAGATGTGTGCTTTTGTACAAATAAATAAATGGCAGAAGGATATCCTTGTTCTGGACAGCATAACTACAGTGTTATGTAAAAAAAACCAACTCCTTTGTTCCCAGAGGGTGCATGGTGTGGTTTTTGGGATCCTGACCTCTCACTGATTTTTCTTCATCAAATGTTCTTGTGTTCTTAGTTTTCTTTTTCTCCTTTAAATTCTTTCTTACGTATTGATAATTCTGTAGCGCTGAGTTGAACCTCTTAGGTCTGTTACAGAGGGATAGCCATGATAGAGACTAAAATTGGATTTGAGAAGGGCAGGTGAGAATTTAATCAGGACTGTCGAGGCATGCCAGTTACAAGTCAGCGTAAGAAGTGCTGTGTGAAACCCAGTAGACTTTGTTTATTTAGAAACTCTGGGGAAGGTGAAGTGTTGGTTATACTGAGCTATTAAACCAGAGTGACAAGTTGATGGGGAGAGAGAGAGAGGAAGTGATTACTACATATCTTCATAGTCTCTAATACCACCTAAATAGTCAGTGTCTCAAACTAATTAAACAAAAGTTCTCATTTGCTTTAATGAGACCCAGGTTGCTGCTCTGTCGCAAAGCTTGCTTTCGCATTGTGATTTTGTGGCCAGGGCATCTTCTGTGCCTACTGACCAAGGACTAATGTTAAATTCCCAGAATGCCCTTGAATGCATTAGTGCAGGTCAGAGAAGTGGACTTCTTGCAATGGATTTGTTAAGCTCTAAGGGAATCCATGAAAGAAAAAGAGGATAATATTTCCTGTGTTCCTCTCAAAAGGACCCTTAAAAATTCATGGTGGTTATGATTCATGATTCTGCACTTCTCTGCCCAAATAGCTGCCAGACTGAAGGTGCTCTCAGTGGTACTACCCATCCCTAAGACTGGGCAGCTTTGGAAAAAGATTACATCTGACCTGCTGCATTCCCTCTTTCTCAAGCAAATGTGTTCAGTGCATTATTATGAGTCAAGTGCTCTTTGCTCTCAGAAACGTCCAGTGAAAATGCCTGCTTTGGTAGTTAGGGTGATGTGTCTGCAACTTGTAGAAAAAGAAGAGTGACAGTAATTACCCAAATTCCTTTTTAAAAAAAGATGATACCTGGTGACCAATGGAAGAAGGACCAATGGCCTTGAAAATGTCTTTCTTTTTACTCCTTCCCCCTTCCCCCACTGTGGGCATTTTTTGGTCTTGGCTATCCAAAGAGAAATTTTTTTTGTCTCTCTCACACTTAAAAACTGTTTCTGTGTAGCTTGGATGAGATACTAGCATTATTTTGCAATAAGGTGCTCAAATGCTTTAGTAGAGATGATAAAAGAGAAGTTGTGAAGGTAAAAGGTATTAGTTTCCCTTGTCAGATTACTGAGGTTAAGAATGGCAAGAATTAATTGTGCTGTATTATTGAGGAGATGCTCCTTCACTCTGAAGAGATTAGTCAGCTCTGTGGTGTTTCTCCAGTGTTTGAAAATCTTTATTTTCAGCCTTTAGGATGTTTAAACTTTGTTTGTACTTCTTGAAGAATAAAATATGAAGTGCAGTACTGCGTAAAAAAGAGCTGTTGTTTTTAGGACACTAATTATGTATATACCAGCCTGACATAGTACCATTCAGTCTGTAAATGTTTCGCCCCTATGAACATAATATTTGGCCCCCCTAATTTGTACTTTATCTCCTTAAGCCTCAGGGGCACAGCAGGATTGCTCAGAAAAGCCACATATGAAATTTCTTGTAAGGCATAATCTCCAAAGATGAGGCTAAGTTCTTCCCTTTCTGTGTTGCAACAGAGAACATCAGCTTAATGATTGCGATGCTATGTGGTCTCCTGTCCTCTGCATGCATTTTCTCCTCTGCTAGGTGTGAGCATTCTTTATATAGGACATCAGAAAGTTTGTGAAATACACCCACAGCTTAGACTATTGCTGTTTTGAACAGTTTGAATACAATCTGATTTTATACCTTAAGCTCTTGAACTCTTAAGCTGAATTAAAACTGCTGTAAGTGTCTGTATTGATGACAATTTGGATAGCTGTGATATTCACCTAATAAATACTTTGCTACTGCATGGGACTGGACTAGGGACACTAATGGTGAGTTTTTCAGTCTCTTGCCATGGTTCATAATATTGATAGTTTTAGTCTTTTACTGAGAACCAAGTTCTCCTTAGGAGGTCATGTGTTCATGGTCATTGGGATGTTTACATGGGTGGGGAATGAACACTGTGTTCCCTTTAGTGCTGCAGAAGGAAATTCGTCATTCCTGGCTCTACATTTTGCCTAGGTAAATGAGTCTGCAGTTGACAATAGAGCTTAACTTCAGCATGTACTACTATTTTATAATCCGTCTTTGGACTAGAATAAGGCTTGCTAACAAGAAAAGCAATTAACTTCATGGATGAATATCTTTTTCTAAGTTAAAATTGCATCATTATGGCTGTAGAGCTGTAAACATTACTTCAATCTGCATTTATCCACACAATGCAGATGTTACAAAGTGGCTAAAAGGAATATTTCAGAGTGGCGGCACAAATATTTTAAGACTTGTCTGAACAAGATTGCTTTTTGTCTGTTTGTTTTGGTAGGGCTGTTTCAAATTTTGCTAGGAAAATTGGTTAAAATGTTTTTAGAAACCGTTTCAGAATCTACTTCACAGCATTAATTGCTACTGCTGAGAAGTGGCTTAGAAACAAATAAAATCACCTGTTTCAGCACTAATAAACCCCTCTTACTTAAACATAAATAATTGAAATCAACTCAACTGTTAGATTGCTGCTGTGTAAAAAAACCATCCTGCCTTGTCTGTGTGGGGGGTAGCTGGTTTCAACCCTTTTAAGAAAAACAGCTATGGCTGTTCCTACAGAGACTAACATCTTTGCAAGGCTCACGAGCCAAATGTAACAGGGTTTATGTACAGAGAGAGACGTACAACTATTATGCATGTTTTTGACACATAGATATAACAGAATTTCAAAGAAATGGGGAAAATACAAAAATTAGGTGTAATCAACTGGCTGGAAATCTGGGTAATGCCAAAATTCAGAGTGTAAATGGCGTGGTCTTAAATGTGTATAAATCCAAAAATAATAAATCAGAATAAAATAATATAATAACAGCAGAAATAACATAATAAACTCTCTTCTCAGCATAGAGCACTGTGTTTGCTGAAATCATGGGAGCCCTTTTCTTTGGGGGTCCTGCCCTGCATCATTCCTTGGTGTTCCCTGCTTCTATAAGGTGGACTGACAGGTACTGCTGCCAGAGAGAGTGACCTTGGCCTGTGCTTCTCTTGTGGGTCTATTGAGCCATTAACTAGTGCAGGGCACTCACTGATACACTATTATTTAAGTGATTTTTATTTTCTTTTTGAACTATATAAACATAGTAGGAAACTAGGAGTGAGAGGGAGTATTGGCATCAGAATTGTCATGAAAATCTTTTGCTAAGCTATGCCTGTCCCTGAGAGAGCTTTAAGAAGAGATGCCAAGGATATATATTGTACAAGAAGACCAGCTGCTTTTGTACCAGCCCTGGATTCTGCTCTGGATCATTCAGGAATTGAAAAATGCAATGTTAGTCTCTGAGACAGCAAACATTTTCCTGAGCCAAGTGAATTTATTTAAAAAACATACTGTTTGAGGTATTGCAGCAAAAAGTTTCTATTAAGCCATAAAATATATCTCTCCCTCCAGAGAGTACATGGATTCTTAATATGTCCATAGTAATAAAGTTTTGTTCACTTGCAATTAAATCAGCATAGCTCTTGAAGATCTACTTTAATATGACCTAACCACCTCTGGAAAGTACTATGTAGTTTGATTTTATCATAATTATACCATGCTCTAAACCAGCAGTTGAAAGACTTGATTTTATACTAATTAAAGCCTTTGACCTTTGTATTGTAAATTCAAATATAACAGAAAAGTACAATAATTAGGATGTTATTGGTTGTATAATTTAAAATTATGTAAATTGCACAGCTACTGAACTACTCTAAGTGGAATACATGGCCAATTTATTTTAAACTAGCAGAAAATAGTGGTTAATTATATATAAGGATATTTAACATGCATAATCTGGAATATCACTAAACCTTGAGAACTCCTTTCCACTGGAAATTTCTGAATTTGAAAAGACAAATTGATAAGTTTTCAATGGAAAATCTTCTCGTGCAGCTCAAGTCAGACAATCCTCCCTGGGTTATCCTGCTGCTCTGTGCAGCAGTGTGAAGCTGGAGGAAGTCAGAGGAGCTGCCTGCACCCCACTGAGTCTGTGCTGCCAGGACACCTCCTGGTGGCACATCACTGGCACACAGATGCACAAGGGTCCCCACTTTTGTTCTCCTCCAGTCTTTTGTCTTGCAGACTAACTGCAGGGCAGAATGGCAAAAATGGCTTTACCAGCCTGGGGCAGGAGACTTCCCAGGGCAAAGGGAATTCTTTGCTGATCAGCTTTGAACAGTTTCTGTTTTGTGCTCCCAGCAGTTCAGTTCTCCCTTATCCCAAAGGTGCTGGACATGGTGTTAGCTGGTTGTCATGTGCAGCATGGCAGGGCTCAAAACTGGGGGATGCTCTGAAACACTGATGGTGGACAAAAGTCAGAAAGGCTTAATATCCAGTTTTGTGTTGTCGTGAAATATGTGAACCAATGGCTTTTATAGAACATTTTTTGGCAAACAGAATCTGTACAATTGGACAGTTGAGTTGGTGGTGGAGTGGGTAGGAGATCTAGGTTTTGACCAAGAATTGTGATGTTCCTTGCACTGATGGAAAATTCCATTCTGGTTTCCTCAGGGTCCATCTGGCACAGGAAAAAAAATTATGTTTGATGGAGAAAATTGTTGTTGCAGGGTTTTTGGATAAAACTGAGCTTGCCCAAGATCATTCTGAATTCTGTGGGATATGGTCAAAAGACTGTCTTTCCCAGATACATTAAGTCTGGATTAAGGGTACCTACTAAGGATCAAAACAGCACAGCTACATAATGAAAAGCACTTACGTCATTAACTTGCTCTGCCAATCCAACTATTCAAAAATTTGAAGTCTGTAATATGTACCAGGACTTCTGGAATAGATTTTGTCTGTGTGCATCACTTGAACTTTACTGAGTCCATATTTTCAGCTCTTGGAGTAAAGGAAGATCATATTTCAACTAGCTCACCAAAAAAGCAGCTAACTGCATGATCTTGTTGGATCAGGAACTGTATAAATCTATAATGCCATCATACAAGTACATGGATTAAGTTTTCTAGCACTAGTGGTGTTAAGCAGAGCGTGTCAGTCAGGGGATATACCTAAGAACTCTTCTTGCAGAGTCCTGGGTCTGACAAGAGATGTGAGAACATGTCCCATAATGCTCTGTCCCTGCACTTAGGCTAACTTAGCTCCTTGTGTCAACAGCCACATTTGCCAGAAAAAACATACAGCTGAGTTTCTGATTACTTAACTATTTTGCTAAGTGATAGGAAAAATGTGTTTTATTCATTCTGTGGGAAAATGAAAAGGTCAAGTCAGCTTGAAAGTTATAAGTAAATACAGAGGATGAAAAAGAGATAATTGTCTTTACCACATGTCTTGTCAGTAGATCTAAGTTAAAACATACTTTAAAGTAGTGTCTGGAGAACAGGCGAAGCTTTGACTTTAACAACTTCTTCCTTATCTGCTATTTCTGCTCTCCGTGTCTTTCATAATAAATTGGTTTTTCTTGTATAAATGGTATAACAGTTCTTTGCAATATTTTTTTTTCTGGTCATAAATTAATGATTCAGACTTACCTGTGAGATTGACATGTGTGGTTTGGAACAAAAAGGAAAGAAAAGAATATATTTGGGGAATTAATAGTTCACTTTCCTTTGTTCACTTGATATATAAGAAGAAAATGAAATCACTTAATTTAGCCTGCAATTTTTTCTTTGTAGAGCTTATGTGCTGCAGAACAGTTCAAGCTTCTCTAGCTTTGCACTTTTCATAGCTTTTATTAGCTTTTTTGGCATCCTTGATATCAGATACAATTCATTCTGCATTTTTATCTATTTTCCTGTTCTCCTCTAAATGTGAAAACACCATATATATGTATTTGGAAACCAATTCCTGTGAAATGACATATGATAGTTGATGAATTTGTTTATCACTGCAGTGACTAGGATTGTCCAATTAAAGTTCTGTTGACATATTTGTGATAAACCCTAGTTTTCGGGTAGGGAAATTTTTCAAAAACACTGGGACTTGCACTTCATTTAGCAGTTATCACAAACTTTTTTAAACTTGTGGAAATGTGTTAAACTTTAAAGACTAAAAACTTTTCAATAGTAATTCTAAATGCTTTTATCTTTGATTGAATGGTTAATATTCAGTTAAGCTTAATCTTGAAGACATAGTTCAGAGTTTGTAATTTCCTCCTGTGCTAGATAAACATTTTTGTTACATTAATTATGACTTCTTTGTATAGAGTCTGCTTTCAAAAATAAGCGATAGCTTGCTAGACAGTGATAGGAACACACAATTTTTAGTATTGCTCTCTTTTTATTTGTTCTGAAGGGAAATTTTGTTGAGTTTTGGGGCACACACGAAAGATTTTATTCTAGCATTTGCTTGAGAAAGAGAAGTATGTGGGTTGTGGCAAGACTGGTTCTTTAAGGTTGCTAGCGAATATAGTGAACAATATCAGTTCCAAGACTGGGCCTGAGCAAAGACCATTGCTAATCCACTTCCAGCCTTTACTTCTGCTTTTCAGCACAACTCCTCACAGTCAGTCCCTGCTACACCACACTGTAGTGTAATAACTTCTCTCTTCTATATTTTAGCTGATCTCATGTGGCACTACATCAAATGCTTTTCTAAACTACAGACAGGTTGAATGTACAGTTTTCTCCAAAATGTGCCAATCAAAGGTATGTTACTACCAAACTCTGGCACCTTTCTTGATTGTCATCTGGGTATTTTTTCTGATGTTCTGTTGTATAAGGCCAACTCCAATCCTGCAGTTACTTTCTTGTTTTGCTTGAGATGGTTTCTGGGGGCAGAGCCCCTCTGAGCAAGGGAAGTTTATTTACACTCTATTTTTCCATTGCTGAGAATCTCTTATGCTGCTTAAGGCTATCTTATGTATGACAAAAACCCCTGAACTTGTCCTGTACCATTACACTATGACAGAGCTGATTGTCTTTGCAAAACCCAGTTCGATGTGATGGGTAAGTGGCTGCCCCAAGGGAACTATAACTGTTGTTCTTATTTCTGCTATTCAGGAGGATTATTGATTCTAAATATATCCACCTAAAATCTCACCTACTAATTTATCTTTGTGTGCAGAGGAAGGAAGCTAATAAGTGTTCATATTTCTACTCATTCAAGGGGGTACATGTGAAACCTACCTGCTGTAGGTACAAGATTAAACTTCTGGCTGAGCTGCTATGGCCAAGATAAAGGGAGTCCTCGGGATAGTCTTGTCATTACCATGTCTTTGTGGTCATCCCAATTGCACTGTGCCCCTTGAGGCTCTTGGGTAACAGCTGAAAGCTGTAACTCACTATCTTACGTGATGTTGAATCTAATAATTCTCTGGCAAGTGTCCTGTCTGAGAGTGTTGTTCTGAAGTTTACCACTTTTGACACAAAATGAATTAACAGAGAGTTCTGTGACAGAGATGTCTGAAAAAAGCCTTTGGTCTTGTGCACTTGGTCTCGTACGGCTGCTGAGAGTTCTGGGGCATTTACTAGGCTTGGCTCAGCAAGGGAGGATAGGAGCCTTCATCCTTCTTTCTCTGTTTGCACAATGGAGAGGAGGCAGTGAAAAGCATCAAGGCCCTCTAGAGTCTGGGTAATGGCTAATTACAAACTGTTTGAAAGACAAGTTGACAGGTTGCTTATTCTTCCCTTTTGGCCAGTAGACCGAGGTGTATGTGAGTGCAGTTGCGTGCACGGTAATCTCTCTGGTGTGAGCCTTCTGTAGGTGCTCTGGGATGCTTTTACTGCTGGAGGCATACTGACTTCATGGAAGCTGCATGGCTCAGTGCTTCTCCCCATGGAGAGACTTCTGGCTGAAATAGCTTGGCTGCTTGTAGTATGGGTTGTTTTTTTTTTTTTTTTAATCATCTTGGCATGATTATCCTTCAGCTGTGGCTGTGGATCTTTTTTTCTGTGTGAGGTCTGTGTTGCACTGGGGAGAAAAACAGGGTGCATAAGGGCTATTTTGTGTCTTTATTTGTCATGGGATGGCGTTTAGAGGTGACACTTGACCAGAGGAGCTCCATCTTCTACTACTTCTCTGAATTGTCCCAAAGTGTGATTATCTCAAATTACTTGGCATGATGCTTGTAGCATGTGTTTCTGCTAAACAGTGTTATTGGCGCACAGCATTTGTGCTATCATTTAAAATACCAGGACAACTTAGCTTTGGGGCAGCAGTCAATTAAGATAATTTGCTAACTTTTTGTAGGGATTGAGAGATTAGCAGTTTTTAGTGCTTTTCCAGTACCGTGTTCACCATAAGCTCTCAACATGTTTTAATGGGTACACGGAAAAGAACGTTCAGAGTCAGGTCAGTCCATAATGGATCAGTTTTTAAGGGCTGTGATTTAAATGTGACTCTGGTTATTTAGCCTTCTGAAACTTGGCAAATGTTTTTTGTTAATTAAAAGTTCCAGAATTTTACAGCAAAGTATCTGGCACCTAGGTGTAGAATTCCTTTCTTTGCATTCTATCAGATTGTTTTCAGTAAGGCTGGTTGTGCATGTGACATGTGTAGGTGTTAAAATTGTTAGTTCTTTCCTAGCGGTCAGGTGTCTCTGTAAATCATTAGTCTTCATTATTTTAATTGGAAATGCTGTACTGTAATATATCAGGACCACAGGAAATAACCACTGAAAATCAGATTTTCTGGGTTTCAGAACTGTCTTCCTGCTGTCTGATGGATTTGCCTCTGAGCAGACCAGAGGTTTCTTAACCTATGATGCCCCAAAGCAGGTAGTACATCAGTTTAGATTTTACCAGCATGTCTTTACCTGGTCTGCTTGTATTTTCATATTAGTTATTTTCTTTGCAAGAAAAGCCATTGCAATGTCTCTTGCGTGCTTAGTCACTCATGTTCTCATTGCTTTCATACCCTAGAAGAAATCTAAATGCTTTTGCTGAAGCCATGCTTGCTCTGATGTATTTTACAGGTGAATGAGTGATGCTGGGGTTTCCCCTCCTCTTCTCCTCCCAGCTTGCAAAACTTTAAATTTCAGAGATCTTAATCAACTTAATGAATTAATGAGAGTAATCTTGAGCAACTCGCAGACTGCCCTGTCCAGTTCCTGAAGTAATCAGGAGTAAACTTCATCAAGAGCAGTGGACACAACATTTAATCCAGTCTCTACAATATAGTCTTATTACAGATGAATTAGGGCAACTCAGATGACACATATTGTAGTCAGACAAGTTCATTCTGAATGAAAATTTGAGTTTTCACTAGGATCCCAATTCCAAACTGGTTTGTACAGAAAAGGGATCCTTTAAAATTGTTAAGTGAAGAAGTGGTGGGAACCTCTGGAAATGAATGTTAAGTGCATATTCTTTAACATATTTATTAATGCTATAGAAGTCAAATAAACAACATATTAGTTAAATATGTAGTTGATGCTAAATACAAAAGCCTTTGTGAACGCATGAGCTGATATGGGAAAAATGCTGAACTACCAAGAGTACTCTGAAAAACAGGTAAGGGAAAAGAACCAAACAAATTTTCCAGATTTTCCTTAGAAAATTAATATAGTAACATATTAGCAGCAAAAATAATTGAGAATTTAATTTTTTTATATGATAAAAGTAATTGGCCTACTTGCGCAGGAATATTTGTTTTTATCTTCCTGAGCTAATAGTGCTTCCTTGGTGCTGGAGAGCGTAAATGTTTTCGGTGCTTTAGTTTCAAAGCATTAGGAGTGAACACAAATCCATATTGTCTTAGAACAAGGGTTTAACATGTTAATTCTGCCTGAAGGGAAAACCCTTAAACGAATTTAGGGTTGTTAAATTTCTTAGACTTAAGATTAGACTTCGAATGTGAAGATCTTGGCTTCTAATTGTCAACTTTGGATAGAGTTTCAAGTTGGAAGGTTTTTGTTGTTGTTGTCTGGTTGGGTTTTTTTAGATTAATTTTTCTATTTATTTCTTTAAAATCAATCCCATAAACTTTTCACTATGTCTTTGTTGACCTTGGGAAAAGGATTCATCTTTCTGAAAAATCTTTCCTTTGTGATATTTCTTGATATGACACTACCTTAGTCAGAACTTAGTAGAGTCTGTCAATAGACCAATAAACTCATGTGTCCTATATTGTTGCAGTAGTCATGGCATGTTTTGTAATTCTAAGTTGTATATTTCAATCAATTTACATTTTTTTCTAAGATTTTTGGAAGAGGAATGAAATATGTAGCTATTGACATCCTACCTGGTAATTTAGGACTGTTAATAAACACTGGCTCGAATCCCAGTGAGTCTAGAAGAAATAGTAACATACCAGAAGCCTGATATTTGTTCTTAGTGAAAATAAGACAGAAATAATTAGGCTAAAATAGATTATACCTTTTTAAATTACAGTATTTAGTATCCAAAAGGATGCAAATAGCTATGTCAGATTATGTATGTAATAGTATAAACTAATCGTGGTTACATCATCCCTTTTAAGATGAAGCTGAAAGGAAATAGTTAAAATACAAATACTTTGGAAGACCAAAAGACGAATGTTGGGTTTGTAATGACTATTATTCAACCACCTATTAAAATGAAATAAATGTGGCAATGTTTCTTGAAAGTCTCTAAGCTTGCATAAACTCCCTGAAATCTAATGCAGGTCAATCTATCAGTTTGTGGTCACTGTACATTATGAACTGTGTGAAAACACACAGATATAGGGGCACCGTGAAAGTGTGGTTAACCTAGTATCTGGAATTCCCTGAACTCTCCGGGTTTGATCATGTAGCCTTCTTAATTTGTTAGTAATTATTTTTCTATTTTTCACATGGGAGTGTAAGAAACAGTGAAGGAAAACTTAAAAGAAAGCTTCTGGAGCTTTCATGGGATGTTGGTATGCTAAAAAAAAATAAAATAGAGGGTACCTGACAAATTCTTTAGCCTTAAGACTATTTGATTAGGCACTTCGTGAATTTTGCCATTGGTATTTAAAACTGTTTTGAAATTTTCCTTGTATCAGAGACTAATATTTGGTCTACCTAGAAATCTCAAGTATTTCTCTCATTTAAACCCAGGGTCAGGGTTTCTGGACTGACATCCTGGCCTTTGCTGCTCCACTGTATGGAGTGGGATAATAGAGGGTAGTATAGGTGTTATAGAATCTGCATAAATGCATTTTATTCCTGTGGCAATTCCTTTGGTGTCCTGCACTGGATTACATGGCTCAACTAATATTTCCCTATTATGGCACTGCCACTTGCCTAGAAAACTGGAGTAGAATGTAAGATCTTAGGGTTCAAAATGTAATCTCTAACTCACCTTTTCTGGCTTTTGTGTGGCCAACAGCCTGGATTTGTCCTTGCTAGGAGAGAACAAGGATGTTCTAACTTAAGGAGAATTATGCTTGCTTGAACTAGGTCTGAATTTGTCCCAACTCTTCTAAATGGGTGAGTTGTTACAGTGCCCACAAATGCAAAATGCATTTGACTGGTTTAAATTTAGCTAAGCCATTAAACTGCTAAAAAATACTGATCTTTCCTTCTTGTTCCTTGAAAAATTTTTGGTAGTTTATATTTCTTCCATCTTTGTCATGCTTCTCTTTTTCTATTCCTTGCACTAATTTTGTGACTAAATGAAAAAAATCTTAGGGCTTTAAAAAAAATTTTATTCAAATGGACCCTGTGTCAGTAAAATGCTGGTAATAGTGTTTCTGATTAGACTTTTGCTTTATTAGTTAATTCTTTTATCCACAGTAATCATCTCTTGGTTGCTAACTAGTTGCTAAGAAGGATAGATTGCCTTCAGAGAACATTCTGGGAAATGGTCCAGTTCCTTGCTTGCCCATTTTAATCTCAAGTTTCCTGTTAGAATTATGCAGTGGTATAGGATAACAAGTCAGACACAAAAAGCCCTCTTCGTTGGTTGGAAGACAACTGAACACATGTGCTCTGTGCAGAACAATATCAAATAATATGCTCAGTGCTTTGTATCTCACTTGTGCTTCATTATGTGATCATGTGGATTTCTGTTTTGCTCGCTAAAAGAAAGCAGGATAATAGTGTTGTGCTATGCTGAGTGTTGTGTGATGATGATGATTAATTTGTGAATCAGGCTACTGGATTTGATATAGGGAAGCTTGATGAGCCTCTTATAGGCTAAACAAATACAATAAAAATTTTAAAGGTATTGATTGGATATATTTTGATTATGGCATAGCACAGGTTGGCTAGATACTGGATAAAATAATGTTTTGACTAATTTGTTTTCGGAGAACTGAGAATAACAACTCTGATTCAACAAGCAGCACCAGAGACCAAAATGCATTTTGTTTGAATGCGTCTGACCCTGCTACAAAACACACGTGGCACTAGCTGTAGCCCATTAGCTCAGGTAAAATGTGATGTTATGTAGTCTGGCCTGAGCTGTGCCTGGCTGCCTGGGTATGTCAAAATTGGGAAGGGAAGAAAACCAGACTTGTTCCCTCCCAGCAAAACTGGTGCAACCAGGCTTTGTAATGGACTGCAGATGTAATATTTTGTTGATTTCAGCATTGCAAAGGCTGTCCAAGAGCAGGGGGCAAGATTAGAGGGTAGAGAGCAGGAGAGCTGATCTGATCTAGTCAGGAAAAAGAGAAGAAACAGCCAAGCACTTCAGAGAAAGGCTTTGCCCATTTATCATGGTGTTATTGTGAGTGATTTTGTGTGTAAAGCCTGTTCTTGTATCAGTATCTTGCCTTGGAAATTGATGAATCTGAGGAAAAACTGGAAACAAGGTGCAGTCAAACACCTTTCTAGAATGAGTCAGTAGCTCTTGCTGTTTTCAGCAATGACTTCCCTATGACTTCCCCAATCCAGCCACGAAACTCTTTACTGGAGCAGGAACTGCTGAACTAACAGAGTTTATGCTCAAGTGTTCACTCATTGAGTTATTAAGAAGATGAGACTTTCATTTTTTTCATATTTTTTGTGATACCTGGACTTACAGGAACATTTGCTGTATTTATAGCTTCTTGGTTCCAAACTTGGAGCCTGTATTTTGATGCCGCCTCTGAAGTGCTCTGGTTCCACACAACTGCTGAAGTTTTTGTGGAACTGTGAAATATCCCCTTTTCATGCTTTTTAGAAAGAGTTGTATCAATAGGGCTTTGTCTGTGTGCTAGGTTTTAGACTGTGAATCTCTGTGGTTATTACATACAGGCATGCATACTGCCCACGTGTTTTAAACTAATTTTTTTCAACAATCTCTGCTTCATACATTTTACTTTTGTAGAGTTTATTATTTTGCATATCATACAATTTCACAAATTCTCCCACCATCAAAAAAGTTCTGGAAATAAGTAAAAGGTAAAAGCTTTTATTTTGAGGTGAAAAATTTCTCTTGCTGTTTTAAAATCACTTTTATTCCCATGAGAGTTTTCCCAACTTGTTTTATTTTGATCTACTAGTGCAGTAAGAATACCATAATAATGGCTTTAGCATGTGTTATAGAAGTTAAAACAATGCCAGAAGCTTAGAAATACGATGTGCTGGTCATATCTTGTTTTTGTGTGGAGACTCTGCCAGAAAAAAAAGTTCTTGTGTTTTCAGAGCTCTGCCTCCTTTTTCCACTGATTTTGTTCAATGTAGGCTGGATGTAAGATACTCAAGTTGCCCAGGCCCTGTGCAAATAATGATCTCAATTGAAATTAGTAGTTTCTTTGGGCTTCCTACACCTACTGCTGCAAAACAGACAATCACGATGCTCTAATCCACATGGGCTTGCTCTCCAGGCGCTGCACTGCCTTAGTTTCATCAGGCTTGGGGAGGACCTGGAAATTCAGTGTAGGATGAGAAGCAGCAGTGAAAGGTTGACAAGAAGAGAAAAGCTACACAAGAAATGCTGGAACTCTAGCAGACTTGCTGTTGGTAATGAGCCCAAATGACAAAAGGAAACCTGAACAAGATGCATTTTAAAATAGATAAATGTAAATGTAAACTGGATAAACAGTGAAATTTTTATACTTTTTCAGATCTAGATTATCTCTCTTGCAAGAATTCTTTTGTGTTTTGGAAAGTCAATGGTAGTACTGAGAATTTATCAGCCTGTTGAGAGAAAATGTATCCTAGCAAAAATCACGAGACATTTACTACATCCATTGTTCCTGAAAAACTAATGATTTGGAGAGCAAGTCATATGTCTGGATGAGCTCCATGGTTTTTTTGTTTATTAATTCTGATGATACCACATTAAATGTTCATTTGGCAACACTATAAATAGGGAGTTGGGTTGGGTCTTGCCTTGTTTCTTTCTACAGAGAATAGATTTATTGCTAATAAGTATCATTGAGGGAGGTGAATTATCTCTTTTGTTTCAATAGTCACTCAGCAATGCAACTGCTCATTACTAGCTCAGTGAGTCAGTGTTTTCAGGAATTGCTAACCATTTTGTATGCCTCAATCTCTGACTACCGAATTCGAGAGACCATAAAAAGGCCTCTGTGGAGGGTGGCTTGTGGTTTTGTTTTTGTTTGTCATGTTTTTTGTGGGAGTGTTTTTTTCCTATTTCTTTGGTGTTTTGTTTTTTTTTCCTCCACACACCAAGGAAGTTCTTATTACCAGCCTTCCAGAAATCTGGATGCAGAAAACAGTGCATATAGAATTCAAGAGAATCCATTTCCTCCAGTGCTGCAAAGGGGATGAGAGGCATTTCTTAAATGTATTGATGACTTTTCCATGGTCTGAAATAATAGAGAAGGACACTTGATTCTTCAGCTTTACAATAACTTCCATGAAATATTTAATGCTTGTCTGATGATTTATTCTTCTTTGCATAATGCAATCTAAAAGAGTGGTTTCGTTAATTATTTACATTGTGCTGCCGATGCTATTTCTTTCCCAGTGCTCTCCTGCAGTAGTTGTTTCTGCTTATTATCAGGAGAGACTGTAAGAGGCAGATCATGTCAAGAAAGCAGAATTATAACTTGTCTTGTTTGTATCTGTGTGCTTTATAATATCCGTGTGTACTGCATAGAAAATACTAATAGGGCTGAAGCAAGAAGAGAGGGACGCAGGAGACCCATGCTCAGGAATGAGAATAAACCCTGGGCCCTTCTGGGGTTGTGAGTGTGGTTCTTAGGGCTCCTCATGGCTGTGTTGGGCAGGATAAGAACCTGAAAAGGGCAGTTCAGAGAGGTTTTTGAAGCATCAGAGTGAAGAGCAGTAGAGAACCTAAGTGAGATGCCTGAGGGTGATGATCCAGCATCGCTGCAGGACTCAGAGTGGTTGTGGGTACACTCTAACTCCTGTAATCTTGTTTTAATGGGGCGTGAGTCTGACAGTCAGCATGAACTTGGCAGCAGTGGTGAAGGAAGCAGGGAGGCTGCCAGGTCTTCCTAAGCATGCATGGAAAGGTCTTCAAGTATTTAGGTCTTATGGGTTTTGCTGTTGGTGGTCTCCCTGGCTGCCTGAAACCCACACAAGTAAACAGAGGAAAAGGAGAGCTGCCAATGCTGCCATCCCATCCAAAGCTCTGCTTGCTGACTCTGTTGGCTTTCACCAGAGGGAGAGGCAGGAGAGCAGAACTGCCCTTCTCCCTCCTGCAGGAGCTGCCTGGCTTCTCTCTGTGGCCATTGTGGGATGGTGCTACTCTATCGCAGCAGGGAGCAGCATCTCCAACTTCATAGGAGGAAGAGGAGCAGGCTGACATTCACATTTTTCTCTTGATTACTCTTTCAAAAACAGCACTCCTAAAGGGGAAGAATGATTCTCAGCAAAGGTCAAAGGACATTCAAGACTCAGTTTCTTCAAGGCGACATTGCTTAGCTTCTCAGACAGTAGTACCTGGGATAGCCAGGTGTTAGGTGACCAATGATAAATTATACTAACAACCTGAAAATTTTAAGGAGAAAAATCACCGGGAAAACACCTTTGTAAATATTTCTTAATGTGTGCTTTTGAAGACATAACTGAGTTTGGGGTTTTTTTGGCTTTTTTGAGGACTGTGATTCAGTCCTACACAACTTTAGATTATTCACTGCAGTGTATGCTACTAGGAAATCATAGATTTCACACCTTCTCTTTTGGTAGGAGGAGAGGAAATAAAGTCCCTGTGCACAGTGGAGGACTCTTTCTGGGTTGCAGAGATGTGCTGTGCAGGCTAGAGTCTAGCTCAGGGCATCAGAAGAACAACACAGATTATTTTCTCAGATACAGTGCTAAAAATCAGAAATAATCTCATTCAATTGATTTGCATTGGTATGAGAACAGAGCCAGTGAAGCTGGTTAAGCAGTTTAACTACCCACTTGACCCTTATTTGCTTCCTGACAGATGCTTTCTTCACTGCTGATGCTCGGAGCTGTAGTAATACATCTTGGGACAAGATACACTCCACTTTGAGTTAAGACTACTCTAAGAATAAAAATTATGCAGTGATTTATAGGAGACAAGGTACATCTGGATATCTGCCCCCATTAGTTCTATGGGATCTGAACCCCTATATGATGTGCTTGTTGATTTAATCCAACGATCACAATAATCCTGCTGGCTCTCAGCGCAGCAGACCATGCATTCACCCACGACTGAGAGGAGTGCTCTTGGTTAATTTTATGCTTTGTAATAAAGCAGAAACAAAATGTGGCTGTAATTTTAAAAAACTTTGCTAAGCATAAGTGACTTATTAGGGTTTGAACTGCACTGCAGGCACAGTTGGGACACTTTCAGCCATATAGCCCTTTTGGTCATCACTGGGAGTGTTCTGGAGCAGAAGCCTTCCCAGGGAGCAGCTTGGAGGCTCCGTCAATGGGCTTACTGCCCAGATGGAGCTTCAGATACATTCATAGGGATTTCTGTGCTAAGCCAGTTCCCCCTGGATTAGTCATATCAGAGACATACCACATATCTGAGAATCTCACATTAGATTGGTCTAAATAAACAAATGTGCAGGACAGTGAGGGATAGAAAAAACACTGTGATTCTTTTTTCAAAGGCTTTTGGCATTAGCTGAAGTGTTCCTTTATTCTTTCTAAGAGAATCCAGACATGTTGCTTGAACTCTCTTGTGAGTTCTCCATACAAGGCTCTTGAGAAATTCCTTTATGCATTTAGAAATATTCAGGCTTTCAAATTTTATAAATCCACAGCACCCTTTCAGACCTCACACCTCCATGTGATGAAAAAAGCTGACAGTAGACTGCCTTTTATCTCATGGTTCTTACATATAAAGCAACATATATCCTTAAATAGCTTGCAAGACGGAGGAAAATTAATTCTTGTACATCAGTGAACACTGCTCCTATCAGTGCCTACGCATGTCAAACTCACTTCTGAACAGAGAACCAGTGCTGATAATTAACTTGCCTATACCTGCTTGTTGCTTGTGTACAGGCACTCTCTTCTTCCCACCAAAAACTTAGTTGGCAGTGGTAGGTCTTTTTCTGTTCAAAGACCTGTCCCAGCTATAATTTGCAGGAGTGCATTTTTGAATTTACTTGTACATCTTATAGAGCTGATCATGGACATCATTAGCAGAACTGCTTCTTATTAAGTACAAACCTATCCTTTTGCAGTGTTAACTACTGCAAATCATAGAACTTACTATAGTATTGCTGCAGTTCATGAAAATGTTGTAGCCTTGCATAAAAAGAAACTAAGCAAGAACATGAGGGTGTATGAAGTCCCAGAAGGAAAAAATGAAATACACTGAATTGTGATTTCAAGTTATCTGGATCTTCTAAGACTATTTCCATTACTTCTTAATTTCCTTTTCACTTTATTGGATATTGTTTCCTTATCTGGTGTTCTCTCAATTATTAAAACCCAATTACTGTTTGTTTGGTTTTTCAAATTAATTATTTAAAATTCAGAATGAAACGTAAGAGATATCAAATAGCGGTGTCCATCAGAAGTTTTGTTGGGTTTTTTGGTACCTTATTAAAATTCCCATTAGTTTCTCATATAACTGCTAGCCATCTCATTTCCTTCAGAGGAATTCATTTCAAGATTTGTGCATTTGTATATGAGATGGAGAAAATCTATTTCTACAGTTTTGTGTGCTGTGAGCACCATTAGACTTGTCCTTTGCTTTAGGGAACTTTGGCAATATTTTATTCTGAGTGGCTGCTCAGGTCACTGTGACATTCAGAAATGAATTCTGATTTGCATTAGAATATTTAATTTGCAGTGCTGTATCATTACACTAGTCTGTTCCCAAGAGAAAGGAATTAAAACTTCAGCAGAGCTCTTTTCTTGCATGTCTTCATGAATTATTTTGTTGTAAGAGTTAATGTGAGCACACTGTTATCCCCTGGCTCAGGATATGTGGGGAGTTTTCTGGGGGGGGTAGTGTGTTGGCAATGCTTCGATTTTTTTGCCTTGGAGCTCCATGAGAAATAAAATTATAAATTTCTTCTGAAAGCATTCAAAACTTTGACTTTAATAAGTTGTCATCCCTCTGGGGATACAGTGAACTCCCCCATGCGCTGCATGATGTGGTGCCAGCTCACCAAGCAAGCATTATAGAAGCACTGGAAACCAGAAGGCCCTTTAAAAATTGGTCTGCCATTAAACAGGAAAGAGGTGATGATAATATGGATATACAAGTCTAAACCTGGATGTATTCAGAAGAACCTGTCGTTACCAAAGCAACTGATTTGAAGATCATACCATGCATACCTAAGAATCTCAGAAACCCTAAAGTTTGCTTTCCTCGATCCAGGTCTAGGATCTTGTCTGTAAGAATATGCTTTCTCAATATTTTTCTTGATTATGTCTGCAAGAGCTTTTGATTCATTTGGCTGATTTCTCAAGGTTGCCTAATTCCTCAGTTCAAAAAGACTCATTTACCTTGATGCCACCATGCTGATATAATATTATCAGAACAGAATGTGTTGACAGTCAGCTGTTGCATTCATTACTAACTCACTTCAGTTAGTTTCCCATTGCTAAAACTCCACTTTTGTAATGTGTTACATTAGTTTTTCTTACAAATTAAAGCTTGTAGTGATTGACGTAGGCTGGAGTGGAAGGTGATAGTCTGCAAGAACTCACAGATGTATGGGTAGCTGTTGGGGAAATGTTTTAAACTGTGGGTTGTTCAATGATTGACCTTAAACATTTATTGTTTTGGGTTTGTTTTTTGTTTTTGTTTTTTTTTTTTTTTTAAATTACTCAATTTAAACTTCTTAACCTAGACATGAAAGCAAAGCTAAGAGAAATCACATTTGCTTGAGGGGACCACTGGCAGTATGGATTGCTTTAAAATTGCTTTTCATTCAAGTATTATTAAAGGCAAAGCCTGGCATAAAGAATTTGAAATTAAGGACATTTAGCAGCAGGAACATAGCAGAGAGTCAGGGGGGAAAAGGCATTTATAATATAAATGATGATGGGCAGAGTACTTTGCATGTAGACAGTGCCACTAATTAACAACTGTGAGGTGGCCCAGGACGGGGACTGAGCTCAGAGGAAGACAAAAGTCCAGATGGCTGTCTGTGATCCAGAAGTGCAGGGTGTAAGACTGTGTTACAAGGTTACTGCAAGGTGAGAACAGGGACTACGGGGACATTTTTTTTTGTTTTTTTATTTTTTAGAGCAAATGCACTAAGAAAAACTGCATGGGGTGGTAATGATCTGCTGCACAGATTGACCTACCTTTAGACCTAAGCACACCTTCTGTTCTGCTCTCAAGGTTTTGCGATGTGAATGTCCCTCGGGAGACATTTTACTGCTTGGAAAAGAGAAGTGAAAGCTGTTATATGGAAGCAAATGTGAAAGCAAATATTTTGTTTACCTTGTGTGCTGGGTATTTAGCTGAACAGTTCATAGTCTAGGGGTGATATTACTAATCCTCATGTGGATGTGAGGAAACGTGGTGCCACTGCAGGGTGTCGGCTCAGGAGGGCGGGGAGAGTGAGGGAACAGAGGGTGATAGAGAGGCCAAGGTGCCCCACATCTGCAGGCATGGGAACTGTGCTGCATCTCTTCTTTACTTCATTTTTGCAGAGCTTTTTCATGTTATTTTAGAGTGTATCATGTATGCACTGTTCATCTCTCTGAGCCTAATGAATCTCAGTACTTTGCTTTCAAGCACTGCATTTCTTAGGTAAATAATCCCACATGTTTTGGCAGCATTATCACTTTGAGAAGTGTCTGACAGTACAAGGAATACCTGCAGAATGAAGCCATAGGATAGGATAGCTAGGATGACACATCACATGCCGATACACAGTGAAATGTTGAGATCTTATAAGTCTAATTATTTATTATACATATCCATGTTTGATGTAAGGTCAAAAACTTTTGAGAAGAGGTGAAGCATTACTGACTAGTGTATGCTGGAATCGAGTTTCAGAATCAAAATACTTCTTCCCACAAACTCTGGTTTGGATGCAAAATATGAATGTGTAGCAACCAGAAATAAAACCCACAGAATATATCTTGCTGTTAATGCTACTTGACATGGTTCACAGGCAGGTGTTTCAGCCCTTAGACTGATTGTAGAAGAGTATCTGTTAATGGTTTTGTCCAATCTAAAATTTAATTGGAGTCCCCAGATGTGAAGTATGTCTTCTCAGGCCATATCGAATTTCAGATTAAAATCTGGATCTCAGCATACATTTTGTGTTTCTGTAATAAGATGTGTCTTCTAAACTAGAGCCTGGAGACATCTTTTTTCCCTCAAGTTTCCCTCAAGGTCCATATTTGCTTTTCAGCTTCAGTCTGTTAAGAGATGAAACTTGCACTGCAAATTCAGGCCTGGGCTGCCAGCTGGGACAAACTTTAAGCAATATCTGTGTATTAATTACGTGAGAATAATTCATAGTATATAGTATGAGACAACTGTTCTTGCCTACAATTAGAAGAAAGCTTGTGAACAGTTTTTGTTCCTGTCATATAAATATTTGTTATTTGAAACTAGTTCACCATATTGAAAGTGTTGAGCCAAATGATTACTATGTGAAAGTATTTGCTGTATAGAACCTCAATTAGTGTTCTTAGTAAGCAAAACCAAAGATGCTGGAAATAACAGCTGCAAGGAATTGATTAAAAATTCACTGAGTAGAAAGGCATAATATCTTTGTAATTTTAGTCCAGGTAAACTACAATGCTCAACTGAGTTATTGACTGAAACTTCTACCACTCACTGAAGCCAATTTTGTAAATGTGTGGAAAGCATGAAATGGTATGACAGCACTGAACATGTCACCTTCCCTTTTTCATTTTTGCTTTGGTATGAGGCAAAAAAAGGGTTGTGGGACACATTATGGTAGTCATTAGAAAAAGCATTAAGTAAGGTTCCTAAAGCTTTAGCATGATGTTCTAATGATGATGGAAAATGTCTTTCTATGCAATTTTGAAAAAATTGACATGAATCATGCTGGTTCTTTTTCAACATACTTTCTTGCTGTAGTAATTCCCTGCATTTTATTGTAAGACAACTGCCAGTTTTTCTACTTTGTATGTGAAGACAGGACTGTTGTAATCTGACAGAGCTGACAACAACACTAAATAGACTTTAAAATTCAGTAAAATTTATAAAGCTCTGGGTTTAGAATTTAAGGTACCATTCAGCAAAAATCTTGATATTGAAGATGATTGAGGGCAAATCTCAAATTGCTTGTGAAATGTGAACTCTGAATAACTTTTTCTCAGGACTATTCTGACAATATTTTAGTCTTCAAACTTCTAGTTTAGTTTAATAAAGCGAGTTTTTGTTGGTTAAAGCAATTTGTAATAAAAATAAATGCAGCAATTTTGGTATGGGGTGCTGCAAATTCTGGAATTATATAGGCAGCTTAATGTGTTCCTCTGTACAATTTGCTCTTTCTTTTCCTTTTTTGTGGGCTTGGTCTCTTTACAGTCTTCAGGTCTGTATCTCTTCTTCCTTACACTGATGTAAATTGGGAGTAATATACGAATATCATTGGAAAACTGATATAAAGGTGCCTCTTAGAGATCTGTCTTGGAGGTTTTGCATTTAATTCCAGCTTCCCTTGAACCTTTTTAATAGGTAGGTAAAGCTTTGCTTCACATGAATTGTGTGTAAATGTGTGTTATGCATTAAATGCTTTCAGATAGTACTGGAATATTTTGTAATCATTTTTCATCAGTTATGTAGTAAAGAAATACAAAGTTGTATTTCTACTTTGGAAATAGTGGAGCAGGAAAGACAAATTATCTCGGGTTTTTCTACTGTTGCACAGCTGCTACTGTGACTGTGCATGAGGGTGTACCCAAGTTAATTTTAAATTATTGGCTTGGTCAAGGGCACAGGAGCATGAGGTACTTGCCAAGAATCTCCTGAGCCAGGAATGGGGTTTCAGCCCTGTGCTTGCTGCTGTAGTTAGCTCGGTCTAACCTGACCTGAGTTCGAGGCATTGACTGTGCTGCAGAGGTGGTTTGAGCATCACATGGATATAAACATATAATTTACATTATATTTTGTTATCTCTGCGTCTGACCTGCTGATGTAACCTGTGCTGAGGAGTCCCTATGAGGCAAAGAGATGTCAAGGAAACATAAGTGTTTGTATGTAAATAGGAGGATAGTTCTACTTTAGATGCTTTTATTGCTTCTGATTTGTAGGTGCAAGGGATGATGTAGAAAGAGGAGGAGGAAGCTGCTGGGGTTTGAAGGTAAGGACACTCAGTGGCTGGCCTTCTCCATGTGCTTTCTGGGCATGGTGAATGCACTTGAGGTAGTTCAGGGGCCAGGAATGATTTCTAACTGTGGTCTCCTCGTCTGTGGAGGTGGTCAGAAGGAGGTTCTGAAACAGCAATGGAAGAAGTGAGAGTGCAGGCTTGGGATGTGGGAGTAGATAAACCTTTATTTCTGGTGATGAGAAGATTAGACTTTTGGTAATTTTTCCTGATAGTGATATGGGAGCATGAGGAGAGATAAATACCAATTCTGTCTTTGCTCCTGATAGAAGATATTGTGAATTACTGCTTTATCTCCGCTGAACCACTCAACTGCTTCCAACTGAAATTGGGTTGGAAATTTTAAATGTATAGCATTCTGGAAATGAAGGCACGTGTTAGTGACTGTGCTTCATGTGCAAAATGCTGATTTCTATGAATACATTTATTTCTTGCGAGTGGTAGAAGAGCTTCTTAAGTGAGATGTGCTGATATGAATAACAAAACAGAACGACCTTTGGCTGGCTATGCATATCCAAAGGATACAAGACATGCAACTTATACTGCTAAATATCTGTGAAGTTATATTGTTGCTGGGTTTATTATTAGTAGATCTTTATCTTCTAAAATCAATTGTTCCCTTTGTGAGATTTAAATTTTCCATGCAATCACTTCCCCATGGTAACAAAGGACACCTGATTTAGCAGTGACATTTGTAGTGAGACTCACCATCAGGTGATTCAGTGTGTCCATTTTTAGTCTTTACTTTCTTCCCAGGGAGTACTTTTCAATTTAGTTTGCCTCATACCGTGTTTGGGTTGATTTCTTATTGAAAATGAAAATGTTTTGCCCTTAGATTCATCAGAGGCTTTTAAAACCTGAATAATGAGGAAAAAACCTCATTAAGGTCAAAGGCAAGAATAAAGTGTTCGAGAAAATGGAAGCATTGGAATTTTTTTCTCTTCAACCCATGCCGACAGTTTTTCGCTTCACTGTCAACAATGTTGTTGTCCCTTTGCTGTTTGTCTCTTAAATCACTCATCTGTGGCACAACTGAGGGGGATTAGATATATGTATATATAAAACCATGAAGGTGTCAGATGCAGCCACGGAAGTTCCTGGTAAGATATTTTCAACAGGGGTAGCAGAACTGATAGTGTAGCTGGTAGTGGGCATTAATTCAAAATGTTTCTGTTGATGAAAGGCACTCCAATATAAGTAATGAGGGTCAGAATGCACCATTGATACTGAGAGTGGGCAGTTTCCCAAAAGGATTGTAATAGCCTGCATGCAGGGCACTGACTGAATGTGCCAAAAAGCCCAAGGTGCACTTCAAAGTGCACAACTACTGACTCATGATATATCTGTGTTAGCAGTTTAGTTTTTAACTTGAACCTCCTGGATTTTCATGCTTACTGCTTTGCATTCTCACTGTGGAATAGTCCTGGGCTGTGGAGACTGAACTGGGTGATAAAACTGACCTGCCAGGCCTAAACTTCTGTGTGCAGGAGCACTTCTAAATGTGCTGCAGCTGCTGATGGACTTTCAGCCTGTGGGGACAGACTACAATAAGTCTGGAACAGTTCTTGCCCTCTTTCCCTGACGTGTACATAGAGTGGAAGTGCGCTTCTCAGCTCTACAGATGCGCTCTGGTGCTAGCTGATGATGCAGATATATCTGTAAGGCATTAGCAATAGGTCTCAGCTTGTCTGACCAGCTTCTTGAAAATACCTCTGCTAGTCAGGAGCACAGAATATGGAGATGTGAATCACCCTCTGCTTGAAGTGGGTGCTCCAGAGAGGCTGAATCAATCTTGGTGGTCTTCTGTATTTTTTCCCACAGCCTGTAAAGGAAGGCTGACTTTTAGGCGTCTGCTTGCATCTATCTGCTAGAGTTAAATGAAAAGAATACCATGCAAAATGGGGAAGAATATATTCTATAAGAGACAAAAAAGTATATGAGAATAATGCAAAACCAGCCATAAAAAGATGACTCAGAAGCACTTATTCTCAGGACAATTATTTTAGAAAAACGTGGTGTGATATTAACTAACAAGTTTTTTTACTGGTAATATTAAACCGAGATGTTAAAAGCAGATACTCTATATTTGGCTGTGGAAAAGAATGATAAAAAAGAACCCACAAAATTTTTGCATAAGTGAGACAGGATTCAGCAGCTCATTAGGAAGTTATGTTTATGGGATGGTTTTGTTTCAAATCCTAAACAATTTGCATGTTTTGTAGGAGGGAAAAGCTGCTGGTTAGATATTGTTCTTTTGATGCCATACATGATATAATGAAGCTCTTCACTAGAAAATATAAGTGCCACTTGACTTTAGCCTTTCAGTGTCAATTGGCCAAGAGAGCTGATCGAGTGTGGTATAGTGTACCTGCACCATGGCTGCCTCTGTATTGTCTCACAGTAAAATAGAGAGGGAATAATTTTGCAAAGGGTATGTCCAAGATTCTTACTTGCTGTTTTAGGGGCAGATTTTTTAGTTTAGTGATCAGTTTAGCTTATTTGAATAGATAATCTAAAAATGCATTTAGATTAATCTGTTTTGAACATTTTTGTTAAGTAGGACTATTGATGGACTCTGGGTCACATACAATTCTGATATTAGACCTTTTGTTCTCTTGATTAGCTTGCAAATAACATTTGGTAATGCATTACTTTTAACGTTTTCAATGACTCTTCTTATTTTACATGAAGTGGCATTAATGCTAGAAATGCTGAAAAGAATAGGCTCTTTAGAAAAGCATTTGCGGAGCTCTTAAAAATTATTCCTAAGATGTTTTTTTAAGGTGACTTGCTTGGTTTTTTGTGTTACACCAGCAAAGATAAGCTCTTTTTTGATTCTCAATCATTTTAATGGGGATTTCAACCTTAGTTGAATTTAGGTTTTAGGTTTTCTTTGATTTGAGTTTTAGGTTATCTTCGATTCTCTAATGACAACTTGAAGTCTCATTCTACTTTCCAACTTTGTAAGGGATTAAAGAACACAGGTTCCTGTCTCTATCACTGTCAAGGCCACAGAAGGAACTTGCCATGAGACAAGCCACCACAGTGGGAACTTGAGATAAACACAGAAGGGAGGAATTTGTGACAGGAAGGTGCTAATTCCAGGCCTTGTGAGGCAAGATGGCAGTCAGCATATCCTGGTTAATTCATCCAAACAGAATTTCTCTCTGAGGTGAAGGAAGCAACTGGGCATGCACATTATCTTCCCAAATGATGCAAACGACATCTGCTACCACCCTGTGGGTACAGAGAACCAGGCCGTATAAAGGTGGTACCCCAGATGGACAGCTCTGAGACTCCCATGACCAAGAAGCCCAGGGTGAAGGGGATCAGTGGGATGTCACTGGATCCACGGGTGGTGACTGTCTTCTGCTTGACCTTTCTCTCTTTTCCCATTTCTCCCACTTTTCTATTTCTTTCTATCTCTCCCTACCTCACATTTACTATTTAATAGAATCCATATTATTAACTTTGGCATATGGTCTTGTTTGCACCTTAACTTGGGCAGAGGCATCTCTCCCTAGTCAGATCATAACAAGCATGGGTTAAGCAAACACAAAGACCTTGCAATCTTTCTTTGTGTTGTCTAGAAATCCACTGAGAAAAACTTCTCTTTTTGATTCCTTGGTTACCACCTGAAGCAACAACAATATACTCTACCGCACTTTCAGCTGCTTATGACTATTACTGCTTGAGACAGAAGCAGCTCTGCTGGGACAGTAGATTTACAGCTAGTATGACTTTTTACTCACTAAATAGGAAAACTGAGTGGGAGTAAAATTCTGTAGGTATGGTCTTTGCTCTGTTTTGCTTGGAGCACTAAATCTTGCTTCCTCTAGTTGTATTACTGACGTGTTTGCTAGCTGAACGTGTACCATGATCAACTGACTTTTGTTTTAAACTCACTTGCCTTTTTCCATCCCTTTTCAGACCAGCTAAACCACCAAGCCTATTAGTGGTTGGGCTCTTAAAGCTGCTACCCACTCCAAACAGATCTGGGCATTTTGGGTCGCTGACTGGACTAGTAAGAGAGAAATGGATTACCTAGTCCAAGCCATGTATTTCCGATGCCTTGATCTATTTAATTTTTTTCCCCTCAATATTATTTAAAGACAGCATTTTTGAAAATATCCTCGAAGTATAACTATTCTCCTGTTAATGACAATAAAGATATTAAAATGCATAATTTTCTATTGGAAAAAATAAAATGATCCCACAGAGGAAATAAAATTATGAGAAGACAGGAAGAGTTTGTGTAGGTTATATGATGGGGTACATGGTGGGGTCCTCATAAAATTGTTTGTCTTCTCTCTAGAGGTTCTTTTCTAGCAAGAAGGAACCTGGTTAACTGACTCTTTGGGAGAGTACCAATTAATACTTTGCTATCACAGGAGGGAATACTTCTGTGGTCAGCTTCTCAGGATAAGGTGGTTTGGATTGGCTTTATTAATGCATGGCAATTTCACAGTAATTTTACATTATTGTTGAGTGCTGCTGGAAGCCAACAGGGATGATGGTATCTGGAAACACAACAAAAGGTGGAAAAAAGAATGTGAAGAAAAGAATAAGTCTCACTTGAAGGAGTTCACATTTTTATCTGGTTTTACAGGGCTGTGAAATGATTCTCTTTACTGAATATCATTTTGATTGTGACTGCACTAACTATTGCTGTTACCGCATAAGTTTATTTTAATGCTTTACGGAAACTGGCACTGAACTTTTTAAAGTTTTAAGTGCTTTTTTGTTCTAGGCTATCAAAATACCTATCATAAAAACAGAACAAGTAGGGCCAGAAGAAAGGAAGCAAATGAGGCTTTAGTAATGCTGAAAGTGCTTGGTATTAGAAGGAAAACTTAAATTTCAGGAAGCAGCTCTTGCAATGAACAGATTGCTTCATTTAAAGAACAGCAGACGTGTCATGGAGAACTTCTCAAACTGTTATGATTTTGCCAATTTCTTACCATTATTTTTGTTGTCCTTCCTTATCTTATTGCCAGACTTATTTGCATAAGAACAAAGCATATTGTTTAGGTTTCAGTTAAGTTTATATTTCCCCCAAGAAACTGTTACTTTGGGTAAGAGTAATTGTTCGTTGCAGGACAGTGTTAGGCCACCTGATAGCAGCCAGATTGATAAGAAGAATATTGCAACTCAGGTTATAAGCAACCTGTGGTGGGTTACTTCTAGTTTTGTAACCTCAGGATCCCACTTTTGGTCAAGTCTTGCTGGCAGCAGCGGTCAGTCAAGCTGCCAATAAAAACCCCCACTCTCTCCTGTTAAATTCACTGAGATTAAGGTGAAAAATCAATTTCTACTGTCTGAATTAGATCCTCTCTGTGTGTGGATATCATGGACTGCTGGGTTAAAACGCCAGGTGCTTTTTGGAAGATAGAAAAGGCTGGGCTTTGTGGAGTAAATCAGAAAATAAGCTTCCATAAATAAAAATATAAATTTCTTCTAGACAGATGCCTGGGTTTTTCTTCTAGAGAAAGAAATAAAGAACAGAAAGAGGAGACAATGTTTTAAACTACCTTCGAGTTATGGAGAAGAGGTAGATGTCAGTGTGATGGGGTAGTGCCTGAAAGGAGTTTTATATGCCTCCTATCAAAGGCCTGGATTCAATGTTCCTTGGTGTCCACAGCTCCCTGGCTGTCCCGCTTTTCACTGGGACAGTGAAGGCAAGTCCTGTCTGCAGTGCTGTGGCCCTGGGGAGCTGGCAGGCTCCATCCTGCCCTGGCAGCACTTTGGAGTGAGGAGAGTGGGTCTCAGTGGTGTCTGGACATTGGTGCTTGGTAGGTGCTCCTTGGTGCTGTTAGTCTCCTTCACTAATTTGGTGAAGAAATTGAGCTGGTAAATCATTTATTGTTTACCCTCTGTCTGGTTTGCATGCTTCCTTTTCAGTGTCCAGGCATCTCCAGGTTTATGCCTTTTTCTCCTTTTTAATTGGTTTCCTTTTCTGGTATGTCTTTGTTGCCTGGTACTAAAGTATTCATTCCTGTTCTTATAAAGTTCACTTCCCCTCCTAAGAAAGCACCAGAGCTCCCTGTTTTGTCTTTCTCCCTATGTCTTTTTAAAACATTTTTTAAAAATTTTGTGAAGTTCACTGGCATGAGACATTTTCTTAAAAACCTCAGACCTTGTTGCTCAGGGAATCCGTGCATCTCCTTTGCTGTGCCTGCCCCTCAGGAGTTAAGCGGTCCAGAGAACTAAATTCCTTTTGATGTCTGCTCGTTGTCAGTTCTTATTTGGTGCGCAGTTTATTCAGAGGAATTTAGATGGGAAAAGCCAGTGAACAAACAGATCACAAGTGTTTGAAGGAGAAGTTGGATTAATATAAAAGGGAATGTTTGCCAAAAGTTGCCCTTGAGGTGGCAGTGGGTTTACCATTGTGTGCACTGTGATTTTGCTGGGCTGACTGTGCTCATGATAGCATGCAGACAGCTGGGAGAGGCACTTGGCCAGCACAAAGTGGCTGTGAAAGTGATAAGCAGTGCTTCATATGGAACCCTGGCACTCAGCCTCAACTAAGATGTGGAAAAGTGTTTCCGTGAACACTGGGCTGTGGGCAAGCCCAGTAGTCACTAGCCAGTCACTATAGTACTGATTATTTATTAAAAAAAAAAGCATTTATGCTATTTCACTACTGTAATGTCCTGTGATATCCTACCCCTGCCCCACGTCACGTATTTCTTCATACACACCAGTGCAGCTGGTGGCAATTTCAGCATCTTTGTGTTCACTCTGTTTTTTGGAGAACTTGCTGGGAATGTTGGGAGATCCTGGTTCACTCCACTGTTCATCTGTTAAAATCTGTAATCAGATGTTTTGGTTTTTTTTCAATGAAGCACCACAACATTATCTGTAAGGATTATTTTGAAAGTGGGTTCTCTTTGCTGCCTGTTAGTGATGCTGCTCTACTGAGGTAAACATTTCTATTGCTAATAGGATATCAGCAGCAACATAGATGGAGACCTGTTGAGATGTTACCTTCAGGGTGAGAAGGAGAGTCAGAGATGATAGACTGCTGCTAGAACTTTGTTTTGTAAATGGTGCCTCACAGGCTAGTGTGCTTTAGTTCCAAACCTGGATGTTTTGTGTAACCTGCTTAAAATATTTTTTATTTTCAGCATTTTCTTTTGTTTAGTAGGTTTGAGAACTCAATCCCTTGAAAAGCTGTAGTCCTCAGCAAAGTACATATATTGGATAAACCTCCAGAAAGTGTTTTTACAGAATTTAACTCTCTCCATTTTGAGCCTGGAAGGACCTGTCTAAGGACTGGGTATATGTTTGCTGAATTCTTTCTAAAGTGGTTTTAACTCTGTTGTCCTGTATTGCTGGATTTATTTCAGTTTGGGAGTAGAGTACTAGGCATGTGTAAGGCAGAATTTTCTCTCTCTGACCTGACCTCCAGTCAATATAACTTTCTTACTGCTTTTTATTAAGTATTGAACCATCTACCATTTAAGTGTTTATCAAAATTGTTATTTCACCATTAATCCCTTTTGTAATATAAACCCGTTCTAAATCCTGTGCTGGTAGTTGTGGACTATGGCTCACCTCACTTTTGCAAACTCTTACACCATGGTATAATGTACTTCCAAATGTGACAAAACCCCCTGTGAATGCAAACAGGTTACATGGACTTAAATTTATACCTTAATGTAACATTGGGAGGACCCTGAACAACAGATGTGATGATCTAGAGGAAGCAAAAATCAAAGAAAGAATTTTTGTTGGTTTGTGTTGGAAGGGAATTAAAGATCACCAAGTTCCAACCCACAGCCAAGGACAAGGACATCTTACACTAGACCAGGCTGCTCAGAGCCATATCCATTCTGGCCTTGAACTCTTCCAGGGATGGGATATCCACAGTCCTAATCATCTAAGAAGGAAAAGTGTATAGTCTAAAAAACTACATAGTTCTCCTATGGATACCAATTATTGTATAAATTCCCATCCCTTAAAAATAAATGTATTTCCACATTCACACATTTGCTCTAAAAATAGAGCTGCTTTTGGATTATTTTCTTTTTTGAAAGATCTGTGTGCATAGTTAAGAGGTTTTCTGCTTTCATCAGTGTTGTGTGTTTTACCTTTACTTTGATGTAGTTTAGCTGTCACTTTCTTCCTTTCCTATAAATACGGATATTTACATGAATATATGTTACACCCACTTTCAGGCAGCACTTTCACATTCTTGATAATAGCAAGATGGCAAGCTGTGATATATGTGTTCTAGAGGCACAAAGAGTTTGTAATGAGTCATTATTGTAATTTGTGTGTGTCTTTGATGCTATTGTAGCTTTCCAGGCAGATGTCCCACCCGCTGCGTGTTCCTAGTTTCAGTCTAATGAACTGCTAAAGTTACTGGACACTCAACAGTGGCCCTGGCATCCCACAATGTATTAGCAATAAGTTTTCTTCAAGATGAAGAGGCTTTAAGTACAGCACACAATCAGTAGCCCACAGTGGAAGAAACAAATCAGAAAACCACTGTTCCATAAGCACGGAATTGAAAGAGCTGCATAAGTAAAATGACAGACTATCCATTTGATTTTGGAAAGCGTGAATAGGATTTTTGATCTAGCTTAATTTCCTTCAAGCTCTTCAGCTGTGGCTAAACCATTTACAATAAAAATAGATGTGTTATGGAGCACTGTGCTCATCCCTGTTTATTATTTTGAAAAAGCATGGGTCTTCCTGTACCTCTTTCAAGTGACAAAAAGTGAGTGGAATCCTCATGTCTATCTTAGCAGTGCAGAAGTGGGCTGGTTCCCCTGACTGCAGTGGCTTTGCTTCACATTTATGGCAGAAAATGGAAGGAAACATCTGGACCAGTGGTTTTAAACAGCTTGCAAATAACAGAGCATGTACTGTCTGACACATCACTAAGCTTTAGATTTTTAAATTGTTTGGTGTAACTTAAGCCTCTAGTAGATAAAATGTTAATTGAAAAGATGTATTTTACTGACCAATGTCATGCATTACTATTGTCAAATGAGCCTCCCAGGCATCCTATACCCTTTGTTTTGTCTGTAAGCTATTTCACTTTTGAACAGAATGCATCCTTGAATGATTGGATGAACTTCAGTTAAACCCACTAAATCCTAGAGAACTTGCCCATTTCAAGGGATTTAGAAACAACAAAAAAACCCCTAACCCACAAAAACCTGCCAACTCCCAGTTCTCTGGAAGAAAAGTTTCAGACTGAGAATCTACTCCCATCCCAGTGAGCTGAGTTGACTGAGGAAGTTTTGGACCAAAGGCAATGCTTCAATGCTGGGTATTGCCTGCCTCAACTCTTGGTGGGCACTGTCTTGTTGTACAAACAGCCACACCCACCTCAGGGAGCCCTGTCCCAGTCAGCTCCATCGCCATTGCAAGGACATCACCTTTTGTTAGATAGCTGGCAACCTCCTTGAGCAACAAGCGAATCGGTGCTGGACGTGCTGAAGAACTGGAGCAGATGATAATTATTAATGTAAAAATACAGTCCACCCATTCACCCTCTTATTCCTGATTCTTTCTTTTCTTAAACTATTATCCTTTGTGGCAATCAAAAGGATGGATGAGATTGTGAGTCAGCGCCCTTTGAAAAAACCTTAATGAACTTTCATATTACTTACTCCCTTTTTCCTGTACTTCTACCCACTTTGCAGTATAACACATACAGAGTAGAGGAGGTCATGAAAGTCTCTGTTACAGTACACCTGTGTTTTCAGCTAAGGCCTCTGACTTTTTTTTTTTTCTGTGTTGTTTTGAAGTGCAAGATCATACATAGCTATAAGAAGTGTTTTTGAACACCCATTTTCTAAAGAGCTGATGAAGTGGCCAGGCTGTTACTGAATGTTTTTTGGAAACTGCTTTGTCCTTACAGTGATGTTTACAACATATAATTTGTTAACCACTGTTGGTTTGCAGGTTTTCCTTGCTATGAAAGTATCTGTATGAGAGAGAGCAAAGAGATATTACATTATCCCGGTGTGACCAGTCAAAGCCAAGGAAGAACGTAGGACCAACATCAAAAGATTTTGCTAACAAGTAGCTTAATAGTCACACATAGTCCAAGAACAGATGCAGCAAATAAATACTATATGAGAGCTGAAGAAAGCAAACAGAAGAAAACCCAACAACCCAAACCTGTGATTTGAGTGCTGATTTATCCAGGACAGTAATTTTGCCAGTCCTAGCCTCGGTTGCAGTCACTAGAATAAATACTTAATTTGTAAGCAGGATTCTGTTTTAAGGGAAAATGAAAAATTTTTTTAAGACTTGGATGCATACTTGTTTGTTTCTAATGTCAGAGTGCTAGAAGAAAGATAAGGCAAGGGACACACTGGTTAACACTGAAAGAAAATAAAAATGACAACTAAATAAACATTTACAAAACTCACAGCAGGAATACACATAATTCAGAGAGTTGAAGATTGTTGAGGTAACAGTTTCTGCCTGTACTGACATATTTTGGATCCAGTTTTTGTCCTGATGAGTTGTATTTAATAGCATGAAGCTCTGGCCTCTTATTGTCAGTGGAAAGAATTCCAGGGAAGAGCCAGAAGGTTGTAGATCAACCTTTTACTTTACAGAGTTCACTTCAGTGGCACCACTCAGCAGAACAAGCTCTCAATTCATGTCTGCAACCACACAAGACTAAACCTGTTTGTTCTCTTTGCTTATTTCAGCAGACACAGAGCCTGAACGGGACTTCCCACCAAGTTATATTCTGAAGTATCAGCTATTTGAGCATCCCTTTTTCAAGTGAGTAATTCCGTTTGGTCCTTTTGATCCTAAGGTCAGCTGTAAAGTTGCTCAAAGTGCGGTCATTGATTTCAGAGCTTTATGAATGCTGGAGATGTTGAATAGATTCCTGCGGATCAGGGACTAGGGGTTTTGTTGTAACCCTCTTTATGGTCAGTGTGCCCACAGTCCCAAGGCTTTTTCACCATGGATGCAACTTGTGCGCAGTGTCCTAAATGGTATTGTCTGGAATGCAAAAATAGCCAACTTTATTTGAAATTAATTTTTACTGCTCAAGTGCTGACAGTACTAACATCAAGTTACAGCATCACTTACTAGCCCTGATTGAATACTATCCATCCCATTCAAAGAGTAATGTTTTGTCCTCCTCTCCTCAATGAAGCTTGACAATTCCTGTGAACTGGTATAATAATATTTTTATTCTGTCATTAATATTTGATAGTGTGAGTGAGAAATGAACAGTTTATGGACTGTTATTCCATAACAGATCCATTGTTTCTCCAGAGCTTGTATTGGAGTCTTTAAATTGTTCACCTGAGACAGAACAGTTTATGTGCTCTCAGACTGACCATGCTAAATAGATGAAGAGCATTATTAAACACATTTGCCTTGTCCTTCTTCTAGGGTGAGTGAAATGCAAAAGTTCAACTGATGTTGTAAACAGAAATCCCTCGAGATGAATAATCAGGCCTCAGGAGTTTATGCTTCCTCTTGTTGCCTATGTCCACCTAGCAGTGTCATATTATTTGCTTTATATCTAAAATTTATCATTTAAAACAGATTTTTTTATTAAAGCGTAGTAATGTATTTAGTAAACTTGCCAGGGATCTTGCTACTCTGTCTTCTACTTGGGTTTTTTGTTATTGTAGTTGTTTTTTGTTTATTTTACAGAAACTTTCAAAGAAGAGTGAAAACAGGTTCTTAACTAGCTTCTCTAAACACTTCTTACATGGTATTAGAATCAGTCCTACTCTCTGTGCTAAATTTTAGACTAATGCTTGTATAATGTGACCATCTACAACTGATATGATTCTGTATTGATGATTCTGTATTGATATCTGTAATGTGTTTTACTGTGCTGTGGTATTATTCAATAGGAGAAAGAGACTGGAGGAGCTTTGTAAATATTTAAAAATTACACAGAAAAAAGTATTAACGGGCCAGGTTGTGGAATAGTTCTTTGAATTCACTAGCTACAAAGCAACTTACTTACCTGCAAATATTTTTGGGGGAACAAAACTGTTCCATTTCTTAACTTTCTCGTTTCCGTAGAAATCACAAAACAAGTCTTAATTCTCCCAGTCCTCATGGGTTAGGTACAATTTTTTTATTCTGCTTGCAGCGTTGCCTTGTATGTTCAAGTGAATGCAGGACAGTTCTGGTGTCTGGGGTATGGATGTGCTCTTACAGAGGTGTCTGTTGTCTGCCTGGCCCAGGACACTCAGGTGCTCTCTCACTTGGCAGAACTTTTTGCCACTGCTGTGATCATGTCAGCTGTCTGTAGGGAATGGATATATTTTTATTTTTTTACTTCAAGTTTACTTGCTTTGGGTTTAGAAAGAGAAAATAGAAATGGCAATGATTGTTTAAACAATTTAAAATAAAAAGGGCTTAGATAAGTATGGGGAAAAAACCTCCTAAACAGAAAGCATGCATCCACATATTTATTGTTTCTAGGTATTTTGCAGAAAGGATGGCTCTGGAATTTCCCCAAGGATCATATAAATGAACAAAATTCCAAAAAAAAAAAAGAAACCCCTGGCAGGAATAATTAAAGCCCATTATTTTGAGATGTAATTCTTTTCCTAGCTTTTGAAAAAGTTCTGCACATACATAAGTATGTAAGTTTTATAAAATTTTAGCGTCCTCTCAATTCTACTTAGGGTCAAAATAAATACTGAACAGAATAGTCCCTGTGAATTGCTCTATGGTCTTTGATCAGCAAGGTTATATTCATTTCCTCATAACTCTGGCAGTATTTTACAGTAAGACATGCCAGCGGCATGTATAAATGGGGATAAGTTTTGCTTTTCCAAAGGGGAGATGATACTGATAGCACTCTCTCTAGCCTTTCCCCTCATATCTGCTCAGAAGTAAACAGTGAAGGCTTCAAGATGCCCAAAGGGCATCAGTGTCCTACTAGACCACATGTTTTGATAAGTACCGCAGTACTGTTTGCACTTCAATTAGCTTAACAGCTGAACTTGCAAATCATGTCTCTGTAGGGCATTTTTTTTTGATAACTAACTAATTGGCAGTTGTCTGAAGTAAATTGCTTGATATTGGTCAATGGTAAATTGTGATCATGTTAATTTAATTGCAGTTCTGCCAATGGTATGATTAATGCTGCTATCAAAGCAGTCAATCAGTTCATTGGAAAAAAAAGCAGCACTATGATATTAAGTTCCTCGTTGCCATGACACAGAATGTGATTCTGAATAATAATAATGCTGGCAATGCTCACTGTGAGCAAAAGCCATTGTTTTCAATGGAAATAGGGGTAATGGGATGCAATGGTGTTCTGCCTTATTACAAATAATGCAAGCAAATTGCCCCAGGAAGACTTCTGTCATTCTAAGAAAGTAATTTATCTTCCTAGCTGTCTGGGAAAAGATGTGAGCAGGAGCTGTGCTTTGAGATTCATTATGATTGACAGAAATACTGCTGTGGACATTGCCTGGAAATGACAGGGGTTTGCTGCATAACCCACAGAGAAGCAGATCACAGAATCACACGATGCCTAGGGTTGGAAGGGACTTCTGGAGGTCATGGAGTCCAACTCTCCTGCTCAAGCAGGGTTCCCTAGACCACATTATTCAGGATTGCTGGGTCAGGACTCAGAAAAACGATCCCTTTATTACTCCTTTTCTATATTTATATTTTCTGTTCTCACTTTTGGAAGTCATTTACAGGGGCTAATGACATGGACTGTCCCACATGTGCCGGCTTTTCTTTAGAGGTCTTCCTCAGGCATAAAGTGGCCCTCGTCTTTCTTCTTATCCCCAGCACATGCTAATGCCTGCCTCCATTTATCAAAAGCAGGTCTGACTGTCGCTGGAACCTCGGGGCCTTTGAGATCACAGGTTTGGCTTTGTTCCGGTTGAGTGGGAATAGAACTGTGTGCTTTCATATCTCCAGCAGTTTGGCTGAACATTTGTCAAGCAGTGTTACCTAGGAGCTACCTTACGTAAGTTTCTGGCACCTCCTGTGTTCATTGTATGCAGCTACAGCAGCAAAAAGCTGCCACAAAGATTGGCTAAGCAGGTAACTTACAATTTTTTTCTGTATTGAGGTATACTCCAGTGAGTAGTAGGTGTCCAGAAGAGTTGGAAAGCGAAGGGTTATTGCTGTATCCCTGGTGCACTCTTGCAATCTCCACCTGTCAAACTGCTGTGTTGGAGCTTATTGTGGCTGACACAATTTAGAGCAGCCCAGCAAATATGTAGGCAGCTGTTTAAGACTTGTTGAGTACCTAAGTCAACTGTAAAGGTCAGGAGTCTGCAGAAGTTGCTTTCCAGTGCCTCTTTGCGTGCCTTTGGATCTTTTTTTCCCCCTTTATTCTTCTCCCTTTCTTACCTGAGCTGTTTTGCGCTTCGTGTCCAAAGATGGAAGTTTGAGAGGAAGACTCTAGAGTGGCATGGAAGACCATAAAGTCTTGACCATAGAGTCAAGCGATGCTGTTGGATGGTTTCAACTGTTTGATGTATTGGACTCACCTACTCGCTGTGTGCCCCCCTCCCCAATTGCTTTGTATGGCTTCTGACAATAAGCACTGAAAACTGGACTAGGTGTTACAGCAGGCAGGATTAGTTGGCCTCTTATTCTAGATATGAAGTCCTGTCCTCTACCCACACAGGCAGTATCCACAAGCACAGACATATCTAAGTGTTTATGGATAATTAAGATTTTCTAAATTTGTCTGTTTCTAAAATATTCTAATATTTTTTCAGTTCTGCTTGTTACGTGATGAATTAAAATGAGAACTATCTAAAAATAAATTCCATTCTCCAACATTTGGTATGCTGCTGTCAACAGGCTGGTATTGCAAAAACTGCAAAAAACTATTGCCAGGCACTGTTAAAAGTCAGTTTCAGAGTCCACTACTCTAAGAGGCCAAGCTCTGCAAACTTATTTGAAGCAGGTCTCTAATAACTCCGGGTGGAAAAATATTAGTGGATACTCCAGATTTTCTTCTAATTTCTAAATGCTCTCAAAGTATGTAAAATTTGTAGCTGTAACTTGTGTTTCAGCTTTATTTCATAAGGAAGTTTTGTGAAGAAAGGCCAGAATTTACAGACTAGGAAAGACTTTCATTTCTTATTTATTTTTGGTGGGTTTTTTTACTGATTAAAACAGTTAACCTGATTAATATGGCAAGAAATGAAAAATATTCATGAAAAAAATGTAATATTTGAGGCTTAAATGTACAAAAGTAAGAGATATAATATTCTCCATTATTCTATGGCATGAATTCGTTTGCAGAAGTGATGACTCAAGAACATTTGTACCCTTATAAATTAAAAAGGTAGTAATTGCTATTTGAAACACTAAATGCAAGCCTGAGCAGATACTGATGATTTGAATGGAAGCTGTCTTTGGGAGACACTATCATCTATCTAAAACAGTAACACATAGAAAATGGATTTTCATTGGTAAGAGCCCTGATATATGAAGAAGAAGGTTATACAAATGTGTTTGAGGAGAAAGGAAGTATATTTTTACTGGTATGGGTTCTTATTAATTACCTTTTATGCCGACACAAGGCTCAGAAGAATATGAACATTTATGTTTCCTGTAAGAGATGATTAGAGAAACTGTGTTTCTTAGTAAGAAGCATTCATGCTGATCACTTTCCTAAATAAATTCTTAATTCACACAAAAGAAATCAAAAGCAAGCTGTTTTGTAGTGTTTTGACACAAATGGTAACAGTTAAGAACACTTTGAGAGTCAAGAGTAAGTCGGAGATTAATAAATCAGCGTAGATTTTGCATGTAGCTTTATAATTGCAAGCAGCAAGATTTAAATAATGAGATTTCTTTTCTCTAGAAAGACTTTTACATTAACTCACTTTCACATTCCCTTTATCTCACTCCATTCCAAACAATTAGATGTTAATTTAGTTCATCTCTAGATTGTCTCTCAAATGCCTGCTGTGCACTTGTACAGAGCGCACTGTTTTCTATGGTTTTCTGTTGCCATGTTTTTTATGTATGTTTCTATCTATAAGCTAGTAAATGTCCATGGGAATTTCTACCTGTTGGAAATTTCCAATCTCACATATTTTGCAGTTAACAATTAAGCATGAGGGCTTATAATCTTTTATTGCCTCTTGTTTTGGTAATTGTAGCTATTTCTTTGTCCAAATTGATAATTTTTAGTTTACAAAGTTCACCAAGAATAAGTGTCAAAACATTCTGTGTTTTAACTTTTGGTAGTTTTTGCTTAGCTCTTGTGCTAAGAAAAAGATTAAGATGTTTGGTCTGTTCATTACTTTTCATGCCTTCTTCTTTTACTCTGTGTTCCAGTCTTTTCTGTATTTTTCTTGCAAATAAATGATTTCTCCATATTTCCAAAAATCAGACAATTGCCTTTTTCATGTTTTTGCTTCTGCTGTGTACTTTTGAAGTTGGATGTTTAGAGAGAAGCAGCAGATCCGGAGTAGAGTACCCAGATAATAGGATTTACTAGAACTGAAGAAAATGTTAGAGAAAGTCAAACTGCACGTGTATACAACACACAAGCTACCAATTCACAGAAGGGATAAAATGGAGATTAAGATTCATATGTTCAAAATTCCTAATCTCTATCTCCCCAATCATGTTCTTCACAATTCCTGTCATTACAGCTACTGCAGCCTAGAAACCACATGTTGCACTTTGGATGACTCTGAATTTCATATTGTGGGAAAAGAAGCTTCAAATATTCAGGGAAAGCTAAAACATTTCCTGTGATTGAGAAACCATTTGTAAGGACTGCAAACACATAAAGTGTATTCTGATGTGTAATAGGAAGTGGTTGTTAATCTTTTTGGGCTGATCTTAAGTTTTCACAGCTTGTAATTATTGCATAAATATTACTTCGAGTTTTACAATTCAGACAGCTGCAAAAAGTTGAGCACTTCAAGTGATAAAGGTGGTAACACTCCTTTTGAGAGGAGGGTAGGTTCCCGGCAACAGAGATTATATTGCTGTCAATGAAAAAGAGACAAGAACTTACTCAGTCTGTGGCTTGACATCTCTATTGAATGTTTTTTTTCCACAATGAACTTCATGATCTGTCTGTTCTATATCAGTGATGTGAATTTACTGCTCATGAAACTGTAAATTACAAATCTCAGTTTATAATTTGTAAACTCTCTTCTGACATTCAACAGTGAAACGGGCACTGACTAGGAAGATTTTCCTACATTAGCTCACTATTTCATGGCAACCATCTCATAATGAAAAAAAGTGTAAATCTCCACTACTGCATAGAACGATATCAGATTGCAGCATTTTTTTTGTTTGATTTTTTTTCTCTGAAGCTTAGAATTATTCTAGATGAATGTTATTTATACCTACCTTAGTTTAAAAAATGCTATTCCCTTTTTTTGAAATCAATAACTGTTGCTTATTTCTGGATAGAATGTTGGAGAAAGCTCTATTTAGTGCATTCACTTCTCAAATGCAGTATTTGCATTGAGTTTTTTGTTAGAGTAAACATGCATACATCAGGAAAAGACATAGATAGCTATGTGTTGCATACACCAGCTTTAGTATATGTTTCTATAAAGATGCTTTCTTTCCTAGGCACTTAATCAGATTTTCTTTTGGTCTTTTTAGGGGAGACTGAATCTGATTTCATTCAAAGCAACCAAAACGCACATAAGAATGTTGGGAGGGTAGGTCTGAAATAAAATCCATGTTGTTGTCATGACAACTACAATGCTAAAAAGGATGCAGAAAATGATTATTAAGATATTTGCATCAAGTTGTTATGGCAACTATATAGTAATAGCAAAACGATGAGTTTTCAGAAAAATATTGTGTGTAAAGTTTCCCCTTTATCAAGATATGTAATTGTAAAAATATCATGAGGAAAAAAGAGGAGTGGGAACCTGGTCAAAAGGGAGGTCGGGATTCAGCTCTCTGCCTTGGTGTATTTACCTTAATGTTCCATGGACAGTAGCTCTGCGTGGTTTCTAGTTCTGTCATAGATGGATCAGAACAAAGAAGACACTAAAATACATCCCAGTGCTCTTTCCCAACATTGCAGCCATGCAGTTCAAGGCCACATTTCACAAAGTGGTAAGCCTTCATGGCTCTCATTTACCCCCAGTGAAGTACACAAAGCCTCAGTGATGTAGAAGAATGACTGAAACCCTAACAACAACAACAAAAAATGGGATAGGGAAAAGGTTAATGCTGAAGAGTAGTATTAAGAGGCTTCAGTTTTGTGAAAGAGCTTATTTTTCAGCACATTGGATGACTTCCTTGTTTGTTTAGCTTAGGACTTCCTAATAAATGAGTATTTGCTAACAGAAATTATTCAATGAATTGTATAAACCTATTTTGGAAGCCAGGAAACCTCTTAAGCAGCAACTGCAGTAGAAATGTGTGTCTGGGCTCCGTGCCACCACTTGTGGTATAAACAGCACCAAAGGCTGCCTTGCCTGGTGCAAAGGAAAGGAGATATGCTCAGGGAAGCCTAAATATCCCCGTGCTGTTTGCCCTTGTGTGCGGTGCCCAGCTGGCTCCATCCTGAAAGTCGCTGTGCTTTATTCTTCCTAGCTATAAGTCCTCTTCTGGGGAGCTGCTGCAGGGAGTCAGAGGGTTTTTCTTCCTACAGTGCTCCCTTCCTGGACATGAGGGAGTGTGGGAAAGAGGAATGAGCAGGGAATGCCACTGTCAGAGAGATGCACAAAGCTCATTTGCTCTCTTGTGTCAGAGCCAGCCACTTTCTTGGCCCCTTGGGTCCTCCTGCAGAGGATGTGAGGCAAGGCTGGTCAGTATTTTTATCCAAACAGTTTCTCTCCATGAACAAGTGCTGTTCCAGTTAAATGGTATTTTTTCCTATCATTTTACGTGAAAAATCATTGCTGTGTGTGGAGACACCTTCTTTTAATAAATACATATATATTTTTAAAGCAACACAAGGTGAAAATATTGCAACACTAAAGAATACTGGCATGGATGTTCTCTTGCAGTGTCTTCAGCACCTGAAGTTTACTTGTCTGCTTCATATTTAAGGGCTGAGCTTCCCATCTGGACTTGTAAATAGTTACAACTAGAATTCTTTTCTATAATATTGATCCTTTTGCTATCCTTTGAAATGATGTAATTCATCCAGAGGTAAAGGAGAACTTGAGCTTGAGGGACTACAAAAAACAATGAGTAGTATAAGATACTAGATCTAAAATCAGACTAATTTTTCAGAGTTATTACTAAAAGTATGAAACTTGTGGGAGATGGAGAACATGTTTGCAAGCCTGAGCACAGGTCTGTATAGAACCGGGGGGGGTACATTGTGATTTTGCAGATTTGTAAAGAGTTGCATATTTGGATTGAAAATACATGTGAACCATGGCCTGAGATCAGATTTTAGCTGCCACTCCTTGGAACTGTGATAGCAGACAGCCAGGCTAGCTGTGATGATTTCTGCCTTGGAAACTTTTTATATTTTACTTCATTTTAAAGCTCAGAGAACAATGACTTTGTTTTTCAGTAACTGCAGGCATACATTTCTTAATCTTCATTGTATTTTCTGCTGTGTTTGTAGCAGAGGTATGGACTGAGTTTACTGTACCGGTTGGGTAAAAAGGGGTTCTGGAAAAAGTTAGCTTCCAAGCCAGAGGCTGAAAGTGGGATAGAGGTGGTGAGGAAGCATTTGAAGCAGGGCAGAGGAAAGGAACTCATGTAAATAAACAGCATCTCTTTCTCTGACATTGGCACTATCAATCCAAGCAAAATTCTTCCAAGCAGAATCTTGTTAGAGTGCCCTGAATTCCTTTGCCCAGCTTCTGCAGCCTCCGATTTTTTTGTTGCTACAAGTTCTTGTTTTATCTCACAAGACTAAATTAAATGGCTTTGCTAGCCTATAGAAAATTAATTTGAATAACTTCCCTGCCCCTAATAGTTTATTCCACTGTCCTACTGGCATAAACAGAGGTCCTGAAAGCATGAAGAGATGTCTCAGTGCACAGCAGGTCTTTTCCCACATGACTAGTGATAGCTAATGAAAATAATGTGGGCTCAACACAAATCTAATTAAGATATTTCCCTCATGGAAGCACCAATTACATACTTCTGTGTAGTATCTATAGCTTGGCTAATTCTCTAGGCTCAGCTTAATGACACCAACAAAATTTGCCAGTCACTACTATTCTTCATGGATAAAGCCACGTGGTAAGGGGCGCATGCAGCACCACTTGCTCTGAGTGTGTGTGTCATCATTTGGTGCTCTTTCACCATGCTGTCTGCTTCCAGGGTGATGTAGGGACTATTGGCATCCTACTGGTTCCCAGGGCAGTTGTAAAGTGCAAATATAAGTGTAGAGTTAGCCTTGAAGAGTTAGCAAAGATAAAATCTATTTAAATATGGAAAAGGAAGATGTAGGGAAAGATTATAAGAAGAAGAAAGAAAAATACTTTAGATGAGGCTAGACAGAAATTGGTGTCTAATTACTAGACTCTCTTACTAAGTGGTTGAACAAAGCTGCCAACAAGTAATCTGATTAAGGAAAAGCATCTAAATTTTATTCTGAAGATTTTCACACTTCTTTTCTCCTCTGACCGAAAAGAGAGTCCTGGAGGAGTGCTGTGCTTAGGCTACCTGTTAGCTTTGGTCCTCTCTGCCCTTGGCAAAGTATGATCTGCTTAAACTCTCATTAGCTGTGTCTCCTTCCTTAGTGTCTGTTCTTGTGCCAGATTCTTTACAGTGGTGAGTGGTGCATGTAAAGCTTCTGCTGTTTTGTGACAGCAGCAAGAATTTTCTCCAAGAACGTTCAGATTGGCTCTTCTCTAATACTTTGCATAATACCTTTCTTCTGACCAGAATGCACTTGCGAAGTGTGACTAGGTGTTTAATATCTTCCTAATTTTAAATTTTCCAATCCTATAGAAACAGACTTGGTGCATTTTCTGGTTTTGTTAAAATCCATACAGCCAATTCCAGTGGCTCTCAATGAGCTGCTGCTGCTACCTACTACTTCAGGGGAATTCATGAGGCATCTCTACTCTGGAGTGATCCTGCTTTGTCATTCTTGGAAAGAAACAACAACTAGATTTTTTGAATATTAAAATTTTGAGATGTTCTAGTACACAATATGCACAACTTTATTATCTTTTTTAATAAAGAGGAATCTATTAAATATGTCCAGTATGAGGAAAAGGTGCAAGGATGTGGTGAGGAAAATTTTGGATCTGAGAGAGGCAGCTCAAGCACTTCTACAATGACCATGGCTTCATCATTTCTTTTAACTACTGCAGCCAGATGATCATATAATGGTATCTACAAGCACCAGAGACCATGGATGTCAAGAAAAATGAAGGGAAAAAGAGAAGTTATTTTTGTGTTTTGATGATCTGAAAGGTTTCTCTATTTTCATTTTATTCTAATTTAGAAAGGTGCAGCTGGTGAAGTGTTCACTGAAGCACAGCAGAAAAATGAGCACTTCAGGATTCTGAGGGATGTTGCAGAGTTTTGGTGCAGTGATTTGCAAAATAGATGGGACACCAGAAATAAATTTTTGATCTATCTGGAATTCTGAAATCTATATGGTATGGTAATATAGTTTGTTCATAGTCTTATTAAAAAACCCTTTTCAAATATGTGGATTTATTTATCATGAGTCATCTAGACACATGAATCAAGGGACAGCAATGGGGAAGTGTCAGCTGTTCTCTTTCTTCTAAATAGCTTTTTAGATTGCTGAAAAGGTGCATGATTGCAGCTGGAAACTTTTCCTTTTGGAATGTTTAATGATACCATTTTTACTTCAATTGGGATTGCAACAATAGTCCTTTTAAAAGTGTTTTCCATTTTTCTTTGAGTGTTTCTTACCATATAGGGCTTGATAAAGCCGCTAACAGTAGGGATAGGGATAAAGTTCTTTTTGGGTCTTATCTTTTTGTTATTTTGGAAATATCTGTGTTCCCTGTAGAGTTGTCCCATTGTATTTTTCTGAAGGCTTTATTTTATCTCTGCTTACAGGAATAATGAGAAAGAAGCCCAACCACAGGGAACAATCAGTGACAGTAGTCATTAAAATAACCAATAAAACATACAAAAGTGATTATTCTTCTCTTGCTAAAAATTCATCCATTGAAACTTGACCTGTATTTCTATAAGAACCAGCTAGGTTACAATGCTATTTTTTTTTTTTGGGTCCTTCTGAAGCCTAATAATTGTAATGTCTGCCATTGTAATTTCATTTAAAACAACTGTACTTTTGTGTATTCTGTTATGGCCACCACCCTGCAACAAAGAAAGGACTGGGGTATGTCTGCAGTGTGGCGTTGTGGCTACAGAGCAAGCCAGGTGGCCTTGACCTGTCTGATCTGGGGACCAAATGTAGCCCAGCAAGAACATCCCAACTTCGTGGGATAACTTATGCCCTCTTCTGAAGTTGGGTATGACCTGTGAACTTTCTTTCTGTGATTGCCTTGGCTTTAAAAGCACAGTAAAGAGAGAAAAATGTGATGGCAGTGCTTGATGCCGAGTGGGGCAATATTAGACAGTGCCCTGGAATTGATCTAAAATGACTCAGACTTCCAAACAAGATGTATTATGGTCTGTACTCTGAACAGCTAATGGGAGCATAATAATTCACTTTATCTCATGCAGTGTGAAGTTATCATTGACATTCCGGTTCCTCCCAATTTTTTAAAGCTGGGAAACAAGAATAACTCATTATTTAACTGTCAGCATGAATTGTCATCCCATTTGGAGACCATGTCCTAATTTTGTTGTCTCTTAAAAGAATCTTAGAGCAATGGAAGGAAGAGAAATCTTAATTGGCTAACTTGCAGTAAGAGACGCCTAAATATGAAGCAAGACAGACATTCTCTCTGCTTTCAGTCTGGAAAGCAATGCTAAGTAAAAATTAGTGTACTGCTCTTTCTGTTTAAAAAAACCCCACAAACACATCTATTTTAATTTCATGTTAACATTACTCTTTGATAAAATGCATTTAAAATAGGTCTTTTAATCTGGGATACTAAGAAGTGATAAAGGTAAATCTTGAAGCAGCTCAAAAGTGGCAAGATAATTCATTGAATATCACACTGGTTAGAATACAGAGAGAAACAACTCATCCCGTTCTGGAATTGATCTACTTGGAGCTATTGTACAGGTCATGTGTATCTGAGGTTTGAACATCTGATCTGTACAATGGGCATGACTGGGCTTTTCTGTTTTTGAAACTACTGAAACATTTGAAATTTATTAAAAAACTACCTTTGATATATACTAAAAAGAACACAAGTCCAGAACTGACCAATTTCTGGTGAATTAATGCTATGTCCAAACAGGATTTGTGAGGTCCCAGAGACGTTGTAGTGGACTGCCTTGCAGTCTGGGCTTTCAGGTGTCAGCATGTGTAGCAAATTAAGTTGAACAGCCAGCAGACAGTGTGACTTGGAAGCAATTAGCATCTTAACAGCCTTCTTTCACTGACATAGGTTAAATCTTGAATGTGAATTTGATATTATAGGACTTCAAGTACCAAAAGTATTGAGGTTCAGAAAATCAGCAAGAAAGACAGAGGTGTGTCGAAGAATGGCTGTGCACTTGTATGCATTCACACCAACACATACATAACCTTTTTTCTGAGCTGCTGTTAGGGTACTTCTAAGTAATTTAAAATATCAAATGACTGATTTCTTTAAATGTCAGGACTTGTGAGCCTCTCTAGGGCAGCACCTCTGAAAATGCTATTAAGGATAATAGAGGACAAAGATTAGCATAACCAGAAGTTTTATTGCAAAAACTCAATGAGAAATTATGACAAGACTAATTTAATTACATGGAAAGAGACTAAGAAGCATAAGCTTCCGTAAGAGAAGACTTGTGTAATTTGTATTGTATTGGCTATTTTTTAATTTTTAGCTAATTTAGCAATGGTATCTATGTTAAATCAAACTGAACAGTTAAATAAATTTTAAAAGGGCTGATAAGATGATATTGTATCCCTTTGCAGTATCCCATACCTACTCAAACCTACTTTCAAAAGTACTGTCTCCATGGAGTGTTGGTCTTTTGCATTATTAATTTATGTGTGATCTTTGACTGCAGTGAAAAGGTTTGCAGCATCTGAATTTTGGCAAAGAGCAACCAGTGAACAGGACACTCTTGAGACTACACATACCAAGTTTAGAGTATGCTACTGTGCTCAAGAATCTTGGTACAGGTCCAGGACCTGGTCATGGCTTCTGAAAAGGCATAAGTTCTGACTGTAAAGGGAGAATATTAAATAAATCTTTATGGATTCAATGACTGATCCATGCATAACAAGTTTTTGCTTGTGCATGGCATGCTGATTCTTGGAGTTCTCTGAATACGGGCTGTAGGTTTCCTTTTTTTCTATTTTTTTTTGCTAAGTCAACCTCAGGACTGCAATGCTCCTATGTGCAGAGATACTTGGATGAAGGTTGGCTGACTAGTCCTGAAGTGTTGGACAGAGAATGCTGGCACTGTCTTGGTCTCAAGCCCTATAATGCTATTATAGGTGTGCAATGGACATACTGTAATAACACTAACATTCTGATAATTCAACACGGAACTTTTATAGGTGTATGATAAAGTTTCAGGAACATGAATCTTCTACTGAAGTCCTATATTTAAGTATATGACAACATGAATATGTTCAGGAATGGCATAGCCGACTGCAGCAACGACGTTAGGAGATTGTATTGAAAGCCATCTACAATATTTAAAAAATAATTTGGTTTATTTATAATGATTCCTAGATTCAGTAAATGTTTACTTTACTAAGGCTCTTTGAGAAAGTGGCCTGGAAACTACGAACACCTAGCTATATATGTTTTGTTCATGTGTGTTGCTTTTTTCTTTTTTTTTTTTTTAATAATGTGAATTTCAAAGTTTAACTTTTTAGTACTTCATAAGATTTATAGGCAATGTTCTGCCTATTATAGTTGGAGTACCTTCAGAAAACTTCTGTTAAGCAGTTGTTATGCATACAATATCTCTTCTGGGTCCTTTCCCTAAAGATATCCCTGATTTGTTCCCAATTTTTTTGGCACTGCTTGATACTTTCAGCATATGTTAGACTATTGTGGAGTGTGTGTATGTATAAAAAGCTACTACCTTCTTCTAGCTGGAAAACAGCATGGCTAAAGTACTACTCAGTGAAAACAGGGCTTATAAAAGTATTGCTTTGGCCTAGGCAGCTGTGGTTTTTCAATTCAAGACACAGCTGCTCATGTCTAGCTCTGCAGGATCTTGCTGTATGGGCTCCTTGTCTCTCTTGAAAAGCAAAAATGAGTGAGGTACATAAAAATCTGTCTTAATCTTCAGTCAGACTGTTATCTCCCCTTCTATCCTTCCTTGTCCACTGCTCAGCTGTAGTTTAATTTTCTAGTTTCCTCTAACCTATTGTTTTACATAGGGTTTTTTTCCTTAGATGCTCAAAAGTAAGGAGAGATTCTGTATCTGTGTATCTGTGTATTTAGCTGGACAGTGGGATGTATCTTAAAGGGTCTCAAGTACTTGAACTTAGAAAACCAAGACCTCCCCTCCCAAGCTGAATGCTTCCAGCACATACTCATATGGTTGCCAGCCACACAGAAATTGGATGAAGGCTTTGGCTGCTTTCGTGAATATTGAGGCACAATGCAGAAAGGCCCTGTTTCTGCTGAAGGAAAATCAGCTGAGTTTTTGAGGAAAGACTGCAGAGTTTCTCTCTGGGTGCTCTCTGCCTGAGTGGCCTTAGGGGGTTGTAGCTGGGGTCTCCATGAGTCATCATATCCTTTGATTTCTTGGTATGGATGCAAAAACTGGCAAGTGAAGATAACCAATTGCATGTGGGAATGTAGGTTTTCCCACTTTTACTGATGAAGATGAGGCCTGGTCCTCTGGTCTAGTATGGGCAACCTTCCCACAGGCTCAAGCAACACCTCACAAGGCTCTCCTCTGAAACTGTAGTAGGTCAGATGCAGAAACACCTGCTCACTGATACAGAAATACGTGGTCTGATGTTCCCAAAGCTTTACTTGAATGAAAAACTTGTGTGGTTCTATCCAACCATGTGTCTGTTCTCAGAGAGTGTCAGGAAATGGGTGGTATTAACCTCTCTGTCTTATTTGCTAGAAAATCTCTGGAGAGTCTAGCTCAAAGAGTCAGCAGAGGATGGTAAGAATGTCTTGGGTGGTCCTAAAGTTCATGTCTTGCTCATGCTTTCTTATTTTTCCCTGTTTCTTCATGGTTTTTTTTGGCTTTTGTTTGAGAAATGCCACATTTGATGTAAATATTTGGCAGAAGGACTGCTTAGTATACTGTTTGAAGAACATAAACAGGTTTTGATCCTGTCTGTCCATAGTAAGCACCTAAGGCTTCATCCATGCAGAGGATCCCTAGAAAGGTCACCTGGCGAAAAGAAGGCAACCAACAGAACTTCCTGCAGAGGGATACTCCCTCTAGAAGGTTTGTCAACGATGAGGCATCAGAACAAGTGTAAAAAGTGTCCTGATGTTTAAAAATATTTTTTTCCACAAATATATATGTCTCTTCTATTGTACTATTCTCTTTTTAATTTCCTTATTCTATACTAGTAATCAGATTCAGTTTACCAGAGATAGCTCTTTATGACTCAATAAAAGATAAAAAAACCCTAACAGCCTTCTTTTTTTTTTCTTTCTTTTTTTTTTTTCTTTTTTTTTTCCCTCCTTTTTTTTCTTTTCCCTTTATCCCATGTTCTTGTGATAAACACAGTTCTGGGAAAATAAACACTAGTCATCTCTGAGCAAATGTCCAACTGACTGAGAAGAGGTCAGGGCACGCATGATGTGACACATTTATTAAAATCATTGACCAGTAGTCTGCTTTCAGGGGTGTTTATTATTTCTGTACTGGTGAAGACTGGACTCTAGTGCTCTGTTTTTTCTCCCAACTTGAATTTTATGATCCTAGTAAGAATTCAGAAACAGGAAAATATGTTAAAGTGATATGGAATTGATGAAAATTTGACATTTTTTTTCTTCTTTTGAAGGGCACCAAAGTTTTTGCCCTCGTATGTTAAAGAGTTGGATTTCATATGCTCATGGATTTCATAATAAAACAGAAGAGGAGAGTTCTGATACTGAAGTGTAATAAGGGTAAAATGGGATTAGAACAGACAAAAGTGAGCTTAATTTTCTCATTTACAAAACATGAGCATTTCATACTGCTGCATTATGCAGTACATAATGTGAAATATAATTAATGTTGAATTACAATAGAAGTGCTATAAATGTACAAGGCACACATGACATCCACCAACACATCAAATTTTTTTTTTTTAAGAATAGGCTAGCAATTAAAGTGGATGCCAAATGAATTTGTAATGAAGGGAGACATCAAATATAGTCTCACCCAACTTATTGTCACAGCAATTACCTAGACTTGTTTTTATTCTAATGGTGGTATTTTACAGTAAGTACTGTAAAGTACTAACACTTTGATCTGAATTTTGGCTGAAAGAATTTTTTTTGCCAAAGATCAATGCTTTCATTCCTGTTCTTAATATGATGCTGAACATGACAAACATACATTATATGAGACTGATGCATGACTTTTATTGGCATTTTTAATGTCATCCTCAATGCATGGGAAAAGAAGGGAAAAAACAGCAGAAGAATGTGTAGGCATATAGTATTTTATAATTTCAGTCAAGGTTTTAGAGTGATTACTCAAAAATCTTTCTAATGTTAACCGTTTTTGGAATTCAGCTAATGGGTACTGTAAATACCAAACCACCTAACACCCACCCGTCAAAAAATTTTAGGGTGTTTTTCCTTTATTTTCAGGAAAAAAATGCTTTCAAACTAGTTCTGTGACTGTTTCATACATCCGCAAACACTCCTGGGAGAATATCCTTTATGTACTTGGTAAAGTTTTTATTTGAATATAGTCTTTTTATTTGAAGGCTAATGGAAACTTTTGAAAAATATTCAAAGTTATAAAGGCTCTTTTTTTTCAACAAAGCTGCTTGGCAGTATCTTGTGGAAACCAAACAGTGTTGAGAGATGGAAACATTGTTCATAAGCCTTGCCAAAGATATGGGATGGTAAGAGATAGAAATGGTGATTTGAGGTTAGTATCCTAAGAGTTTTTTATTCTTGTGAATAATATGAGCACACTGGCAAGTTCATTTTTTTTTTTTTTTTGGTGGCCATCTTCCAGTGTCAATTTTTATAAGCCAGATAAGCCAGTAGAACTGTCTTTGCTATCTATAATGCTCATTTTTATTAAACAAATAAGGTTCCCCCCCCCAGTTATAAAATAGATTAGTTTGTGAGGAACCATACAAGATAAAGAACACCACCACATGAACAAACCATAATGACTTTGCTGTTCACTCTCAATGTAAACAGAAGCAAAATGTTTCTACTTAGTGTAAGTTTATATGAGAGATGACCTTAGATATTATTGCTGTCAAATGAAATGGCAAAGAAAAATATCTAGGATTCTATTGCTTCTTTGCTCTTTCCTTTTCCTATTTGCTAAAATAGAGATTTATTTAAACCATTTTTGCGGAACGCCAACCTGTGTCTTTTTCTCATTTTTCTGTCAGGTATCTGGGGTTTGTTATAGCTTGCTTTATTTTTTTGTTCTAATCTTCCCACACATTCCACTCTGTCCTTTGAAAAGCTTAATGGCATTGCACTTTGCTGTTGATTACTTTTCCAGAAAGCTGTTTATTTCCTCTTGGTGCATTTTCAGCAAAAAAGCCCCTGTTCTTTTTCTGTTTGACCATGACATTGCTTATCACGTTTATTAAGCAATCTATACTTGGATTTTCCCTTAATTTCAGAATGAAATGTAAATCTTCAGTTATTTCAAATAAGTTACTTTTACTTAAGAGAATTGTGTGTGTGTATATATATACGTATGCACATACACACAGGACCATTTCTTTGCATTAATTTTTATTATGACTATGTAGTCTAATTTTTTTGTGAGGAATATTTTCCCAAATGCAGGAATACATCAGACTGAATTAAGGATTGCTCTTGTCTGAGTTTCCTTTGGGCTTTTTTATTTTAAACTAGATAAATAGAAGCTGTTTCACAAGTAATTAGACTCAAATGAGTAATTTTCTGGTGCTTATATGTTGAGACAGCATGCAGAGTTCTTGGTTATATTTTTAGGCACTCCTTATAACTTTCAAGCTGACCATTATGGACCTTTTTTCAAGCTCATTTGCTGGAGTATGGTCTTTTTTTTTTCCCCTAGTTTTTTTTGGCTCTGAATATTTGGGACTATTTAACCAACCCACAAAATGCACACCTTATTTGTACATATGGATGTGGTGTTGTCCAACCTTTTTAACGTGGCAAAGTGGATAACAGATCAGTTAGGAGGCTCCTTCATCCAAAAATGTAATTGGCCATTGGCTGGCAGCATTGCTCTTTGGATCAGGACAGTCCTCTTCCTCTGCAGAAATGGCTGGGAAAGCTTGCAAGGTTTAGTGTTGGCAATTCACAGCTTTCCAAAGCTTCCTGCAAAATCAACATGTGCTGCCAGAGAAGCTGTTCCTCCTCTCTCGCTGTGAGGCCTGGCAGAGGATGGCAGGTCATGGGAATTTCAGTTGGAGCGCTCTGTCTTAGCTTCTAGCTAAGCAAGCTATGGAGGCTTTCATGGACTGATTACAACTTTGAGTTTTGTCCAGTTCAAAGATATTTTCACCTAACGATGGCCCAGCCCTGAAGGTGTCTGTGTGGCTTGGGGACTCCTAATATGCATCTTCATTATCTTCAGTAATGACATAGATGAAGGGATCGAGTGCACCCTCAGCATGTTTGCAGACAGCACCCAGCTGAGTGGTAGTTGACTCTCCTGAAGGATGGGAAGCTATCCAGAGGGACCTGGACAAGCTCGAGGAGTGGGGCCCATGGGAATTCCATGTGGTTTAACAAGACCAAGTGCAAGGTGCTGCGCCTGGGTTGGGGCAACCCCTGCTGTCAGCACAGGCTGGGGATGAACGGATTGGGAGCAGCCCTGGGGAGAAGGACTTGGGGTGCTGTGGGTGAGAGGCTGGACATGACCCAGCAATGGGCACTCCCAGCCCAGAAAGCCAAACATGTTTGGAGCTGCATCCAGAGCAGCATAGCCAGCAGGGCCAGGGAGGGGATCCTGCCCCTCTGCTCTGCTCTGGTGAGACCCCAGCTGGAACACCACATCAGCTCTGGGGTTCCCAGCACAGGAAGGACTTGGACCTGTTGGAGTGACTCCAGAGTTGGAGAAAGTCCACAAAAATTATTTACAGCACCTCTCCTATGAGGAAAGGCTGGAAGAATTTAGATTATTCAGCCTGGAAAAGACAAGGCTTACAGGTACCTGATTGTGGCCTTCCATTATCTAAACGGAGCCTACTAGAAAGATTGAGAGAAATTATTTACAAGGGCATATAGTGACAGGACAAGGGGCAGTGGCTTCAAACTGAAAGAGGGCAGGTTTAGATTAGATATTAGAAAGAAATGCTTTCCTGTGATGGTGGTGAGGCACTGTAACAGGTTGCCTAGACAACCTGTGGTTGTGGTTATCTCATTGCTGTGAGTGTTCAAGGCCAGGCGGGATGGAGCTCTGACCAACCTGATCTCGTATCTCCCATAGGCGCAGGGGCTCAGAGCTAGATGATGTTTAAGGTCCCTTCCAACTCTGGCTGTTCTAGAATTCTGTGATCAATCCCAAAGGGGTCTGATTTCCCATGGGCACTTCTGCTGAGGGTACCACACCAGTAGCCAAAACCTCTGTACTCAGTAAAAGGTGTGAGAGTCGCAGTGCCAGAAGAACCACGCACGTGTGTCCAGAGCAAGCAGGAAACATCTCCAAACTACAGCCATTACTTGTAGCCTTTGTGTAGTTGGTGTTTCATGGTCTTTTAGAGTCTGACCAATCACTTGTGGATTTTGGGGCTAACAGTCTGGGAGAGGTTAATAGAAAGAAATGCAGGAAAGGTTTAAGAGGAAGATTTGGTCTCTGAAGGAGACTGCCAGTAGCTGCTCTGGAGGGAAAGAAGTGAAAAAGAGAGCAGCCTTTCACAGAAGGGATGGCTGCAGCTGGGGAGGGCAAAATCCATCTACCTCTTAGGAGCTGACCTCAGAGTGGAAGGAGGCTGATGAAGGAGGAGAATCTCAGCAAAACTACGTTGACTGTGGCAACTGAGATTTGAGGAGAGCCTATTTAAAGAGAAACATTCATTTTTCAGTTGCCACAACAAGCAGGATATTGCAGAGACGTGATGTTTTGTGTGGGCAGTCTAGCTGAGGTGGATATACATACATGAACAGTTTTTGGTGTTTTTCTGCATCTGTGTGTGCCTTGATGTAAATAATAACAGTTAAATAATTCTTGTTGCAGAGTCCTCCTGCTGATTTATATGGTGTTCCATACCATACTAATGTCTTGTATTTAAAATAGAATGTAGCTAAGAAGGTTATTCAGGTCATAAGATAATGTAATATGCACAGATGTGAGTTAAACAGAATCTGGCAATTTATATTGTCCCTATCCCACATCCAGTATATATCTGAGGATGGCCACAATTTGATAGCTTGATTCTTTTCCACCACACATACCATCCATGCTTATAATTGTGTTAGGAAATGACAAATATTCTTTCTTATGTTGAGGGCTGCTTGTGAGATCCTTCTGGTTTCATTTCTCCCGAAGGCTGTGAATGCAGATTTGTTTTACCATGGAGTTTAAAATGTTAAAACTGACAGATGTTAAGGAACATGTCCTTCTGTTATGTAGGGTAAAAATGAGGAATAAACTATTCGTAAAAGATTTCTGTGTGGTTCTTATCTAAGTTTTTTTGTGGTAGGACAAGATTTGAACAGCCTGGAGGAGAGTTTGTGGGCAGGAATGGATTTAAACATTCTGGGCACTGAACAAATTGGAGTTCTGTAATTAAGCTCTTGTCCTTTGGCTTAGCTGGTCATTGCATGAGTGTCTGAGACATCCTGACCCTCTCGAAGAGCAAATGTTGCTTTGGGAACTGGCAGGTATGCCCACAGCAATATTCCAGGAGCAACAGGGAAAGAGACCCCCCAGAGGCACTGGCATGATCCTAGAGAGGTGCTCTGGGGCAGTCACTGATACATCTGAGTGGGGAATTTTTCCAATTAGAAAGGCAAATTCTGATTCAGAAATAATGTCAAAACTTCAGGGCCAGAGATGAAACAGACCTGTGTTTGTGGTAGGGCAAGTTCAGTCTCTGGTCTTGAGTTGTGGTAGTGTCAGTGTTTTATCTCTTACTGTGCGTGAGCTCTGCGGAAGAATCGCGATTGATGGTCAGGAGCAAGGTAGTGTAGTTTTCATCCTTAGAGCGAGGGTGTGGTACAGGCTCCTTCACACAAGCTCTTCACCTACCTCCTGCCAGGGGGCTCAACAGTACTCTGGAAAAATGAACTTCAGTGGTACCTGACGATGACTTTATTATTTATGATAATTAGCTTGGGATTTCGTAAAAAGGGTTTTTCTTTCTGCTAACCTCTTAAAGCTTTCCTCAAAGGGATTATGACGAGCGTGGTGGCTGCTAGCACATGCTTCTCTCCTGAACTGGAAAAAGCATTGTGGGTTTTGTGATTTTTAAAAAAAAAGTTAGGAAAATTAGAACACTACAGAGTGCGTCCAGAATTTTACTGTAATGACGCTTTTCTTACCTCATAGGCATAGACCTAGGTCTATTGTTCATCATCAAAAATCACTATTTTCTAAAGAAAGAATCAAGCAAAATACTCCTCTACCTCCTTAATTTCAAATAACTAAACAAACCTGCATCTAGTAAATGAACAAACTGATGGATGTCACAAAATCGCAGCTTATGTCTGAAGTATTCTGTAGGCTTTCTGTGTATCACATGTACAGAATAGATAAGGCATGCATTCTGCATATGTGAAAGTGTGTGTGTAAATATATGTGTGTGTGAGTTGGTGCAATGCAGGACAGGGCCTCTAGAGCTCTCTGTTGCTGCATTTTTCTCTGGCAGGGTTTTGAACTGTTTTCAGAGAAGGGCAATATAAATGCACGGGTGTTTTGTTGTTGTGGTTTGTGTTGGGTTTTTTCCCTGGTTTTCTTGTTTGTTTTTTTAAACCCCAAATGGCTTGTACAGTACATGCCCAGAGGCACAGGGAGAGGTGAAGATAGTGTTGACTTTGAAAACTTGTCTCTGTATTGCAGCAGAATTGATATGAACACTAACTTTTAGTAGTCAACATTATGACAAATCCTACAAATAAAAGAACTAACTGGAGTCTACTGCAAAAGGAAAACTGATCAAAGTTCAGAACTAAATTAAGTAAAAAAATAATAGAAATCAAAAAGAAGGAGACTAGGGTAATGCAATGGCATATCCTTTTGGGATTAAAAAAAAAAAAAAAGCGCTAACATACAAGTGAAGAATATGTAACAGTAGAATTGTGACATTTCCCTTTACCCCAAAAAAACGTGCAAAGGAAGGACTACTAGAAAGAAAAATAATTCATTCATCTTAGATGAAAATGCACAAATAGCACAAACATAGTAAAACAATAAATTGGTAAATAAGTAGAACAAAGATATTGGAAAAGTATATTGTATTTGCTGTAGACAAAATTGGAAGTTTCTATCTTAATTGATTGCTACCCTGAAGAACGCACAATTATTGAAATGCTACAAACTAAGAGGCAGCAATTGGTATCCAGTTCCAGGGGAGATGTTTGTAATCCACTCAAGCAACGGCTAGTTGTCACAAAACCTAATACAAGAAGACATTTTTATACCATATAATAAGCAAAGCCTGACCAGTAGCGTGCAGATGTCATTGCAATTTTGGTTCTGAGCATATTGAGAACATTTTTTCCCTGCATGTCTCTTTGGGAAACTTTGGCCCTTCCTCATGCTGTTTAATCACCATGGGAGTCAGAAGTCTTGATTAAGCTACAGCCCCTTTTATATGGCCCAACAATCAAGAATTTGCTGGGAGGGCCTCACTCAAATGTAGAAAGTGTTCTTCACTTCATCTTGCCTCACCAATAAAGTATTGGCCTAATGGGCAAACTGCAGGACTCCTCTTTTTACTGTTGCCAAAGAGGCAGTGGATTGAGTTGTGAGCGGCAAATGCACGACAGAATTTCAGTTTGTTTCTACATTTTCATTGAAAATGGCTGATAGGTGTTGGAAGAGCAAAAGCTACCAGCAGGGTTTGTGTATTTCTGTCGGGCTTTACCAAGTGGGTAGCTGCAACATATTCCTTGTGCCCCTGGAGGTGCCTGGCTGCCTTTCTGGCCATCAGGTGGCAACTCAAGCTGACCTGCTGTAGGTGGCTGCTGGCATCCCAGACTGGGAGAGAGAGGCTGTGGCACTGGGCTGCAGATGTGTGATGAAAAGCCTGCGGGCAGAGGACCCTGGCGGGGGTGAATCTGACTTTAGAACCTTGCAATCAGTGCACAGTGTCTGTCAAATCTGAAATACAAATGTATATTTTGTTGGCAAGACTATTAGTCTAGCAGAAAGTCTCAATAGTCTCTTTTAAAAGCACTATGATTCCTTCATTTTCTTTTAAATCTAAGCACTAAGGGAAAACATGAAGAGGCTTCTAATACCTTTACTTCTTTTAACCCTGTAAAATGCAGCATTAATCTTTTTCAGGTCTTATAATTGCAACTATAGAAGAATGGTACCTTACCCCCCTCTCCCCCTCCGCCAGTATATTTTCTGTGTTGTATATCCTTTCTGTCTAGGCTGGAAAGAAAAATTTGAGGTTTTTGGTATTTTTGATTCCAGTTCACACTCCAGAATGTTTGTGTTTGAAAGCCTCTCTTTGGAATCCTAAATGGGCTTTTGGTTCTGCAAATGAACAGAAAAGATTATGCCACTCATAAAAGAGAAAATCTGTGAGTTTATCAGGACCTTGTCTAGAACTGACTGTCACTTAAAAATCCAGTTAAATCCCCTTGAAACCACATTGATTTCCCTGAACATAATTTCAATGATGGTAGCTGCCAAATTTTGTATAGATAGGAGATACTCCTTGTCAGTGAGAACACTGTATTTTCCTTTGAGTTTGGCCCAGGAACAAGTGGGTATCTGTGGGGTGTCTTTTGGGTCCCACGCATAGGGCATCAGCAGAGAGGGGGAAGTTTTCCAGTTGGCTTTTGGGAACAGCAGTTGCTAGTCTTCCTGAAGCTTTGAACTAAGTGAGGAATAGTGTGATGCCATGGCAACCGTGCCTGGACAGCCCTTCTTTTTTGCTGTGCCAGGCTTGCTATGGATGGACAGCAAAGAAGAGTGATCTCCTCTTAGGTCTGGAGTCATCCCATCTAGCTTCAGTTTAGATAACTTCTGGCAGTTTAGCTGCAGAAGTGGTGCAGACCCTTCCAAGCGGTAATTCAGACCCTTCCAAGGGGTAATTCAAGCCACCAGACCTCACCAGAGATGCCTCCCTTTCCCTGTTTGACTGAGCAGAGAACTAGGCTAACTTAGTTCTCTGGCTGATGTGGCTCAGCAATGTGCCTAAAGTAGGAGGGAACCAAACTGAGAGTCAGCTGGGGCACCACGGTGGACTCAGGTGCCCGGGAACAGATGTGGAGTGGTGATCCCATGGCATTCCCATCAGCATGGACTCGGCACTGTTTGGCGATGCCAACAGAGGGGATGGGTGCTGGACTGCCAGGCTTGCTCTGCAGCTCTCAGGTGGCACTGTGGCCATGCCCAGCTGGTTCAATTTGTCTGTTTTTTTTGGTGTGGCCGTGCCATGCCGTACCTCCTTGCTGGCAGAAATAAAGCCTCGTTCAGTCTGCTGTAAAAGCAGGTCATGTCCAGTGCTGCAGACTGAGGAATGGACTGAAGTGTGAGGGGATGTCTAGCTCTTAGTTACATCATTCCTTGTAAGGCCACAGTTTCTGTGTATCACTAAAGGTGAAACACAGAAAACTGACAGTCAGGAGACAGGGAATACAGAAATTTGTGACACAACTTATGTTTATCCCCTGAGTACAGTCTGTAAGTACTGTCATCAGGGTTTCTGCTCTCTTGTCCATCTGATTTTCAGTTACATGTTTGAAGAAATTCTGTGCTTGGGCTGAAATATTTTCTTTCTTAGACCAAGAATATAATATTTAAGAACCAGTTAAAGGTTCAGATGGATCCATGGTTGCACTTCTGTTCTGGACCTTGATATCCTCTGTTAGAAGAGAGGTTTTTATCTAAGACTTTCTCAATTGTGTTATTAAATACTGCTATTTTAAAGTCTTGTTCAGTAAGCATATTGTTTTATCCAAACATGGTTATGACCATGGAATAAATACTATTTTTTTTTTTGAAAGTACTTGACTATTTAGTTGGAACCAACCGAGGATGCTGCTGCTTCTTTTTCTACTGAATACCTTGATCATTCTCAATCAGCCTGTAGTTAAAGTGCGGCTATTATGTCCCCATGAAGATTTTTTTTTTCCTAAAGTTGCTAATTATGTGCCCATCAGAATAATGGAAAGAGTAATTATCCTTATAGTGCTTAGTGACATTGAAGCCTCTATTATTCTGTGATTGGAGCTGCATAATTAGAGATAATTGCTGCAACTGTATTGTCTGTTCAAATATAGCTCTACAATAATTACCTTATTTTAATTAAATATGTTTGGGATTTAAATGGATCTCTTTTCATTTACTCTACTAAACAGAAACTTCATTTAGGTATAAAAATGCTTTATGTTGCAAACTCACCACTGATTTAACACATCACCTATTGATTTCGCTTAATGTAATTTTACTTATTCTGTTTGAAAATCACTCAAATCCAGTTAACTAAATATTAAAAAGATAAGCATCTCTATGTCCCAAGGCTGGAGTTCAGAGTGAAAGTCCAAAAATCTCTTGTCATAGAGCCGTAAGACCCTGTCTCAAGACTTCAGCTTTTTGGAAAAAACAACTACATTTTCCATGTGTAATCAAAAAGTTTTGTGAACCTCAGCACTTCACTTTTTAAAAAATTATTCTTATATATCTTCCTTTAATCAGGCTCCATGAAACTGGATACTTTGTTTCAGAAAGCAAAGTTGGCCCAAGTTTAGCATCCATTGGAGATATGCTCTGTGCTTTCTGATCTCAGGCTGCTGCTGACCTGACATCTAGGGAGTGTTTGGGGGCTGACAGCTGTTCTTCATCCCCTCACATGGGCTTATGGAGGGCTCCTTTTATCAGCTTTTTCATGCTTGATCTGAGAAAGTGTTGGGGCTGCTCACTTGTGGGGGTAACATCTGAGGCTAACAGCCCCTGCCCCCACCTTTGATTAGAAAGGCCATTCACAAACAAAATTTACTGTGTACTACATACAGGTAAGGCAAGTGGAAAAGTGTACACGGTGACTCTAAATGGAGCTAGTGAGATGTGTGAAGGACTTGGGTATCCTGAAAGACCCTTTCCTTTAAGACGTGACACTTTGCACTGACTTTAAGTTAGCCTTAATTAAATGGAGCTCCTTTTAGAGCTTGTGTAATACCTTCTGCTGAACAGAGTTGTTCAGGTCACAGCTGAGTGGCGAAGGTCAGTGCAAACAGTATTTGGTGGTACTAAGATTGCTTAGTGACCTAAAACAAAAATTGAGGACCCTATTATTTTTTCTGGGATGTTCAAATCACTGCTGATTGGAACTGGTCAGTGTTTATCAGGCGGTCAGGCAAATCCAGCATAGTTCCTTGCTATGAATGACAGAAGAGCTAATGATACTTTGGACGTTTCAGATTTATCTCCTCTTTATTTCAGCATTTACAAGATCAACTCAGGATTCATGAAAAATGCAGGAGATGTAACTTTTAGCAAAAAGAGAGCAGGACGTTGCAGGCAACAAAATCAAGATAGTAAACCTTCCACATAAGTACTGATGCATGACCTTGTCTAATTTACTTTGGCTTTACTGACAGCGTGAATGCACTGCACTGCAAGTGGACTGTTCAATCTCATTCTGCAGTGCATTAAAGCAATAGTATTACACATACTAGGGCTGAATATTTAGATATAGTGAGTGGTCTTAGACTGAGCAACAGAAGGTCTTCAGTTTCAAATGATCATGTAGTCAAAGAGATGAAAATGGAGTACTATAATGGTATAGAGAATGTACTTTTACTGATAAATTGTAAAGCTTTATATTTTGGATGTTTTTGTCTTACACATCAATAACACTCATTAGGTTCTAGTTGCACACATAGTGGCGCAAACATTTAATTAATGTGTTCACCACACAGGTCAAAGTATGTGAGCCATAAAAATTATCAAGAGGCAATCTGAGAATACAAGATTTTATTTCAAAATTTTGTATGTGAAAAGAATCATAATGCATATTAGTATAGTAGTTGGAAAATAGTGATGTTACATTAATTTCACATAAATCTGTATGTCTATTCAGGCTTAATTTGCCAATACAAATGGAAGGAGTATTTAAAAGTGAGAAGATGAGTGCAACAATTATACTTTATTCTTATGGATCTTTTCTTTAGTGTTTGGATGTAATTGGGAAAGATGAGAGTCAAAATTATGTTTCATTCCTGGGTTTGTTGTATTTTGTAAGACAATTGCATTCGACAGAATACTATTTTAATGTGAACTTCCTCATTATTACTCCAATCTGAAAAGATATAGGGGTGCTTAGCCTTATGTGCATAGTCATATAAATGATTAGGCTAAAGTTTAATAAGGACAATTTTCTGTGTTTTTTTGTTTGTTTGTTTGTTTTTTTGTTTGTTTTTGTTGGTGGGGTTTTTTTTTGGTGTGTGTGTGTTGTTTTGGTGAGGATTTAAACAAAAATATTCCCGTTCTTGTAAAGATTTAATCTTTTCCCTTCACCTTCAGCACTGAATCACCTGTGGTGACCTGGTCTTATTTGATTCAAAAGCCTTACCACAGAGAAGGGCAATATGATATGTATTTCAGAAAAATGAAACAGGAAATCTTGATTCCCGTAATTTCTTGTAATTTGTTTTACCACACAGACCGTTCCTGGTGATGCCATTTTTGCCATGAATGGATTTTTTTTTAGTGGGTTGAAGGTGAGAAAAGATTGGCTCACAGGAGGATTTTCCTTCAGATTTCATCTACTGATGAATGACCTCATAATTACATGTTCCTAGAATCCACTAGTGTCTTCAGACAGTCGTAAATAATTTGGAGGAATGTGCCACTTGGTAATTTCTGAGAGCAGGAAAACTTGGATTTACTTCAAGATGGCATTATAAGGAATTGCTCAGTCCTGGGTAATGTCCAGCACGTGGAATTTTCCTGGATTTTCCTTCTCCTGGTGGAGGCTCCCTCCTGTAATAAAATCGATGGACTGATATCTAGAAAGAATGTCTGTGATGTTCTCTGACAAATTACTGGCTTGTGTTAGTGGGTTGTGCCTTCCCAGTGGCAAATTACTGGTTAGTAACAAGAAAGGGAAATAATGACAGTTTCCCTCAAGGCAGTATGCTACTGAAAGCTGCATTTCCCTAAAGGAGATTGTTATAGCTGGATTTTGTTTGTTGTTTCAAGAAATGTAATTTAACTTGGTTGTTTTGCTTTAGGTTTTTATGACCATATTCCCAGATTGTAATAGACAATGCCATCAACTATCATTCTGCTTTAATTTACAGTGACTTCAATGTCATTTTGAATGTTAACATATCTGTTTACACCAGAAAAGGTGACTAAATATTCAAATTTCTTGCAAGATACAGTACTCTCAGGGTTCTTTCATTTCAGTGGTGCTATTTTGGATAAGGCTATTCATGTATCATCTTCCAAATACTTTAGTGATGCATTGCTGTAGTGACATGGTTTTCTATAATAAATGAAGTTAGGAGAGAATTAATGGTCATAGAAGTACACAGAATTGTAGTTTGAAAGTAATGGCTACCTCCTGGTATGAAAAAGGAAATGCGGTCAGCAGAAAAAAATCAGTGAGAAGTTGGAATCCAGTGACAGAATTATAAGATGAAAGGCTCGTAGAATTGCTCATCTCTGTCATTTTTATACCGTCCTTGTAGTACTGGGGGCTGCTGGTATGACTCTCTAGCCCTTCCCTTCTCTGAGTTGATCAAACGCAGATTCCTCAGCTTCTGCTCGTAGGTCAAATGTTTCAGTCCTGGCCATCCTGATGACCTTCTGCTGAACTTCCCTGTTTTTCCATGTCTCTTGTGCACTGGGCAAAATTGAAACAAGCATCTAAATGCTGGATTGCAAGTGTTATTCCTGGCTCTATACATCAGAGGTGCACCTGAGCTACATTTTAATGAAACAGGCTGGGGTACATGTTCAGTGAGACTGCTGTGCAAAACTGCGTATTTTCTATTCATTTGTGGGGAGGATACAAGATTTTTCCTTACCAAGGGTATGAGAGTAAGAGCTACACAGGTGCCTACATGCAAAAATGAGCAAAGAAGGGTGGCCCTGAGATCCTGTGCTTCAGCAGTGGGAGAGTCTTCTGCCTTCTTTTTCATAATGATGCAAGGATGATAATAATGAGAAATGGAAACACAGTAATTGAGCTGAGGAGGAAAGCAATCACAATGTTTTGTGATTTCCATCCTCTGCAGGTGCCGTAGTGACTCTTGACACTGCTGAAGCATTTTCTGTTGGGTGAAACTCTTGTTTGTAAGGAGAGTTAGAAGGGACTCCTAACTCCAGAATATTAATTTAAAATCCTCAAAATAAGTCTCTGGGCTGCTGGACAGACTCTAGTCTCGCCCCTTAAGCATTGCCTGGTAGTTTATTGAAAATGAAATATAACATTGAGAATCAAAAGAATCCTTTAAATGTAGTTGGGAAAATACATTAATTTGGTATAAAAATGTTACACATAGGTATTTTTTTTCTATTTATTTTACATTAGCTTTTCTCTAGTTAGAAAAACCTAGTATGTTCAACTTAAAATTTGTTAGTAGTGGGTTTATTTAGAGATAGGCAGTTTTCCTTAAACTCTTCCCTTTTCCCCTTTAATTAGCATGATCTGCAGGTTTCAGCCACCCAACTGTGCAGATTATACTATGTAGTAACTTTCCAGGCAGCTCTGCTGTGTTGTCTTTGGCTGCCCTTAGGGTCTAACATATGGTTTGTTAGGATTAGTCAGGTATTTGTTTAAGAAACTTTTCAATGGGTTTCGGAAAGAGAAACTTAACATGGCGGGAAAACTTAAAGTGATTGCCTGCAGACTAGACTCATCTGTAAATTGGAATATTGTGCTGTACGAGATGGTGCGAAAACTTCTGGAAATACTGTGACCTTAGTCATGGTGGTGTGAGTACATACATTCCTCTGACTCACTCGAGCTGAAAAGCTATGATTTTTTTAATGAACCAAATCCTTCCCATGCTTGCAATTAGTGTTTATTCACTTCAAATAGTGTTTGTCCCCTTCAAAATCACACAATGTAGTATTATTCTATTAACAGTAAAATACGTGGCTCCAGGCTGTTGAGTTGAAGTGGGTGATATGGTGAGCTTTTCTTTTTGATGCTGTACTCTTGGTTTTTTAATGACAGGAGCCAAGAAAGCAGCCAGGAGATATTTTAGAGAATCAAAATCTGTGGGGAAACAAGACTGATGTTGAGTTGGTACAAAAGTGACAAGTGGCATCCAAAGCTCTAGCTGCTGCAAACCAGTCTTTGTAGGGTTTCAGGCAGGGTTTGAGTCTTCCATCAAATAGATCTTGTTTCCCTCATCACAATTGAACCACTAGCTTGTTCCTCCCTCCAGTTCATTTCTGTACTGCTTCTGAGTGACTTTATCTATTGTCCCTGTTTCAACTGAAAATGGTATTAGAGAAATTCCGCTTTACATTTCTTTCTGTTTCCAGAAATTGAGATTTGTGTAGGAGAAGCAGAAAGTGTTCTCTAAACTGGCTCTGTGCTTTGGATCCAGTGACATCTTCTTTGGGACCGTGCAAGTAGCTGTTTCTCACATTGCTTTTTCTTATTTACTGCTGTTTGTTGCTCTTGTCCTACAATGATTTCACTCGATTTTTGACTACAGACAACAGCAGAATGCAGTGGTTTCATAAGGGTCTTCTATGATGTCTTCCAAAACATTACAAAGACATAGATACTACAAAATTGTCTAATTTCATGCCCCAGAAGATTTGGGAATTGAGCAATAAACATATAATTAAAATAGTTAAACTTGGTGGATTTTTTTTTCTAAAGTTTTTATTATGTTGAAGAGTGACAATAAATTCCAGTGTTTCCACTCCCCATTCAGCATCCCAAAAAGTTTCAGTAAAACATGCAAAAAATATTTTGCAAACTATAGGACTATGAGGAAGAAAAGCAATAAGCAGATAATGCAGAGATCCAGTTATCTTATTTAATTTCTTTAGACTTTCTTTTGCTGTGGTTTTCATTGTCTATTTAGATAATGTTTATGGAATACAGAGTATTTTGTGGTGCTAATACCAGCAACTTCAGGATTCACATCAACATTATAGTTCATGAAAATGAGGGAAAGTGAAGAACATACGTGGAAACAACAAAAGAATGCTTGGCTTCAAGTATTGGCAGCATTGGTGAAAAAAAAGCCTATTATTCTTAAATAAGTACAGTGTGAAAATGCAGACTTTCTTATGAAAGAGATGCATGCCAGATAATATTCTTAAAGTGTAACCCCAAATCTCAGATAATGAGATTTGGTCATTAAGCAAGGAGTTTTGAAAACGTTATCCTTAGAAAAATGTTAAAATTCCTGGAACTAAGAACACAGGGACAAGTTCAGAGGAAATGAAGACAATGACAAGAAATCCCACAGTGGAGTGTAAGCAGAACAGTAAGTAGAATAGTTGGAAAATAAAGAGATATCTCTGGCTAGAATTTCTTTTCTGTAATGGTGTCTCAAATGTAAAATACAGTTCCTATTCTAGTCAATAGAATTAAAAATGAGTGTATTCACTTTATTTGATCAAAATTTAACTCCACAATTGAGTTGAACGTTTTTAATAAGTAAAGTAAAGCACAGATGTTTATAGGTTGCACTTTTCTTTGACATCCTGATCTTATGGGTTCCCTGATGGGCTGTGCCTTCTGTCATGGTACTTGTGATATGGTAATTGTGGGTTTCACGTGCCTGTGTACACAGTGTGGATGGAGGAAGCTACGGTGCTACGGAGAAATGGATTTCCTGTGCCAGTCAGAGGAATGAGGTAAAAAGGGACACAGCTTTAGAGTGAGCACACTGCAAAGATCTGTCACTGATCTGCGCCCATTCCTGGGGTTTTGAACCAGAATACTTCAACTTAATTTTTTGAAAGTTACAGAAATCTAGTTGAAGAATGGAATTCTGGCAATTTCATGCTCTCTTTTTTCTAGATTTTCCTTTCTGATCTGAAACAGAATGCTGCTTTGAAAGACTGTGACTACATCCAGCTCCTTAAAGAACAAAGCCCATGAAAATAAATGTAGAAATATGGCTGATCAGCAGCATAAAACCATGTAATGAGCTGTTCACTGAGCTGAAAGTAAGACTCGGTGTATTTGTGCATCTCTGGCATTCACAGGTCATGAGTACCCAGACAAGTGCAAAATTGTCTAATATTCACAGAGCCTGTCAATTGCAGCTTCTTGTATGAGATTTTCTGGAGCAATAAATAAAATTCGATTTTTAATGAAATAATTATGATTAATTAAAACAGAGCATTGTGAAGTGAAGCCATCTAGTCAGTAGTCAGGAACAACAGCATGTGATTGAAATGATGTGCCGCAGGACTTCATGTGGCACATGAACTAACGTCCTAATCGGTTGCTGAAGTCTTCATAAAACTCTCTGTTGAAGATGCACTAATGTGAACTGTAATTGGAGTTTGTTGATATGGAATTTACAAAAAACCATACAGGTAAATGCCTGAGTAAATTATTCACAGTGATTATTTATTCTCCTTATCAAACACATTGCCAAAGAAACTTTGAAGGAGACTGTAGTGGAGAATTTTACTTTCATCTAAATTGATAAAATGGATTTCTTTGTGTTTCTAAATGGAAAAAAATTGCATTTATTCCTAACAGGTTTTCATAGGTCTCTGAAATGACTGTTCTATGATAACAAGGCATTGCTGACAGGAAATTTAGTAACGTGAACCTATTAATCCAGTTAGGGGGAAAATGTACACTTTTTTCTTTTTTACCTGAACAGAGACAGCGTATAAGCCGATATAATATTTTCATGCAAGTTATGTACAAATACACACAAATATGTTATAGAAGAAGGAAATCACTGCATTTTCTACCTGAAACTTATGCTATGGCTGTGCTTTTATTCCTGTGGCATGGGTAATTTTTTTCCAATTTCTTTTTAACAAGCTGAAAGGGTTCATATCTTTTTGGTGCTCATCTAGTAAACTAATAAGCTGAGAGATGTTATAAAAAGTGCTAATACATTAGTAGAAATAGACTGATCTCAAAAGCTATCATGTAGAGGAAAGCTATATAAGAACAAGTTTGTGGATTTTCAATTACTATTCCACATATGCTCATCAGGGAAGTTATTCTATTGTTTAGAAATAGGGGTTTAAAATAGGAGGCAAAAATGCTGCTCTGAAAATGTTATACATCCTTTGCTCATGTTCCTCTTTCTTGCTGTTTGTGTGCCAGAAAGCTGATATTTTCAATGATGGACCTTTTAGATTTCACATTTTCATCTTCCCAGGGTAGTTTTATATTTTTTGAAAACAGAAATATAGGGTTTTCTGGGAGCTAGCAAAGGCTGATAAATTTGTGCAAAACAGCAAAAGATTCAAGACAGCTTTTGGCTTTCAATGTCAGGGCTTTCAGGTTTATTTCTAAAACTAAAACTGTAAAAAAGTTTGTATAGTCAGGTTAGTTTGGTATAGAGTCATAACCAGAAATTCTTTTTACTTTCTTAATTGCAGCGACTTGTCTAAAAATAGTCCCCTGGAGGTGGTACAAATGTCTCCAAGTATTTGGGACAGAGTCACCTTGTCGTTTTTTTTTCTCCTTTGTTTTAGGTTTAGATGTATCCATTGGGTTTGGTGCTTTTCCATTTGCAATGTCCTGTTACAGACAAGTTTGTGTAAGAAGAGAGCAGCTTCTGTGTTGCATTGTGAAGTTCCATTTTTAACAATGGCCAGATAGCCATGCCCATGCTATGTATTAGAGGATTTATAGCATTTTTATATTTCATGATTAAATATTCCACTTGATATAAAACTCATGAAGACAGAATGATATAGGAAACGTCTCGCATCACTTATTTTTGTGTACCTAAGTTTATTACTCTGTATATGGAATCCTAGCAGACTGATCCATGACTGAAGATTACCTTTTGATTTAGATTTTTATGAACCAAACTGCTTGCCTGCCTTTATCCTAGTGCGCTAACAATATATACTCTTTAGGACATTTATTTTTGTGAACACGTGGAATGCCTTTTTGTTGGGATTTATTCTGTTGTTCATCTTTTTGCTAATACAACTCTGTTCAAGATAGTGGAACAGTAAAAGTGCTGATGTAAACTGGTATTTGGGACTCAGCCTTGGTTATATATCCTTTTAGACCTTCAGTCAAAAATCTGCAGAGTTATGAAGTAAAATCAGACCAAGAAAATACCAGGACCCTGGAAATGGGAAAACCCACACCAGAAGGCCTTAGAAGTTTCAGATCACATTGCCTTTAGACTTTGATGCTGAGAAAAAGAAGCCAAATCCTGCTCTTGACCCTGAAATGTTGGATGAATTTTGAGTATTCAGTCTTGCTGCCTGCTGTTTGCTGTGCCTGTTTAGAGTATAAAGTTTGGGGGGGCAGGGGCTGTCAGGAATATGTAAGGCAGGTCAGTGAGCATGGCAGATTGAGAATCTCTGCTGAAAATTCCAGGAGCTGGAAGGCTGTGGATTTCTATTAGGATCTGATCCAAATTAACAGACTGTTGTTGCTGATCACTAACATATTGTTTTCTTCTCTTGTCCTTGCTTTAGACTGTGCCATGTATCACTTTTATCTTGTCAGTTTTGGCGGTATCTTATTACATGTTTGGAACTTGCTAAATCAGCAAAAAGTAGTCCAAGGGAGGAAGAAAAAGAGTCTTTTTAATTCCAGCATGATAGTGGCCTGGGAAGCCTTTTCTGAGTGATCAGGGAAGTCTGAAAAAGAAGAAAACAACAAGATTATTGAGAGAGGAAGAATGAAACTTGCTTTCAGCATCTCAGCTCCACTATAACAATAAATTGTGTGATAGGGATGGTGGATTCATGTGATTTTTCTCTCCATTTTGGTGAGCACTTTTATGCAGGTCACTGGAACACTGACAACACAAGGGTAGTGGTCTAAGCTCTGCTATTAACACACGAGGCATTAGTGTGAATATATTTCAGCATTTGATAGTGGCAATGTAGCTCACTATTTTCCACACCCCTCTTACTTCCATCACTTCTTTGAACTGGAAAAATGCAAAGCAACATGGGAGATTATTAAGAAAACTCATATTCCCCTAGTTCCTACTTCTGTTACTCTGTTGCATTTTATCTTGTGCAGGTTACTAGATGAGAGACAGAAGTAAGGGAACATAAATTTTTCAACAGATTATTAATGTTTTTCATCTTTTTGAGTTTTACTGGCGTTTGCAAACACAAGCAGGAACAATAGAGCTTTTAAAAATATCCAGAATTGGAGTTTAGTGACCATTATCACTGACTCACATAACAATTCTGTATGAGTCACGGAGAATAATATGGATATTTTCCCCTTAACTACAAAGTAAATCCAGTTTCTGGGAGCAGATTCTCCCTTTGATGAGGTCCTGCCGATAGAGAATGGCAGTTCAGTGGTGTTGTGGGCTAGCTGTATTCAAAGAGAAATTCAGCAAACCCAATGTGGTATCAAGGATCAGACTGATTTCTACTAAGAGATCAAAGTAGTGAAAAACTTCTTTGAAATCTTGCATAGACTGTGCAAATTAAACGTGTGAGAATGTGGTATGATTAAATGATCTGAAGATGTATTTGGGCAAGCTCTAAACAAATGAAGGGAAGGGTAGATGGGGGGTAGTTCTCCTTGGATTAAATATCCTGCAGAAAAAGGTAACATAACTATATGCTTTTGATAATTGAGGAAATTAATTTAGCAAGTCAGGAGAGAAGTATTGTTCCAATAGTGTTGAAGTTGGAGGAGTTTTAGGAGTTTTTAAAAAATACACGTCTAATCTTTTGCCTTTTAAAGTCTTCTGTGAATTTTTGTTTTGAAACTCTAATTTTTAATAAATGGAGGAATAGAAAGGCATTGAAAGGAGTGGAAAAATGTGAAGGAAAAGTGTCCAGGAGAGGCGTAAGGAGCCAGTACTTTGTAACATATCTTCCAGTTGTCATCACAAAGAGAAATGAAGCTTTTTCTGTCTTTTCGCTGAAATTTGACAAGAAAATAGGTCAGCATATGTATTACTGGAAATAGTAATACTATGCTCTGAGAGCAGCTGTGTATTTTCAACGTTAACAATGGACTTTCTTGCTTGTAAATGGAACAAGGGAAGTCAGAGGACACAGTCTGTGTTAGAGAACCATGGTGCCTGCAGGTGTGATATGAGTGGAATGCAAATGGTAGCAACCTGTGCTGGCAGCACACTCCCAGAAATGTACATAGCACAGTGCCAGCCAGGCAGTCTTTATGGTCTTATTGAAATTTCTGCATTTCTCCTGTAGATAACACGCTCTATTTCTTCTTGTCATTGTGAGAAAGGCAGATGCTGATGCAGATATTACAATTGAACCTTATTTTCTGTGTTCTTCCAGTGTGCAGTGCCAGGCAAACCTGCGTACTTAACACGACAGTTGCCACCTTCAGTTCTTCTATCTTGCTGTTTTATCCTCAATAGAATTGCATTGTAACTTGGTCTCAGTATAGGGCAGGACAGCAGAGCTGATCAGGGCTTGACAGTCTATTCAGCTCTTGATGCACTCTTGACAAAACAAAAACGTTATGGGAATTTGGTTTCCAAGTTCTCTAGTTTGAAAGTTTTGCAGTTTTAAATTTAATCCAAATTTTTGCTGTTAGAAATGTTAAAGTGTGCTGAAAAGGCTTAAAAAATTTTAGCTTTCTTTGTTTTTTTTTTTTTCTGCACAGCTATATATGTGTGGGGTTTTATGATCTTCATCATGTATCTGGGCAGGGAGGCTTTGCCACATTTCTTCTCTAATATGCCGTGCTCAAACACTAGGATCAAATTGACTAGGGACATAAAAACAGCTGAGGCACAGACAGGAGTCACAATTCTCAAACCTCAGTGCAGCAAAGCTAAACTAGTGTGGAGAGCAGGCAGAGACAAATAAAACCATAAATGTGTGAGGAATCCTGATCTCAGCAAGGAACAGCATTTTTTTACATTCCTGCAAATCCGTTTGCTGTGACACCACCGACTGCCTGTTATCTGGGAACTAGGAATTAGATCAGTGCTTACTCTATGGAGCTTCTGATAAATTAAATGCCCTCTAATCTGGTTTATTGTTTATGCCAATGTATTTAGCATTGAACATATTTTCTTCACACAATTTGCAGATGTTTCTTTGGGGGAAGATGGTTAGGCTGAGTAAATCCTCTTTGAGGTTTTCCTGAGGAAGGTGCTGTTGGCATCCTGACTGTTTCTAGCTTAATCTTCACAGGACCGCAGGGTTCTTTCTCTAAGGTAGTAGCTATTTTTGCTAAGTCTTTATGGTAATGCTGTACATGTGTAGAAATCAGTACTGCATGCTCCAGCATCAAAGGCAAAACTGATATCTCTGTGATGAGGTACTTACTAATATGATGCACATCTCTGATAATAGGTAGGTGTAATGACAACACCTAGAGATAAGAAGTGGTAGGATAATGACACCACACTGATCTATTCCTACACAGAAAATTGAGAAAGTGTGGGAAAACAACACATTATTCTCGTTAAAAAGCCCTAAACCCCCATTTGTACTATTATCTATGTAAGTAAGTGGCTCTTATAAAATAAGCAAGGCAGAAATATAAAGCACAGGTTAAAGAAGATGTAAAAATAAAATAACTTCTAGGTGCCATTGTCCTAAAATTACATCTTACTGGTGTTTAGAGAATTTTGTTGTTTGGTAATTTCAGCAGGCTTACAGTGCAGTCACTCAGCCTGAAAGAAGCCCATTGTCTTTGATCTGAGAGAAAATGTCATTTTCCAATTTAATTCAAAGACAAAAATACAGTTTTTAAATTTCTGACTGAGACAGTCCTACTTTCTGTTAATGAGTGTAGGTGAAATGAGTGGATGGAGCCAACGCAATACCAAACCATTGCTGTTCCTAATCCTTTGAAAAGCTCGTTTCTGGATTTATAACCATTATTAGAAAACCAGTACCTTTTATTAGAAAAGTTTTTATTACTGTGCCTACCCACAGAATGTTACAAGTGCCAGTCTTGTGGTATTTCTTGACTTATTTCAGTAGAAGTACTGACTTGCAAAGGAAAATAATTCTGAAAATGTAATCAATTTTTGGTATAATATATCCACAGCAAGATTGTGATTTAATAAAATATATTTCGAATTGACACAGACTTGAGGATTTTTATAACTAAACTTAATTGTTTTGTCTAACATTTTAAAGTTTGCTCTAAACAATCTACTGTCTTTAGTAATATTTTCTAATGATTGTCTAAAATCAATCAATTAACAATGTATTACTTAGATTGCAAAAGTGTGCAAATACTTCTAGCTTTGAAAATTTGCAAATACAAGACTACACTAATCTTGCCATTGTGTTTGCCATGCTACTTAAAAGTAGCAATATTCAGAACAAATAAACCCTAAATTATCAGTAGTATGAGTGATAGAAATTTTAATTTGTTACATTAAAAGTTAAATTAGTTTAGTCAAAATGATCACATATTTTTGTTCTGTTTAGACCTTATATTAAGTCAAGTTTAAGTTGTCTTTAGTACATTCTCTACCTTCTCTATTAGTAAAGCTACCTATCTTTGGACTTCAGTGCACCTTAAGTCACAGATTGTCATGAAAAAGAGAAGCTGAAGTAGAGAAAGGTGTGTTTTCACTGCAAGTGAAGAAGATCCTTTTGATCTGGAAGCTTTCATCACATTATCTACGATGTTGCTTTTGAGACTGGTGCTTATTACTGATTTCCATAATTTGTCTATATTTGCCATAACAATTTCCTTTTTTTTTGACTGAGAACATAATTTCCAACCCTTAGGACGAAGTGACTGTAGCAGATTTTGATTTCTGGAAGGCATCAATGCTTGGTATTCCAGGGGGGTGCTAAGGAAAGTTTCCCTGTCCCTGTCAAGTCCTGCAGGGTAGATATTTCAGAGATATAGATGGTAGATATTTCGGAGTTTAGGTCTGATAACTCATCTCAGTGTCCTCTATTGCCTTCTCTGTATTGTGTTCAGGTTTAGCATTATTTATTCCAGTTCCTACCTCTTATGGCTCTAAGAGTCACTGTAATTGACTACCTGTTTTCTGCTCCTGAAGGGCTTCTAGCGTGCAGCTGGAGCGCTGTGGGTGAGCAGCAGATTGTTTCAATCGTGGTGAGTGTGTGTTGCCTCTTCTGCAGCCTCTGCCGTGGCACAGAGAGAGAGCACAGGGTGGGACAAACAGGTGGCTGCAGCCACTTCTGCCAGCCATGCAGAGCATGATGGTGTTTAGAAGTCATTGGCTTGGGAGCTCTAACAAGATATGTTCCTGTCAGTTAAAAGTCTCATTGTCTCTTGCAGTCTGGCACTTGGAGCCCCTTCTTCTTCTGGAGACTTCACCTCACTGTGGAGGCATTTAGAATTTTAAGGCGCATGTCCAGTAGAGTCAAGATATAATAAGTTGTAGTGTGGTGTAAAATCACACATTAGCTGAAATGCAGTCAGCTCAGTGTGGACCCTCTCATTCAGAAGCAAAGTACCCATACAGGAATCTAATGAGCTTTAGCTAATGTGCTTTCATTTTGCAGCACTCTTTAATTAGTCTTTCCATTCCCAGTGTCTCCTAATCAGTGCAGACTTCAGATCTTATAAATCCTGATCTATCTAGTGCATCCTGTATGATACCAGAAAGTTCAAGAAAGAGTACAGATCTGCCCAGCCCCTTCCAAGCGGAGAAAAATATTGCTGTTTCCTATTATGTGTGGTTTACTTTAAAATATAATTAGGTTCTCTCAGTGGCCTTGTTGTATGCTCTCTATATGCAGCTCTGGAAGTTGAGTTAACTTCAGTTATTAATCTCAGCCAGCTGTTTATGGCATTGTGTAGCAAAGCCATAAGAAATAAAGATTATCCCTTAAATAAGTGTAAAGATATGCAGGATTCTCATAACAGCCTAACCACAGGTATGCTATACTGCTGTGTAATAGACCCTGCACTTGGAATAAAGTTTAAACTCTCTTTCCTCTACCATTATTTTGTGGAATTTCTTTTTCTCTGAATTGCCAGAAAAGTCAAGGTGACCAGAGCTTTTCCTGATGACTCAGAAATTTGGGTATAAAATTAAGATAAGCAAACTAACCCCTGCTTAAAATTGTTTGTCTGTAATGTCAACGTCTTTTATGTTGTGGGCTGATGCCAATATTTGTGTGATAATAAGAAACAGCCGTAAGTTTGTGACAATTTCTGTCCCATGGGTGAGTAAAAGTCTATGAAACTTCTTTAGAAACTTCATTTCTATCTCATGGGTAGAGGTCCAGGGTCCAGCAGCACCTAAACTTCTGCACTAAGCTGGTGTCTCGTCTCAGGACACTTTCCTCTATGTTGCTTATTTCCAAGAAGCCTGGAGGAACAGAATTATTTTTGAGTCTTCTGTGTATCGGACAGATTCTGTTGAAATTTGGTAACAAAAAATAACTGAGGTTGACAACACGTGTTATTGCATCAGTGAGAATTTTACCAGTATTGTTGATTCTGCAGGAAAATACGTAAAAAATTACAAAATAATAGAGTACAGATAAATCACTGTACTTTACAAACTGGCCAAGTGATGGACATACATTAAAAAAATGTTAAAGGCAGCACATGGACAACAAAGAGACAAGAAAATGAAGAGGTATTGTTTAATTGGTGAGGCAATTCGGAGAAAAAGTACAAGCATACAGTTTAGAGCCTGCTTGTATCAGACTATCTTTTTAGATATTTTCTGTTCTATCCCTAAAATAAAGCAGACATGCTGTTTAAATTAGACAAACACATTTAAACTTATAGTCAACTTTAATCAGTCCACCCACATGGAGAAGAAAGAATGAATGAGGTTGCAAATACCACACTCAAAGCAAGAGGTGCCTGGCCTTGAAGATATCTATATAGAATTTATTATAATATATTGGTGGTTGGGTGAGAAAAATTAAGGAAAGTCATCATAAATACATTACATAGTCCTAAGATTAAATGGGAGAGTAACCACATTTGAAAACTAAGAATGTCGAGTAAAATTTCCGTTGTATTATTTTTCTGTTTGGATGAATTAAATGTCTGCTTTTAGAAGTAGCTATTACAGCTGTACTGATGAATCGCAAATGCCAGGTTTATGTTTTAAAAAGGCACTTGTGATGATTTTGGGATTTACAGACTGTGACCTCATCTTCCTTCAGCACACAGTAAATTGCTCGAAACTATAAAGAAAAGGAGATTTAATAGAAGACTTTGAATATAACAGATATAAATTGGAATGGTTTATGTGTAAAGGAAAATAAAACTTGTCAGATATTCTATAGTTCTAAGTGCATTAAAAATAGGGAAGTGCTTTATTTTTATGTTTGAAGTCCTTTAGAAAATATTGTTGATGGTCTCTTTTGAATTGGGAGGAGATGCTGTCGTGAATAAAAAGTTAAGAGACAAAGGTATCAGAAAGAGTCTGAAGTTGAGAAATATTCCCTGTTAACTGCTAAATTCACTCTATAATCTCCCAAAGTCCCTGGGTGTCAGTGAGGAAGATGATGTCCCACTCATTTGTCTTGCCTGGGCAAAAGGGCCATTTTGTGTGTGAAAGGTCTCACCACAGGCATAATGAAACTTAAATAATTGATTTCTTATCTTGGCATCCTGAAATATGCCAGTTGGGTGGGAAGAGGTTTTCCCTAGGACTTATGATGGAGAAAGCACTGTCTAGTCTGACCTTGGCTGAGAGATGTTAAAAGACTCTTTCTTGCTGATTTAGGCTCCCACAATCTCATTTTTCAGCAGCTGTTGGAGTCCATGCATGACTATTTCACAATTTATAAAATTGGCCTATCTCTCAGAGTCATATGATGATAGGAATATAAAATAATGGACTAGAAAAAAGGAACAAACCCCAGTTTCTTATTCCAGTCATGTATTTCTTGTACCATAAGGTACAATGATTTCTTCCTGCAGTGTGGTGGCAGATGATTCCTTTTGTATTGTTTATGAACAACTCCACATGACTATCTTTATAGGGATGGAAATCCTTTCTTTCCGAACTTGCAGCTAAATTGCACAAACCTCTTCTTCAGTTTAATTTGGGACACCAGGGCTTTTTTGCATTAATTCTGTGGTCTTTCAGACATACAAAAGACCCTGGATGCCCTCTCTTCTGAGGTGTTCCTCTGCTCACTGGTTATGCCTCTGTGTTTATTACACTGACTCCTGCAGCAGTTCGGTCTCAGCCTGTTTCATACCAGATAAAAAAATCTGGAAGCAAAAGGAGACAATATCAACTCATGGTGTTCAGCAATTTCTGAAAGGGGCCATTAATTTTGAAAATTTCTGGCTAGATCAGATAGCATACTCCTGTCCCTTTTAAAGATTGGATATTGTTCAAGAAAATCATGAGGTTTATCGCCAATATTCTCATAGTCCCTCTTTCAAAGCTCGGTACTCCAGTGTCTGGATTTATTCCAGATGCTGCCATCCTTATGTAAGACCAAGGCACTCTGTCTTTGATCTGAGTGCTTGTTGGGCTTTAATCTTTCTTTTCTGCCAGTCTAAGTACTTAAAACTCGACTCGTGTCCATTGACCCACAGTGTGCTGCTGCCCATCAGTCAGCTGAGTCACCAGAGGCAGTACCCAGAGCCAGAACACCCCACATATGAATGTGACAATCACATTTTCCCAGCTCAGTACCCTCACCCACTGGGGGCTGGAGCACTGCACATGGTGTGATTATGGGGATGGAGTGTTTCTTTTGGGAGCTCAAGAGACAGTGGCACTGTCCACAGAAAGTGTATCTCCCTGGATATCTCACTGACAATGGCAAAACAAGATTAAGGATCTGAGCTGAAGTTACAAAAAAGCCAGTCTACAGTGACCAATAGGATTGTTTTCTCTCCATCAAGGAGGCTCAGCTTTAAGGTACTACACAGTTCTAATCCCTATTTAGTTATGGGATTTTCTGTGTGAAGATCTGGGATACTATTTTGCTAAAGTGAGGCTAAAGCATTTCTGTGAGGGAAGAGGAAGAAGATGACAAAGTTTATGACCAGCTGGCTAGGGAAGAGGAGCATGGGGCCTCACAGTGGTCAGCATCTCTCAATGGCACTGCTCTGAGGACCACTGGTGAAGTAATGAATGTTTTTCATTCTGTAGTGCTTCCTTCAGTGCTAAGCCTCCTGCATTTGCAGTGTGTTTCTTCTCAGGCTGGAGATGTCAAAAAGGGAATGGCAGTCAGTGCTCCTGTGGAAATGTTCACATTATGACAGAATATCTAGCAAAATGATGAATGGCATGTGTGTCTCTACCTCTGCTTACAGGCTACCTAGCTGTAGGTAGCCCCCACTGAACATGAAACAAATCAGTTCCAATCATGGCTGTATTACCACAAGGAGGATTGTTGAGAGGTTTAGGTGTGTACTTGTGCTCACTGCAACTTGCTAAACTACCCAGGTAATGCCAAGATGTGTTTCTAGTGTCTTTACCACATTGAGATATGAAACATATCTCCATAGTGTAAAGATAGTCCAAGGTTTTCTCCTGAAGTGGCAGTTCACATCACAAAAAACCAGTTTTTCTTATCAAGGAGCCAGCCACAAATATCTTTGTGATGGATCATTGCCTACTTCCTGCAGTGAATAAGAATAGCAACAGGCAATGCAGAACTGGATCCCAAAAGTCTTGCCCAAGGTGCCTACTTGGCTAATTTGATGGAAATATGTAATAATATGCTTGTGCCAGATCTGCATTACTTTTGTGGGTTTTTTCAGATCTTCCAGTAGGGACGCAGGCAATGAAAGGAACTGAGGAACTAAAACTGCATCCTAGAGAACAGAAGTGGTCTTTTGTTCAGTCAATGGAAAGTTAGGTGTTTAAATGCCGAAGCTGACAATGTTGAGTCTCTGCTACTCCAGATCCAGAGTTGCATTTGATTTTTCTTTTAAGATCTTACATTGTCCAAAACTGTTGCTTTTCCTCCGCAGGTGATTATTTGACAGTGTGTCTGTATTCTCTCCCCCTCAGTTTTGGCTGCCTCACTCTGTCATTGTATTGGCTGACTTGGGATTTTATACTGGATTGAACTGTGCCTTAAAATTTTGGAGAGCTAATGTTTTCTGCTGGGGATGGTTTGTGCATGAATGGTATTTTTTGCATGCTCTTCAAGCTGTGTACTTGGTCACTGGAATTATTTTTCATTGCTTCTGTTCTCTCTCTGGGAAAACTGTAACAGACTGTGTTGCAAATATGTCGTCATGTTAGTATTCAGATTTATGAGCAAGCATACACGCTGGCAATCACATAAGCTTCTCCCAAATGTTACTGTGAGTAAAACTCCACTGTCAGCATGTTCACAAACAGCAAATGCAGGTCGTGAACATCAGAGAACTGAATAGCTTTCATTTGTCCAAATATTCTCAGAGAGTTTCCCCAAAGCTTTTCCGCTGCCAGTGGCAACCCACGGCTTTTCACAAGGAACTACATTCAGATTTTACTTGTCTATTGTTCCATAATTACATGGTTTACCTAATGTTTTTTAAAGCATGTGTTATCCAGAGAGCCTAGCTGTTGCATATGAATTTTTCTAAGGTTATAGTTGAAGATTTGTTTTCAGCTTGCAAGAAGCAGAAAATCACAGATGAGAAACTATTGTTCTATCTACCTACCTCAACTTAAATTGGTTACTGGTGTATGCTGTGATTTTCATCTTGCCAGATAATGAGAAGTGGAGACAGTTGAGAACTGACTGACACTGCCTACCAGTTGTTAGTGTCATTTCTTCCATATGCCCACGGGCATTATTGCCGAGTCTAACCAACGGTAGTGTATATTTACTGCCTCTTTGTCAGACTGGAAAAAGAAAGAAAAAGATGTCCAAAAACTGTTTTAATATGGTTTGGGGTTCTGTCAACAGGCAGCCAAGTCATTATTTCTGCTGCAACATAGGATGCACAAAGGGGCATTGGTTTCGTTGTTTCTTACCTTTTTTATAGGCTGTCCTATTTGGCACTACTGATAGAAATGACACAGATAACTTTGAAGATTTTCCCTCTCTGTCCTCCAGATTTAAAATACCCTTTTGCAGGCAGAGCTCAAAGCCCTTTGGAAAGGGTGTCAGCATCATTAACTTCATTGCCCAGTGAAACTGCAGAGGCACAGCCATGCCCCACTTCTAGAGGGTATTTTGTTCACCTTTTCCAGTGGAACAAAAAGCAGACTCGTGCAAAGGAAGATCAGTCTCCGACTGACCCCATGAAGCAGAAGAGATTAAGTGGGGTAGCTGATAGAGGAACAGGAAGACCCTGTAGGTCTGCTCTAGAAGTGTTTATTTGCTTATGTGTGGGAATGGGTTAGCAGAGAGCTCCGGTTAACCGCATCTGTACCCTCTCATTTACTTTTTGGGTGTTCTGAAGGAGAGATTTGTTTCTCTTCTCCCTCACCAACCTGAGCACTCCCTCATTCTACCTGTTGTTTCAGTAAGAGATGATGAAAGAGCACAAAAAATCCATGTGAGCCATCTCTGTTTGGACAGTGCAAATCTAGATACTACTGGGGTGCCAACAGACATGTCCCTGTCAGCTCTCTTGTGCAGTAGGGTAGACAGGTACTTTTTGGCCTCTTTCTTCTCACTTGGTGTACATTGGACAGTTTTTCACCAGGTAAAGCACTGTAGAATTTTTTCTTCTCTGCATTGTGTCAGGAGCCTGAGACAGACTTGATTCATGAAAAATGAGCTTGTAACGCAAATTATAGCCAGAGACTTCTTTCCTATAAACTGAAGAAAATTTGTCATAGGTGCCATAAGAGCTGGCAAACAAGTGTCCTTTGATGAATGATACTGATTTTCGCAAGAATTCTGAAAGTTCGAATCTGTGCTGTTCTCTGTTGCAAAGTCATAGTGCTGGGCTTTCTGTACCACAACTTATCATGACCCCAAGCCTTCATAAGATTAAGAATTTCCTTTTAAAAGAAGTCTTGCATACAAAATGATTTCAATGTTGCTGCTTAGACCATCTGTAAACAGCACACTGAAATTTTTGGGAGTTAATAAATGGTAATAGCTTCTACTACTATTTTAGACATGTAATTTTCTATAGCTTATAACCATAATGGATTCAGTTTTCATTTCAATATTAAAAACCAATTATTGAAACATCTACTTAATCATTTTAAGCTTCATTAACTTTATCAATATGCTGCTGATGCAAATCCTGGCTTTAGATTTGACCCTAGCAGTACTGTTGTCAGCTATTATAAGACAAAATTTTAAAGCCCAGCAGACATATATTAGGAAAATGGTATGTTGATGGTTAGACCCTCATGGTGTTTTTGGGCCCAATTCATAAACCTCCTGAAAAAGAAATCTGAATGCTGGGTATATTTAAGTGCACTCTAATTCATATATGTTCATGGGAAAATCCATGTACTTATGTAAGTATGTACTTATGATATTTATGTAAACAAATTCACCAAAGAATCCCAAGAATTAGCAAGTTCACATCTTTTAACAGAGAAGAGCCAATACTAAAATGATGTTTTAAAAGATAAGATTAATTTTCTCTCTCTGACTTCTGATATAATTTCTATGGCAATTTTTCCCTTCAAAAGTTGTGGAACTGAAGCTCTTCGGTGTATGATGATGATTATAGCCAAGCTATATAGGATATACTAGCAATATTTTTTGGGGGAGTGGGCTTTGTTTCTTTGGATTTTTTTCCCTTCATTTTATCCTCAGCTGTGTAGTGATCAAACAGTTTCTTTCAGTCTCCTCCAGTGAGATCGTTAAAACATTTAGAAGTTATTTTCCATGGTATGCTTTATACCTCCACCCCTTCTCAACAAGGTGAGTCAGTGAGGAGTGGTACAAGCTAAGAAGTCTATCAGTTCAGGTCTTGCTCCTAAAGATATCATCTTGGGGTTAGTTATAGCAATAAAATGTATTTATCATCAAAAGTTAAAATTTTTGACAAAAAATTCAAGAAGAATTTCAACATCAGTTTCCTTTAATTTACTTTTTTTTTTCTAATAACGAGAGAAAATTTACAAGAAATATACTGATCTGTATGCCTCCAGGACTGTACCTGCATGCACAGTGTTTATCACTGTGCAATTGTCTTGTATGAAATGGAACCAGTGCTGCAAAGCTTTATTTACCATGGTTGATGCACTGGTTTTGACAACTTTATTTCCCAAATGATGTCTTCATGCATGAAGATGTGAGAATAGGGCTATAATATGCTTGATTTGCCATTGTTTTTTGTAAGGATCTGGAAGAGATTTATAACCATGTAACTCCTTTTCAAAAGGTTATCATAATGAAATGTCTTTGAAACTCTGCTGTTGCACTGAAAGTCAGTGATAGACATTTGCGTGACTCATACTGAGAACTGGTCTTTCAGGTCACCTAAGTGCTTTTGAAATTTTTAGCTTGTGTCATTCATAAAAATATTAATGAAAGTTTTTAACTTAAAATGCCGCCATGACTGAGTTAAAAGTCTAGGCGTGGTAACTGTTTCAAAGCCTTGTTCCGGGTCGAAGGCTGGATGAGCTCCATTAATATTAAGATTTTGGCTTTGGCCTTAAAAGGATGAATTTTTTTGGCATATGAAAACTATTTTTCTACAGACATATTGACTCTGATGCAAAATGTATATTGTAAATGGCAGTTGATTTTGGGGTGTTATAAGTATGCAGTAGGTGGAGAGGTTTTCCTTCTGATATTTGTGCCAGGGAAAGGCTGTTAATAGTAATCCAGTGGAGAAGAAGTCTGGTAGTAAAGTGCATAACAATTTTGTTTTTCTTGATTTAAGCCTAAAGGGCCATTCACTTAACATTTGCAAAGACGGATATATATCTTTAACTGTATTTTCTGCTTGGTAAGACTGTGGTGCAAATGCCATGTAAGGCATAATTCCTGTGAAATTGACAGAATGAATTTATAGAAATTATTTCTCTAGAACTATAAAAATAAAAGAGAAGAATGGACATATATTAAGTCCGTAGGCTTTTCACGGTGCCACAGAAAGTAGACCATTAGATCTCTCCGTCACGTGGAATGGGAATGAAAAGGAACATCTGCCAACCCATGAAAAAGGATAAAGGTTCAGTTACTATAGTGCTCAATGTGCTGTTACAAGACTGTGCTTAGGGCATCCTGGGAACACTAATGTATAACCGTGTTATTATGGCAATCAATGCAAGCGCTGAATAGGAAACAAGGTAGAAGCAAAGGTTGGTTTCCTCAGTAGAGACTTCCCTCCACTGGAGACACACGAGGTTCTGTGCCATATGAGTATTTTTAAGTAACATGGAAAAGGAATAGCCAGTCTAGATACTAAAGTGACAGCAAAGATGTGCACAAACATCTCAGTGTATTAACTGTAGAATGAATAATGTTGAGGTCTAATAATAGTGATGGTTCTGTGAAAAGTGGCAAGTTGTTTCAAAACCAGACAAAATAGAAAACTGAATGTGAGAAATTACTAAAAGAATAAAAAAGAAAGCAATAATTATGCTGTTTTCTAAACCCGTGGAGTACTCACACCTTGAGTTCTATGAACTAGAGCTGCAAAAACATACAGAGATGAGAACATGAGCAAAGGTATGGTGTTATTTCTGTATAGGAAAGGACCACATAGACTATTACTCACTGAGATCAGTGAGCAATAAGATAGAGATCTGTACTTATAAGTAGCAAAGACAAGATGAATATGGGTGAATGTGCAGTTTTTCCTTAAAACAAACAAACCCCCAAAAGCTTAAGGAGAATATTTGGTTAATTGGGTACTAGTTCAAAACATGAATGATAGTAAGATGATTTTTCACCAAATGTATGACTAAACTGTGGAATACAAATGCAACTGTGGAATGCAAAAAACAGTTGATGCCAGTTCTTGGGATGACTTCAAAAAGTAAGGGGACAAATTCATGCATGAGAGATGCTCTTCATGGGCAATTACATGCAGAGATACCACCTTCATGAGAGAAGCTCCACAGCTGAGTGGAAGATGGCCAGAAACTCTGAGAGCATGGTGAGGCAGCAGCACTTACATTCTTTCCTAATCATCCACTTTTAGCCACTGCCAGAAGCAAGGTGGTGGTGTGGGTTGTTTCTCAGTCTGACGCTGTCAGGTCAGTCTTAACCTGTGCTGCTCTGATACTGAGAGACCTAAGTTTCAGTTCAGAGCAGCAATATGAGCATCAAGCCATGGAGCAGAGATATAAGAGACTCTGTCCTGCAGTTATGATTTGTTATTGTGGTAGATTTTACAGTTGAGCAACTAAAATGATGAAGTAGAAAGAGGGAACATTTTGGATGATGATGTCAGATTAATGACTGTGGGATGTCGCAGTTAAAAGCATAAAGGAACTGGATAATGGTCTGTGGACTGTAGTCTCTGCTGCTGGTGGTACCCTAATTCAGAAATTGAGGGAACCGTGGTGATGTACTTGAGTTGAAGATATAGTTTCATAAATGTGGAGTAAAGACTGGTACAGAGAAGACACTTTTAGTTAAGTTAAGGAGAATCAGTAGAAATAATAAGATTTGATGGGAAAAATAGTATACAATCAGGAAATTAAAAGACACTGATAATACACAGGGAGATTGAGACAAGACTTCACAGGCAGCTTCTAATTTTGGTATTTATTAACTTTTGCCTATTTATCTTTGCGAACTTAATGTACTTTTAATGTAGAGTTTTGTTTCCTGGCCATGAACATTCATTTTAGTGAATGTAGTTCCTCTCTGATTAGATTTCAAGTTTTAGGTGAATAAGCAGAATTTGGCAATTAGATTTTTTTAAGATAAAAAAGGGTCTGAAGAACCCCATGAAGGAAAAGGAAAGTAGAACAGAAATGTATTTGAAAACATGGACATAAAGCTCTGGAAAAAGTAGTGTTAAAATTTTCTGATATGGTTGGTATTATTTTCCTGAAAATGTGTATATATTGTCATATTTACGAAGAGCCATATTTACCAAGTATTTACCAAGGAATTGCTAAAATATGCTGGTTTGAGGATTGTTTTTCCTTTACTGAAAAACAAGGTATTTTTCCTTGTGGTGACTTTTTCTGACATTGAATAACTGGCAGGCAGGTGGCTTGGGCACATCAGCACTTGCCTGGCAGAAGATGGAAGCCAGACTCCTCATCTCTTGCCAGATTCTGCATGGTTAATTCACTCAGTATGAAAATATTTGCTTGCTTTCTCAGATAAAGAAAAGGAAAAAAAATAAAAAGAAGTCAGGATAAAGGAATAAACTAGGTTTAGCCCATCGATTTTTTTCACTTTCTAAGCAGCATGCACAAGGAAATAAATTTAAATCTTAAATGATTTTTCTTTACCAGACAGCCCATATCAAGATCATATATTGATTACAGCTTGCCTTTTCATGCTCTGATGCTTTTATTGACTTTTCTCTTCATTGCCCTCTGCTGAAGTACCAAAGTGATTGGATCAGTATATTTTCCCTCTGGGATTACATGAGAGATCTCAGATGCCTTACAGATGCTTGTATTAGGTCTCCAACTATTCGGTGTTCACATAAAATGAACTAGAAATATATAATTTTTAAAGGCAAAGATGAAAGACACTCTGATGAAAATGTCTTTTTTTTTCCTGTTGAAATATCTGCAGATCTGTGAAGAAAAGTAGGACGATCAGTTTAAATCAGATTTTTCCTCAGAAACGAAATATGGACATCTGAATGTCCATGGGTTTTTTGCAGTCTGTGCAACTCTGACGAGGTGTGCTAGTTTTTCCTCTTTTTTGCCCTTTGTTTCCTCAGTTTGGTAGAGAAATACCACTGGGCTGATTCTCTTCTATATTTGGGCTCTTACACACCGGGACAGAGGAGAATGTTGCATTTTCTTGTCCTTGCATACTCCCAGAGAGGGAAAAACTTCTTCAAGGACAGCAGGTATGAACTCCTGAACACCTGAAGGTGTGTGCTTAGTAGAAGCTGCATTTACTCAGGATATTAGCTTTCCTGTGTTACCTTTTCCCATCAAAGGAAAGAAGTGCTGGTCTTGTAGGTAACCAAAGTTATACAAATTCCACAGCCTGTGGTATAGCTTTTGCTTTATTGGTAGCTGGGGGAACATTAATACAATGTCACATTTTGAAATGAAAGAGGATAAGAAGGTGTGAGAGGTTCAGGTCTGGAGAGCAGGGGCTGGAGCCTTTGGGATGGTGCTGAGGAGGTGACGTTTCTAGGTCAATAATCACTCTGGTTTTCCTCAGTGTAAGCTAATACTTGCCTCCTTTAGTCTTATGTAAGCCAGTTATAAATCTTCTCTTTTACTATGTCAGCACTTCTCAGTTCTTAATATCTTTGCTTCACACATTTTTTCTGTGAGGTAGGCAAGCAGGAGTCTATAGATACAGAGTGGGGGAATATAGTGAATTGTTGAAGCAATTGCTTCCTATGTGCAGGAAAGAAAAAAGTAAATTAGGTTACAACAGTATCACAGTAAGTACAGTCTTTTCCTCATTAAAATGTCTTTTAATCAACTCCTTGCCTTTTTTCCTGATTGTAAATTAGGGCCAAAGAAGAATGTAGGCAATGGGTACTTGAGTTTTGCAGAAATACCTCTCCAAATGCTCCTTAAGTAGCACTTAATGCTATGGTTTGGTTGACAAGGTGGTCAAAGGTTGGACTCAATGATCTTGGAGGTCTTTTTCAAACTTAATGATTCTGTGATTCTATTCCATGATAACTGACATAAACAAAATCTGATAGGAGATCCTGTTAGGCTACTCAGCTGTTAAGACAACAGATTTTGGACTCCTGGAGTTTTTAGAGAAAACAGTTCAGCCTGCCTCTCTTCACAGTTCTAAAAACATCTTTGTGGTGTCTTACATGCCATATGGGGAAAAACACAACAGCAGCTGAAAGCTTAAGAAAAGTCCTGTTGAAAGATTGCCTCAAGTCCCATTTAACGCTGCTATGGCAGAGCAGCCTGCGCTTCCCAGTAACAAGAGTGCAGCAATAGGGCAGCTGTGCAGTGCTGGAATAAGTGCTGGAGTTTTCCATTGCTCCTTGGAGTATAGGGTGACCCGCCACACTAATGTGAGACAATCATTACCCCTTGCTCTCTGTTCCAATGAGAACAGAAATCAGCATGAGCTGAATAAGCAGTGTGAAACACCATTATTTCTTTCCTTTTCAGAGTGCCCTGAGCAGCAAGCATTGGATCGCTGTCTTGAAGTAATTTAGCACTTCACCCAGCAAAACATCCAAGTGTGCGTTTAACTATAAGCAAGCAAATAATCCCACTGGAATTGCTTAAGGGCCCTGAGCTCAAATGCTTTGCTGGAGTGGGACCTGAGCTTGCAGCTGCCTGGTTGGAATGTTCTGTATGGGCCTCACACTCAGGACTAAAAACTTAAGTATGCATAGGCTCTGAACAGCTCAAAGGATATGCTAATTTTTGCAGCATTTCTTAATTTTCAGTATTTTATTTAAATTGCTAGTGGTTGAGTAACTAATGCAAAACTCACTGATGCAGGGATACCATGAAGCTATTAGAATTTTTTTCTCCTACATCTTTATTTCCATATCGAAGATACTAATGGCAGTGGCCACTGCAGAATGAGTTCCCTCCAGTGCTCTGTGAGCTCCCCTATGACCCTCTGGAACAGATTTCCCTTTTGGTGAAAGACAAAGAACCAGAGTGTCTACTAATCACTTGATAGGGAGCACAGCAGATTCAGTGGTGGCAGCAGTGCTCGCCCCAAGAGTTTAAGAGGGTGGAACTGGCAGCCTATTAATTTAATCAGGCTGCAGCTGGGTGCTACACCTGCCCTCTGGTACCAGAGCGACTGTTCCTGTCTGCCACTCAAACTGACAAGCTCTTTCCCTAGTAATTATTTCATTATAAAGTAATGAGTTTGACAAGTTAAAGAGGTATACGGTACTCTAAAGATGGAGGAGGAAACTGCTAACAACAATAACAAAAAAAGATTACTTGAGCTCTAGGGAGACACAGTGGGAATATATTTCTTTCTTCTATTTTCACATCTGGATAAATAAAACTATAGATTGTTCCACAATCATTAATAACTAGGTGTAGGTGATCTTTATAGTCTGTTCTTTTGAAACAGATTTCAGTGCTTATCCTACTAATGCAATTAAAATTAATATGGATTAAAACAGTGATTTTTTAAAAAAATATGAGATGTTTTCCTAATATACTAAATTTTGTATTTTTTTTTACAGAATAGGTTTATTTGTCAAATATTCCTAGGAAAACTTATTTTTAACTTGGAATCTTTTATATGCAATGTTATGGCTTTCTAGTATTGCCTTTTTTCTTATTATTGTTCTTTACTTTTGCTTCCCTCTTCTACTTTTGCTCCTTCTCAGGAAGCAAAAATTTTAAAAAAATGAATCTAAAATCAGTGGAACCAGATTTGTGAAAAATCAGAAAAATAGCTTCAGAAACGCAGTAAATCCTTTTAAAACACAGGTCCAAACACAAATATTTCTACCATTTCTATGGTCTCTGCAGACCATGTTGGAAAGATAGACTTTAGCAAAGAACAAGTTATCTTAAAAATGGAAAAGGTCAAAAGAACTGTTCAGGCTGTTGGGAGCTCCAGTGTGGGAGCTGTTTTAGGCTTAGAAAGGGGAAAAGAGATGGAAATGTGTATACGATGCCTCTTCAAGGGAGGAAGCAGAGGAGGATTTGTGCAGACTTTCTTGCTGCAGTTAGGAACTGTAAACATGAGCTGGCTGAAACCCCAGCTGATGTAAAGTGAGGTTACAGTTCAAGGTGCTCATTCACTTCAGCTGTGAATCTGTCCCGAGCAAGAATAACTTCAGTGTGGTCTTTCTTAGGAAGCTATCGGAAATATCTGACTCTGAGTGTGTCAGTGTGTGAACAGGAGCATTTTCTGTCACTGGCCAAGGTGAAACGCTCAGTTGAGGATAACTCAACTGGAATGGCTAAACCCCTGGAGCCAGTTTTTAGGGCATGACCATTGGAGAGCCTTTTAGTAAACCCCATGTGTTTTGCTGACCCATCATATGATTCTTCTGTTCATTTCCAGATCAGCTGCTGGTCCTGCTCCTCCTCTTTCTATCCCTGCTACATTTAATCAGCCTGAGTGCAGCTCACTGCTCCTGCTGTATTGATTCTTAGAGCAGATTTCAGCAGAACCTAAAAAAGGAAGCACAGACTGCTCCCTTCTTTCTTCTTTGACTGATGCTTTCTTTTACCCTACATGACAAAGTGATAGATGTACTTAGTTAACTTTCTGCAAAATCATTAATGCTACCCTTCCAGGTTGGCTTTCCAGGTATTGGTTAAATAGCTGTCATGCGTTTGTTACCTGAGACACTGCAATACTCCGTAATCACACCATTCATTTTCTTCCGAGGTTGGTCCTACAGAACTGGTTCGAAATGCATAGCTAAGGGAGATAAAAACTAGCACTCTTTCAAGCAATCAGATTTTTCCTGGTTTTGCCTTGGATTAAAGCTGCATACTGATGACAGTTCACTTGGGAAAGCTGAAGTAAGTGTTCTAATGAGATTCTTCTGATTGGAATTCCGTACCTCTCTCTCACCCCTCATGTGATTAGAGTCTACAGGAAAACAATTCACAACTACCTCCCTAATCCCCGTGACCCATTAAAGGTCCTGAGGTCACTGGACCTTCTGTGTAAGTGACTGCTCACCCAAAGATGGTCATCTGGTCTGATCCCTGATGTCCCCACTGAATTTCACCTTCACTCCTAAAATCCCCATCGAATCCTGACATTTGATAAGTGCTCTGCCAAAGCTTATTATCCCGAGAAGGGGTGACAATCTCAGTCTTAAAACTGGACATTTAAGACAGTTCCAATCACACCAGTCTCCCCAGATGAATCTTCATCATGATTAAGGCTATGCCTTCTTTTTCATCTGACTTTTGTAGATTGCAAAGGCTTGTATTACTCTGTGTTGTTTCTCAGTGAAGATTTCTATAGCATTCAAAACATTTCTTGCAGTTTTGATGAGCGAAACAATTATGAGTTATTTAAGATTCCCTTTGTAAGATATTTTCTACAACTTTAAAATATATTGGTGGATCCTTTTCTGTGCTTCATTCTCTCAACATCACTTGAAAAGTACGGAAAGCGAAATCTTACCCAACTTTACAACCAGCCTACAAAATACATGGACAAAGGTAAAAATCTGCTATTTCTCTTTAGTCCTACCCTGTTTATACAGTAAAAACTGTAGACTGCTTTCTACAGTGGGAGCTCATTTACTCCGATTCCTATAACTCTTTCCAATCTTGTGGAGATAGAGGACAGCCATCTAATTTTAAAAGATAAAATCCAAAAGTACTTATGTAGGTGTTTTATTGCTACATAATTGTAAATTCTACAAGGCCAAAGACTGCAAACCTGTCTATTTCTAGCCAAACTTGCTTATATTATTTTGACATAGGCTGTTGACTAAATTCAAGACTAAGTGGACCTAGCGGACCGAGACTTCTCAGAGAAGTTTAGAAAGCAAGGGGGTCTCACTGAAGCTCATAGCACAATATGAGGGACCACAACCTGATTATGTTAGAATCCATTGCAATAGATCACAAAGCTGTTGCTTAGATACTGCATTGGCACTGTTTAGGCATTAGCAATAAAACAAGTTGTAATCATCCACATAATCTGCCCTACTTCTTGTGTCTGGCCAAGAATACCTTCTCTCAAATGCTCTGCTATAGACAGTCAGATTCTGTTCTTAGGCCTGCTGGTGCAAATTCTTTGTGTTCTTGTTAATGAGCATTATACCAGAAATCCACAGGTAATTTCTGGTGCATCACATTCAGTGCATCACACTCACATAACAATTTGAGGTTGTATCTACATGAACAAGGTGATGGCAGACAATTTTCCATGCTTTTAAAATTGATTTTTATTTTTTTTTACACTTTTACTTTTTAGTAAAAACTATCTGAAAGTTTAAAAGTGAGAAGTGTTTTGCACCAAAAAAATCCCTGTTTTGTTCCCCTACTCCTAAATATTTGGCTGCAAGTTTTGCAGTTTCTGTGGCTCTTGGTAGATGTCTTCATCCTGACTCCTAGCCCCTAAACCACAAAAATTAAGAGAGTGATTTAAATAAGCTGATACAAAGCAATTGTTTAATTTTCTTTTTTACCTTACCGGTTTGCAGAAGTATGAACAGGATCATGAATCTTTTTTTTAAATGAACATACAATGAGGATGTGAATAAACATACCTGTGAATAAAGGCTGCATGCATATTTTTGGGAACAGAGGCCCAGTTTTCCTATTTGAGTGGCACAGGGCTGGAACTTTTGTACAGGATAGATAGGAGCCTTGTTTTTTATTGTGCTATAAACTTCTTGCCTACAGTGTTGTAAAGGAATTTATAACATCAGGCAAATTCCTGTGGGTGAAAAATATAGATTCACCACCTAGCATTAGAGATTGGCATATGAAAACTTGGGGCTATACTTTCCACTATATCTTGCACGGTAATTTTTCTTTTTATTCTTGCTGTATCTTCTTTTTCCTCTCCAAATTTTCTGTACCATTCTGTTCTGTCTTTTGCCTTTCAGTGTATTTCTGCTGCAGCACCTGGGTGTTCAGCCTCTGGCAGCTCCTGTATGTCATTGTTTTGAAGGAGCTGAATCCCCTCAATTTTATTTCACCTGCACTCTCATAGAGGGTGACAGATGACAAACACAGTGAGGGGAAAGAGCATCATGAACATAAATATGAATGTGAGCACCCCATGTCTTGCTAAGAATAACATTCCTTTTGCTTTGTTAAAAATGTTATTTGTAAATGCAAAATACAGAGGTCCCTCGCATAACAGATGCAATAAACTGGTGAACAAACTTTTCTCACTTTGATTCTTGCTTTTTCCTTTCATGCCCTAAATGATGTTCAAATTCAGCCATTTATATCACATATGTAGCATGGTATACACAAAGCAAGTAAAGGATCTGCAAGACCTGTGTGGTGCTGTAAGTGTAACCACAATGGCTCCCCACTTTACACCATTCCTTTCAATTGTCCTAGAGCTGTTACACCATCATTGCTCCTGTAGTGCCATATTCCATACAGGTTTCTCAGTGGAGAGTCTCCTGCCAGCACTTGTTAGTGTTTCAAAGGAGTTTTTACTGCTGCTCTCTGTCTTGTCTTCCCACCTGTTGAAGTGGATGCCAATGGTCAAGTCACAGATGTCACTCTGCTTGCTGTTACCTTGTGGCTCTGCTGAGCTCTGATGTGCACTTTCCCCTTCCAATGTGTGCGAGGAGAGCAGCTCTGAACAGTGAGCACCTGGCTACCATTTCAGTCTGTGCTGCAGTCCTTGCCCCCTTTTCTTGACGGGGTCTCCAGCACACTTCCCTTCCTAACAGGCTTAAATTTCTGGTTTGAGATTTTGATAAGGATCCTTTTCAAAACGTTTTTTGCTCATTGTAGAATGAAATAAAATCACGCTGTGTCAGTGCTGCATATTTTGCAAGGCTGTTCCGTCTACAGATCCTGCTCAAGGTGTTGTTGAGGCAAGGCAACCTTAATAAAAATTCTGAATGATCTGCGTTACTCAACTACTGGACCTGGGGGATTGGAGCAGATGCCTACCTTGGAGAGCACCTCAGGTCTTTTAACCAGAAGGACCAGCATCTGTATTTGCCGGGGGATTTCCAAAACGTTGCCTTTGCTACCTCTTTGATAGAAGGAAAGGATTTATTTATCCATAGTGAGTTAGTGATCTAATTTTTTATTAATCCAAATGAGAAAGGAATTTATTGTTTTCTGTAGCAAAATCTACTAATAGCATCTATCGTTCTACGCTTCAAGCAAATCTTTTTGCATTCTAGTTACTGACGAAGAGCAGAGAGCTATTGTATGAATCCTCTTGAATTGTTCCTTTAGTTCTCCTCAGCCTATTCTGAAATTTAGTTGGAAGGTATGTGAGAATGTTTAACTAAATTTTGTTCTTTTCTTGTTAAAAAAAAATAAAGATCAATCAAAACATGAAAAAAACCTCAAAATATGCCAGATGAAGTTACCCCTCATGTTGCTGTGCAGTTTGGTCCCATTGGAAAAATTAAAATGGATATGTTAGTGCAGAACACGTGGATATGCCCAAGAAAGGAGTATGTACAAGCTGCTTGAAACCTTAGAGCAAAACACTGAGAAAAAGTCAGAACAAAGAAATTTTTGTTATTGTTTGAGTTTGTCTCTACAGATTGTAAATTGCAATGTCAGGATGTGTCTCGGGTGTTTCCTCCCCACAGTGAGTTGTTCTGTACAGGGATTAGATACATTGATTCTTTTGATATGTGAAGTAGAATCTCCAGGATCATTCCATTATGGAGATGATAGAAGACTTGGATGTGTGTTTACCTGGCTATGAGCATCGTTGCTCTTGAAAAGATATATTTCGGTGAACAGGACTACAGCTTGAAACATTTTAGCTGCTTTTATCTGAAGGACTCATGATAATTATTGCTTTTCATTATTATATTATTATCTGGCTATTTATAATTTCAAATGGAAGATGTTTTTGTGACCAGGTCTGATGCTGAAATGGAGCTAGGGAAAAGCACAAAGAACTTCGCTTCAAAAGAAATCTTATTTCTTAGTCATATATGTATAGGACCCTTTAGGAATTTAGTGCAATATTTTCCCCTGTAGTCAAATTTTCATGAGCTGTGTGCATGATACAATTTCTTTTCGACATAGAAGCATATATTTCTCATTTAGAAAAAATTCTTTTTAAAAAAAAGAATAAATTAAGTTTAATGTTTGATAGTATCTTGAGGCTGATATAGAAATTGGTCTTTTGTGATCTACAATATGTATCTGTATTATGACATGTGGATTCTGCTTCAAAGAATTAACAGTACTGAGGGGAAGATGGAAATCTCAGTTAATCTCAGCTGTAGGGAGAAGTGCTATTTTAAAAGGTTTCTGAACCATTTCAGCTTTTAATGTCCCAGTATTACCTGTCTTATCAGTGATAAATAGTAGTACTTCATACTTTTGCAAAAGGACTTACAGACCTTGCCTTATTCATTTGTATTTTCAGAATGATGGATTATGATATGAGTCCTTCAATGTTTAGTGCCAGAACAAACACTGAATCCAACCTTTTTAACAGAGAGATATGTACTGAAGCTAAGTACAAAAGAGCAAACTAAACCATTGGTAGGAAACCTGTTCAGTGTTTAATACTTTGCATTTTCTCATGCAGAAAAATCTCACTGACCTCAGGGAGAAAGAATTATTTATGGGAATAAGGTTATTTTGTTGGTGCAAAAGATTTACCTTCCAAAAATATAGGGTTCATAAATATGCCTCTCCAAAAGAGTAATATTCTGGGCATCCTTTGTTGTGAACAATCAGCATAAACCAAAATTACTGTCATTGATTTAAAATGTAAAATTTTCCTGAATGGTGTGAGAAATTAAAAAAAAAAAAGCACATGTGATAAATAAAGTGTACTTTAAATCGTTAGATTACACTGTGGAAAGTATTTATAATGAACTTCTGAGGTGCTGCTAGCTTTGTGCTAATTGGACAATCTTACTTCTCCATTAAATAGACAGATGGATGAAGCAATTCCTAAACCACCCATTCTTGTTGGCAGTAGTTGGAGTATCAATCAATATTTGCCCACTGGAGAATAGAATTTTAAATATGAATGCACCATTCAGACATATAAACATCTGTATCACAGTCCTGTTGACAAAAGGTTGTGTTATAAACTGCACTTACTAGAATTAAATCTGCAAATATTCCATTCAAAGTGTCATTTTGCTTGTCTTTAAATCAGAGCAGAACAGGAAAAGAATATAACTAAGCTACCAGTGATGTCTTTGGCAAAATTTATGTGTTGAACTGCTGCGAGGCAAAGTATTAACTGCATGGTATGTGTGATCCTGCTCCCCAATGACTGGAGATAGTAGCATTCGCAGAATTCCTGTTCTGGCAAGTAGATAGTGTTAAAAAATGTTGTGTATCAAACCTTGATTAGCAGTTCCCAAAGATGACTTTAGTTCCTAGTGCTATTGGTAGTAAGTCAGATGTCTCATAGTGAAAAATTCCGCAAGGGTGAGAAGAGGAGCCACAAATGCTTGTAAATATTTTGTCAAGGAAAACTGTCAAAGAGACAGTTTCAGATACTACGAAACATGTACCTGCTTCCAAAAAAGTAAGCGTGAAAGAAAACCAGAATGGGGTATATATATTATACCCTATATTGGCAAAAACATTTTAAGCTGAAAGAGAACTATAAAGGATAAAATGGTTGTTTGTTCACTGCTAGTAATATCTGCAACCTTTAGTAAACATTGGACCGCTAATAAAGGAGATAACAAATGTAATTTTCTAAAAACATTCAAGTAATCAATATTGACACAATGATCTAACCATATGTTCTCAGTTCCATGAGTGCGTTATTTTAAAATTATTTCAGTTTCCCGCATTACAGGCAAGAAAAAAGTCAGGCATAAGCACTGTTTACATGAGAATCACCTGCAGAGAGGGCTAAATTGAGCAATATGCATTCAATGAGCTCTTACATTAAAGCCTAAGTGATACTGAGACTAACCTGCTGAAGATTGAAGACTGAATATTCTCCTAGAGAATGGATTTACATCACCATAGAATTATTTATATGACAGGTTAGATGGTAATACTTTAGTAGCAGCCACTGTACTTTCTATTGTTGCTGTGAGTCAGAATTCAAATATTTAAAATAAATTCGGTAAGGTTTTGTTTATTTTTTGAAGATTAGCATGATTCTAGGAGATCAGAAACTTTTTGGATTTTGTATTGGGTGATTGGTTACAGAAATGCTTGATTAAATCTGTTTATCAGAGGTTAAGTTCAGACATTAAGAAAACAAGTTTGTTTTATTTCACAGGACATTCCAATGATTTATTCACACCCAAGTATAAAGGAGCTTTGAAAACCATGCAGTTATGTCTCTCCCATTCTTCACTCTGTGCATCTCCTCCATACAAAAAGCAATGATCTTCTGCATAAGAAGTTAATGGTCATTAAAAATGGCCTATCACCAAGGCCATATTTTTGTAGAACTGAGATGATCCAGGGTCAAAATCAGTGGTAATCAGCACTGGTGAAGGAAGTACATCACCGTGAGAAATAAGCTCAAATCACGCGGTGAACTGCACAGAAAAAAAGTCAGCTCTTGGAACCAGAATGAATCATCTACTTGTGGACATTTTTTTTTTACACATCTCGGTCATGAAAAACAGAAGATAACTCTCTGGAGGATGGAGAGATTATACTTGAATGTTTTTGCAGTTTTTTTTGATGTGCATAGGATTTTGGGATTCAGAATTGTCTGTTTTTTACTGTGAAATAGAGCAAATACTCAGGAAAATATTCTGAGGAAAAAGAATTACTTGCTTTTTTTATACATAGATTCAGAATTCTTTTAATCAGTTGTAGAGTTATGCTTATCATGTTTGAGCATGGATTCAGGTATTCTTGGGCAAATAGAGCCATGCTTAGTTTTGGAAGTGTTTGTGGATATGTAAACATTTGTGGCAGAATTTGAAGTTGTTTATTAGATAGCTCATTGAATCAGAAAAAGTCTATTTCACAGAAGATCCCATATCATACGATGATGCAGCCATATTCTCTTTGGTATCCCATTGCAGTTTCTTTATGATCAAAACAGGTGTTGCAGGTCTTGGGAGTTACACCAAGTGGCTGTAGATGCTGTGTTGAGGTGTGCCAGAGCTGGGGGAGAATCCTTTTGTTCCAGGAAAGAAACCCTTCCTGTGTGGCTGTGTTTCCTCTCCTGTCTGTGGCTGCAGCGGAGGCAGTCCAGGGTAATAAGGGGCAAAGTTCTTGGGACACCTGAGATTAAGGAATCTCCTAGAGAAAAGTACAAAGAAAAGGTTGCAAGGGTGAGGCTATCCTTTTCTTAGTGGAGTTTCCTTTGGAGCCGAAGCAGAAACATACCCTTGGCCAGGCTGATTAAATACAGAAATCAAACCACAGCAGAAATCAAACCATCCAAAGTAGGAACTTTACTCTTCTGTGTGGTCTGTGTGAAAAATTGAATGGCAAAAAAAGTGTGGCTTTTTCCTGGATCTGAGGTGCTGGAAACACCTCACCAAAAAAAAGAAAAGAAAAAAAAAAAGAAAAGAAAAAAAGAAAAAAAAAAAAAAGAGGCCTGGCCCTTTTCAAAGCCTTTTTCTTGCAAAGCGTTTACAGCCTGGTATTCTCCATTGCACCAAGGCCATTGTCACAGCAAACTGGGCAAACAGCTGCTCTGGAGAATGTTTAGATTCCTTCTTGGTGGTGGTGCTTCTCTGTCATTATTTTTCTGGTGCAAGCAGTGATGCAGGTTTTTTTTAATTGTCATCAAGGAGAAGGAGTGATTGACAGTGTATCTGGCTTTGCCTGAGGCTGTTGGGGACCAGGATCAGAGTGCCCATCTCTGTAGGGCTTGGGAGGCTTGTAATATCTGCAGGGGAGGTCATGTGAAGCATGTTTGAAAAATGGTGCCATGAGTGGCATACTTAGTTCTGGAAAAGAGATCTTTGCTAACTTGAGGAACTTAACTTGCAGGAGCCTTAGCAAATATTTTTTTTTTGCACTCTCCCCCACAGCTCCATTTTACAGGAGTATTTCTTCTAGGATCTAGGAGATAAGCTCCTAGTTTCTCCTCTTCAGGATTTTCAAATCTTTTCATGCTTCAAATTAAAGTATGTTCTGAAGCAGGGCATTCTGGCATCTGCTCTTCTTTTTTTATGCAATTCTGAAGCATTCTTTAGGCTGCACTAACATGGAGGGCATGAGTTTACACACTTCCAGGAAAAGCAGAGAATCAACATTTCTTAAAATAGGCAAGTATTTGGACCTTTTGATTACTGGGTGAATCAGAAGTTGAACAATTTGATGCCAATCCTTACAGGGTTGGAAGAAAGGGCAAGCAGAGAAAAAGTAAGGTGTAAGACTCGACAGATGAAAAATTAGGTGCCGACATGTCTCCAGAGTTAGATGAGAAATTTTGCAAATGCCTGTATCACTTGATTGTTGACACAGATGCTCACACAGGAATCTTTAAGCACAGATTTTTCCTCCAGTGAATTGTTATATCTCTGCTAGAATTGATAATATTTTGTGCTTATGGGGTTTACAGTATTTCCTTTTTGGGAGGCTTTAATAACTCCTTCTTCCATACTCCTAGGAAACATCAAGAGTTATTTATTACAGCCTATAAAATGCTGAGGCCTGTGGCTGGAAATCTTAAACATTTTTATTTATTGCCATTTATCTAGCCACAATATTAATGTTAAAGTACAAAGTAACCAAGAAGTTACAGAATAAGAAAGCACTGGTGTTCTGAAGATCAATTTACTCAATCAAGCAAAATAAGTCCCTGGACAAAGGGACACTGATTTCTGACCAGCAATTTAATCCCAATTTTGAAGGATGCAGTAGGAATTAAAGGATACATAGCCTATGGATAAAGGAAGGAATTTCTCCCTAGGTAACAGTTATGTTTGCTACACCAAGTATTACAGTTTGTGAAATCCAGTCCTTGCAACTGAAGTGCAAATATTAATATTTGATTTTAATATTTTTCAGTGTTACCTAGTAACAGAAGGCACAAGGCTCTCTGCTATGATCCAATTATTTTGACTACCAGAGAGATGCCTCTGCCCAAACTAAGGTGCAAATGAGACTATATGCCAAAGTCAACAATATGGATTTTATTTAACAGGAAATGTGAGGTCAAGAGAAATAGAAAAATAGAAAAAAAGGGGGGAGGGGAGAGGGAGTGTCAGTGAGACAGATTAATTAGGAAGATAGTCACCGCCCCTGTTGATCCCACGGCATCCCTTGGTCCTTCTTCACTCTGGTCGTCTTTGTGGTGGGGTCCTATGAAACCTGGACTTCCATGGATCAATATACACTCAGGTACATGCCAAGTACCTCCCTTGTGGGGGGGAGTTTTGTCCTATCTTTTGCTAAACTCTGGGTCTGTAGGAACAATGGATCATGTGCAGTCCTCAGCGAGAAGGCCTTGGGAATGAGGCAGTGGGCTATGGCTTCCCCCTGCCGGACCCAGCTAGAGCTGATTTTCAGGGCAGCTGCTGAGCTGGCTTTCCTTGTGGATTCATTTTTCTCCCCTCAGCCGTGTTAGTTCTCCTTAGACCTGAGATATTTGGACAACACTACCACCTTTATTTTATCTCAAGTCCCTGTCAGGTGGCTCAACTCATAGTCCAAATCCCTGGAATCCAGGAGGCATATTTGGGGGCTGGTGGATTGGTGGCTGCAGATAAGCAGTTGCTTCTTTATAGAGTTTGCTGTAGTGGGCAAAGTCCTTCAGTGATCTTAGCAATACTTGAACCATTAACAGCTCTCACACTCTCCCATAAAATTTAAATGCACTCTTTTGTACAATTATAACCATTTATAATTAATCTTTTATGGAATTATAAACATTTATAATTCATAAAATACAAGTTGTAATTAACCACTTAAATGGTGAAATAATTACTTAATACAAGAAATAAAAAAAAGAGACAAGTGTAGAAAGAAGAAAGTCATTAACTAACTGTGAATATATTAAAGATGGAAATTAATTAAAAGCTTCTTTTTTTTTTTTTTTCTGGGAGAAAAGTCATTCTGGACCAGCTTCCCAACAGGACAGCTGTGGCAGCCAGCCTACAATTATTTTAAGAGCTTTCCAAGATTATTACTCAAATAACTTGGCTGCAGAAAATAGCAGAGGAATGATCTTTTATCTGTTTGAGTTCCTTGTCAAACCTATAATTTGTGTGTTTTGTTTCTTTACAAGTTCTTCACACCAATACATGACTAGAAGAATAATACAGAATTACGTGTGCTAAATAGTGCATTTAGGCTAGGCTCTACTAACTAGGTTTCTTTACAAAATTTGCTAGTGTCATATTGCTTTCAGGAGATTAAATGTCTTCTTTTCTTGTAGAACAATACCTATTTAGTTAGATCTATTTGGCATTTATTGCATTGTATTTTCCTTTTTCTAACTACATCTGAAGAGAATAAATGGTTTCCTTTTGTTCTCTCATGCACAAAGCTTTCAAAAACAGAAAGAAAAGAGTACCATCAGAAAATGAAATAGAGTTCACCTTCAAAGTATTGCATGTGACAGAAAATAAAATAATTCCATTTCATGGAGTGATGTATTTTCAATGCTTTTTCTATCTGCAGATTTATTGTCATGTCAGAAAAGTAACTTGAAATCTACAGCAAGGAAAAAGAGGGAAGATATCTGTACTTCCTTCTGGAACATATTATTACCAAATACCTTGAGTCTCTAGATTATTGGTTTGTTGGATGCAGCAGCAAGATTTTCTTTGAACTTTGACCTTTTGATTTTCAAAAAATCTGAATCAGCAAATAATCCTCTCCAAGCACACAAATGCAAATGATATTAGTTTAGAAGAGCTCATTGGCCTTGAAACCCAACTAGCTAAGCAGAGCCTGAGTATTTCTAAAATACAGATACATGGGTTTGAACCCCCAAGTATGATATTTATTGCACCACTTTGGAAACATTTGGGCTACACAAAAAAGTAAAGAGAAATACTCTTTCATTTTTACTTTCAAGGAGTTCAGTGAGATAACTAAGTTTATCAGAGGAACTAGGAAGACAATGTTATCCACTCTGCGTGATACCTTTCAAGCTGCAATTAGATAACTGGCAGTTGTTCTGATACCATGCATTAACCCACACATGCTCCAAATCTTATCTGAACTTATACTAAAATTAGTACTTTTGGCAGGATCTGAGAAATTCAGGTGCGAAAACGTGCAGTTTGAAAATCATCTATGTAATTCTGAAAGGCCCATTCAATCTGCAAATCTATCTAAAAGTGTGATTTGTGCTGAATGCAATGTTCACAGTTTAATGTAAAACCCAGTGAAGTCCCTGGAAACTGAATATATGCAATGATTGCATTTCTTACTTCTAGTGCCTCCCATCCTAAAATAATTCTTAGGTAAGTTGAAAAGAGGTGTTCTGGATCTTTATAGGTGCTGAGGTTGGTGAAACGTGGTTGAGGCTTTTAACTTTTAGAAAGACCTGATTACCTTTGTAGCTATGACAATTTTGAAATTTACTTAGCTAACTCTATTTTGCTCCTTGCTAGTTCTCTTTTATTCCTTTGATTGCAGCTACAAACCCAGCAATCCATTATTCCACAGCATTCCCCCTCCTCTGGAAGAAAATCTTGCTAAGAGAGCAGGGCTGGTGACACAGCAAAGGAACTGGGGGTTTGAGTGAGTCTAAAGTGCACTGTGCAGTCTAGAGGCACCCTACAAAGCTCTGGTTACAAGGGCTCGGTAGCTGTTCTACTCAGTATTCTGGACCTGATGATTGCCTGGGAAGAGAGCTTCCCTAGAATCTAATCGTGATAACTAAATAGGGGAAATTCATAGGGACTGCAGAAGGGATTACATTTAGTACAAAAACTACCTTGGGGACTCAAGTAAGGCTTAAATGATAAAAAGACTTTTAATAAGACATCTGTATTGGACTATTGGGGCTGAATGAAATTCTGAAAACAATGGGAAAGTCTTAAAAATATCAAAATAATTGTGAGAATGATGGAACCCTTTCTTCTTCACATCTTGAGGGTAATGAGATATTTTCCTTTCATTAAAAAAAAAGAGAGAAGTTATTTTCTAAATTGTCGGTGAATATGAGCTGTCCTTCATTGAGTTGCAAACTGCAGCTTCAACTTTGTAGTTATGTATCAGCATGCCATACTCTTCACTAGGTGATCTAATATGATATGTGAATTCAGGAAATCAGTGTTAGGAACAAATAACATGCAAGTAATATTATAAGAAATGCTCCAATAATATAGCAGAAACAGGAAAGAAAGTGTGTATAACAAATACTTAGAAATTTTATTTATTCACAGGAATATACGCACATGTAAGCCATAGCTGATTTCTGTTTAAAGATGGTGTCTGTTATTATGTTTCCCGAAACTTTTGTAGTAATATAGTTCAGTCAGAAATTATTCTTGGCACACGTGTTCTTAATACTGCAAATTCAATATAAAATATAGAAAATACCTGCATTCTTATCAATCTTTGAAATTAGAGTTTACTTTGAGTTGTAGTAGTCCATGATCTGGGGAGCATAATAATATGGAGAAGCACTCTGGTATGTCAGCAGGTACTGAGTTATAGCAGGTATTCAATAAATTTTTCTAATCCCCAGATTCCCTACAGAGTGCTTGTGGTGGGAACAATTGCAGCTATTTGGTATAGCGCAGCTGCTCCTCCCGGTGTTCATAAATACAGCTGTGTCCACATAAGGCACAACCAGTGAGTGCTGCAACTACAAAACTGGGAGAGAGACTGGGATGCAGTTTCTCCTGTATGCCTAAGTGCCTTAAGCAGGATTATTGTCATTATTAGCATGCATGTGTGTGCTAGCAAGGTGTGAGAGATATCATGTGCAGTCTGACTGCATTTATTTTCTGCTAATGGGGAGTTCCCTTTGCTGGATCTTTCATTTGCCTTTGGCTTGTGTGTGTGTGTGGCACAGAAGGGAGGTGAAGAGCGCAGGTCAGACAGTGTCCGTGGGATGCTGTGCTCTCAAGGGGACATCCTTGTGCTGAGTGCAATGGCCTGTGGTATGTCCTGCTGCTCTCTGTGAAGCAACGTGGTGGTTTTCTACTGCTCTCAGGTGCTTAAGCCAGAAACAGCTTCTTGGTATGTTAAAGGTTGCACCGACACTTATTTTGTCTCACAGGATCAAGGCGGTTGAGTGAAGACAAGGTAATGCGCTGTGCACACATGGTATGTGCTGTGAGAGAGCCTTTTATGTTTGTACTTAAGGTATTGGACTTAACAAATCTAGCCTGGCGTGTGAGGATCGTTCCTTGGCCAGTTTAGACTCTGTTCTTATGCAGTGCAGCTGTGGTTGTAGGTTGTCATAAAAATGAACAGACAAACTGGGAGAGAAATATAAGAATACACAGGAGAAAACTGAATATGAAGTATTCTTCCACCAGTGGAGGAATAACTAGCAGAGATGGTGACTGATATGTGGGATTCAGATTAAATTAATATGATTATGGTAGAATATTGAAAAAAAAAAAGGGGGAAGTGCTTGCTCTTTACTTGGCAACAATATACTGTCTTGTGTACTGAACCTTTAACAGACATTTTGATTTTTGGAACCCTGTTTTTAAAAGAAATAATTTACAAAACATGCTTGACAAACCTGATTGCTTTCTATGACAAAAAAAATACCCAGATGGATGAGGGGACAGCAGGAGATATTGTCTACCTTGACATCACCAAGGCTTTTGACACTTTCTCAATATCCTCATAGGCAAACTCAGGATGCATTGATTGATGAATGGATGGTCAGGTGGATGGAGATCTGGCTGAACAGCAGATCCCAGAGAGCTGCAATCAGTGGCACAGGGTGCAGTTGAAAGTCCATCACCAGTGGTGTCCCCAAGGTTCAATACTGGACCCAGTATTGTTTAACTTGCTCATCAATGACTTGGATGAAGGGGCAGATGCCTCCTCAGTGAGTTCACTGATGACACAAAGCTGGGAGGAGTGGCCAATGCCCCAGAGGCTGTGCAGCTCTTCAGAAGGACCTTGACAGGCTGGAGAGATGGGCAGGGAGGAACTTCTGAAATTCCACAACGGCAAATGCAGGGTTCTGCACTGGGAGAGGAACAGCCCCTGCCCCAGTACAGGCTGGGGGCTGACCCTGCTGGAAAGCAGCTCTGCAGAGAAGGACCTGGGGGTCCTGGAGGACAACAAGGTGTCCATGAGCCAGCAGTGTGGCCTTGTGGCCAAGAAGGCCAATGGAAACCTGAGCTGCATTGCCAGCAGGTCAGGGGAGGTGATCCTGCCCCTCTACTCAGCCCTGCTGAGGCACATCTGGAGTGCTGTGTCCAGCTCTGGGCTCCTCAGGACTAGAGAGACATGGAGCTCCTGGAGCAGGTCCAGTGGAGGGTAACAAAGATGATTAAGGCACTGCAGCATCTCTCTTAAAAAGGAAAGGCTGAGGGAGCTGTGCCTGTTCAGCCTCGAGAAGAGACACCGAGAGGGGCCCTGATCAGTGTCTCTGAGTGTCTGAAGGGAGCTGTCAGAGGAGGTTTCCAGGCTCTGCTCAGTGGTGCCAAGCAATTGGACAGGAGGCAATGAGCACAAACTGATGCACAGGAAGTTCCACGTGAACATGAGGAAGAACTTCTTTACTGTGTGCATGATCAGGCACTGGAACAGATTTCCCAGAGAGACTGCAGAGTCTCCCTAGCCAGAAATATTCAAGAACCAGCTGGACACAATCTTGTGCAATGTGCTTTGGAATGGCCCTGCTTGAGCAGGGAGGTTGGACCAGATGACTCACTGTGGTCCTGGCCAGCCTCACCCATTGTGTGATTCTGGGATTAAAACAGAGAGATATGGAAAATGAGACTGAAGGGTTAGATATTATAACTGGTATAGAGGAAAGAGCCTAGAGAAACAAATGTGCTCAGGCTAGAGAGTGGAAATTTGAGAGATGTCTATGAATTCATAGAGATTTCAGAGTTGTTGCCTATTATTTTCATTAATTGTTGATAACAGAGGTGGAATTGTGATTTAAACTAGACCATGGACAATTTAATTAGATACCAAGGCAAATTTTAATAGATGAAGTCCCTTGCCTTTCAGACCTTGTAGATATCTCAGGCTAGAGATAACACTCAGCTGTCCTTGCCTGTAAAGTTCTCCTCCTGTTGATAAAAGTCTCTAGTTGTGGAAGCTTTGGTGTAATCACTACGTAGAGACACTCCTGCTCTTTCTTGTCATGCTGCTTTGCCTGGTGGTCGAGAGCCTTTTCCCCCTACCCAAATATCTTCATCCGCTTTTATTCCCCATTCAGAAGAACACTGACAGGATAATAATGACTCTCCAAATGCAGAGACTGACTGCAGTTTTGAGTGCCTGTTACATGGGCTGCATAGGGAGTAAGGGAAGAATTAAAAAAAAAAACAAAAAAAAATTTCCTGAACATTTCAAGAAAGACACAAGATCTACATCTGACTTGATATTGTTATGGATAATGATATTTAAATTGACAGCACACATATATTTAGGTGGTGTAAATCAGCATTATTTTATCTGGCTGAGAATGATCACTAATCTTTTCTTCCTACAGATAATGCATCTTTTGTACTTTCAACAAAAATTGCCAGTGAGCAACAATCTACTGATAAGTCTGCGAACGGAAATCATGCTGAATAAGAATTAGAGATGGAGAAATAAGATATCTGTCCTTTGGTGATTCAAGTTTCTTTTTTGCTATCGTATATTCTCCATAGTTCTCCCTCCACATTTTTTTTTTAAATTAACTGATGCAAAGAGGTTTTTTTTCCTTGGAAGTTTTTAGACGCCAAGAGACATTCACTGTTAGGGGGTTACAGTGTCTGGGCAAAAATGTGTTACTAATGCTGTAATAATACAACATCTCATTAATCTGAGCAAAGGGTCACTCACTTATGTATGTGCAGGGCTGATATTTCAGCTTTTGCTCTGTTTTGTTTTCTTTTCAGTAATTGATAAAAACTTTGTCACATCCTTCAGCCCCTGTAGCTGGCAATTACTCATTCTGTTTTGCTGCCTTTATCTTTTTGCTTGCAAGCTTTAACTCATCTTGTGTAGTCTTGATTGGTTCCTTCCCTTTATCTCTATCGCCTTTAGATCTTTCAGCTGTTCTTAGAAAGTCATGTATTTCACTACTAATTGATTGCATTTCTCTGTCAGTGAGACTATAGTCTATTATGTGCTAATTAGTGTCTTGCAAGATTCTCTGAGCTGCAACCACACTCAGAAGTTCTGTGTGTCTCTTTTTGTCATAGCCCCATCTGCTTTTTATGTAATTATTTTAATCAAATTTTTCATTTGAAATCCAATAGCTGTGTGAGGCTCTCTGGGACCATTTAATGAAATTAAAAATTCAATTGATTGCATCAGCCATGCCAATATCTAGTGCTGGTCATGCGCCCTACCATATTCAGTACTCTGTGTAGAGTGTTAATCCCCTTCCGCGAACTTGTAAGGGCTTGCACTTTCATTTTTTATAATCAGCTTTTCATCCTTCTTGTTCTAGATGAAAGTCTAAAAGATGTAGTGGCTGTGGAGTCCAATCCCAGAAGGCAGAAAAGAACTGAAAACATAGTTTTTAAATGTCACAATTCTGAAGTAACTCTCATGGGCTTTTTGGTCTGCCTAATGACTCTTGGATGTTGGTAATTGTCTCTGATCAGCAGCCTTGATAGTTCACATCCTCAACTTGAAACATAAATAGTTCTGCTAGCATAGGAGTTTAAGAGCTAAGGAATGGTTGATCATTGACAGTTTTTGTTCATCTGGTGGGGCTCAACATTAAGTGAATTCATAAACTCTTGCATAACCATTTCATTCTTTAGACAAATCTTCCTCTGAATGTATGCTTCCCTACTTCTGAATATGCCTGGTAGAAAGCATATTGACAAAGAGACTAAAGAATAAAGCATCCTATAAAATCTAGCCATCTCATGATCTAAATGGCTGATGGTGCTTTTAAATTTGTGTTGGTGCATACTGTAATCTTACTCTTTGCCTGTCTTCAAGTTTAGGCACTTATATGATCAATAAAGTTTATTGAGTAGGAAATTCTAATTAATATAATGAGTACTAAGAATAAGGGAAGGGAAATTCAAGACTTCGTTGCATTGTTAAATAAGAAAAATTAACTCACAGTATTTGAATATCCCCAGGGTCTTTCTGGGTATTAGAACTCAGAGTTTTGCTCTTAGGGCTGTTTTGACCTCGGTAAGAGTAACCACTTTTTCTACCTCATTCTAGAACTTTTTTTGCTTCATCATTCTTCATTCAGGCTAAAAAAACCCCAAAAAAACCTGCTTGCACCCATTAAAAAGAAACTGAGGTAAAAATATAATTGGTTTTAAATTCAGGTAACTGACAGTGATCTATTATTTTGTCTTATTAAAAAAAAAACTCATAGAAGAGATTAAAAAACAAGTGAAACTTATTTTTATGAAATCTTTTAAATGTCATGTTTTTATTATAGGACAATAACTCTGGATATTAAAGGGATGATTGCATTTAGGAGTTGTCTATAGATGTCTCTCTTTGATTTCATTGTAATGATAAGAATTTCTGGGTGGGTTAGTTAGTTAGCCCCCATAACATCTACCTTTCTTCATGCAAGTATATGATACTGCCTTTAGAAGAAAGTGTTAATGTCTCAAATGAGCACCTTTCAACTTAACTAACATACATTAAATGGGCCTGTTCATAAAGAGGAAGTCACAAGGAACAGTTTGAGATGCATTACTTTAGAAAGTTTGCAAATGTCTAGAACAATTTTGCAGCTTTGTAAGTCTTCAAGGTCATGCGAGAAAGCTTAAGGCTTAAAAAAGTTGGAGGGAACAGCTGCAGTTTTTGAAAACAGTAAAGGCAAACTTGAAACGTAGTTTTATCAAAGCTTGGCTGTTTTCCTATCACAGGCAGTAGACGCCACTAATCTCTTCCTTTTGTTTAAACAGATGCTATTTGCTTGGCAAGTAGCTGAATTTTAAATGCAGAAAATTATTATACAAGGGGAAAAGTTTTGACTGGAGGTTAGAAAGAAGGTAAAGTTCAGGAGAAAATCTTATTTTCTCTGACATCTTCCAAGCTGTGTGAGGAAAATTTTTCCCCCTACTGAGAATTATAAATTTTGATATTTTTCAATATGAAAATGTTGTGATTTTTTTGGTTTTTTTTTTTTAAGTTTCCAAATATAATGATGGTATTCAAGTAGTAAATAGTTGAACCCTATGGATAGATTTTGTTTACATGAGTGTATTTGATCTTAGTGAAAGAGGAGGAGGAGTGATTCTGGGGATCACAAATTCTCCGTCTCCCTTTGGTGTATCATTATACAGTTCCTTTTTATCAGCACAGCTCATTTTTACTCAAGTTAATCAGCGTTCAGTGACACAGAGAAGCAGGGGTTTTGGCCCATTAATTGCCTATAGCATATCAAAGCTCAGCCATTTTTCCTCATTTTTTGAGGCTGGATTGGAAATCTTATGAAGGGTGGCTATCCTTGGGATGGATCTCAGCATCCACAGCTCTCTTCTAAGCCACCCAAAACATGTGAGCAGAACAGCATGGAGTCCTGATGCAATCCAAAGCTTCTGGACATTTCTGTTATGACTTATGCAAGAAAATTATGCTTTGTATTTCACATGGAGTGATTAATCAGCTCCCACTAACTGTTAAATAATGAGTCAGTAGCTGCAATTTTTGAAATCAGCAGTGACCTGATTTAAAAGCTGGTTCTACCTGAGTATACATGTTCCTTCTCAGAGCCCACAAAACACATGTGGCTGAATATGATGTGGAGATGTTGGTCTAATCTGATCTTCTCAGCTCAAGAATGGGTTAGCTTTCAGGACTGAGGAAGAAAGGCTCTTACTAGAGCAAGTTTTGCCTCTAGCCCTTCAACTTCTCAGATCCAAACACAGCAGATGGTACCTCTTGCAATACAATATCTCTTTAACATCAGGCTGAGGTTTTAGTTTGGTAGGGGGTCTCAGCACTAATTTCTGCAGTGCTCTGTTTTGGGTTTTTTTTTTTCTTTTATTGAGTAGCTCCCATTTCTGTCAAGACATAACATATTTAGCCAGTTATGGCTGCCGAGTCACTAACAGAAGTGATTCAGTAACACTCCCAATTTTAAAGTGGATTTCTTCTTACTACTTTGTTACCTGAAAGCAAAGAAAAAACCCCAATTCCCTGTGTTCTTACCTTCATTCTGTATTCTGCTCTGTCCCAAGATACATTCTCTTCACTCCCTGTGTTGTTCTACTCCTGCTGTTAAGAACTGATTATTGAGAGATGCCTCTGCCTGATTTAAGGTGCAAATGAGACCATATGCCAAAGTCAATAGTACAGATTTTATCTAGCAATAAAATGTGAGGTACAGCGATAGAAAGAAATAGAAAAGAGAGGGGAGGGAGAGAGAGAAAAAGAGAAGGAGAGAGAAGGCGGAAGGTAGTCACCACCTGTGGATCCACAAGTGTCCCACTGCTCGTTCTTTACCCTGGGTTTCTTGGTGGTGAAGGACCCCAGATCATTCAAAACTTTTAGTTGTTTATATATTTTAGCAAACAAAGAACTAATGCTCATTGGCTACACTCTTATACTGTTGGCTAAATGACTCCCTTGCCTCCAAGGCTAATTAGAGCACAGGTTTGGTCTTTCCCTTCTCCCGACTAAGTGGGTTGTGAATTGGTGGTTGTGATCTCCCCCTGCCAGAATCGCCTTTTACTCAGGCCGAGCTGATTTCAGCACCGTGGCTGAGCTGGCTTTTCTTGTTGCTGCTTTCTTTATGTCCATTATCAGTGGTACGTTCTTCTCCCCCAGCTTTGTTAACCTCCCCCTAGCCCTGAGGTAGCACTCAGACAACAGCACCACCTTTATCTTATCTCAGGTTCCTGTCATGGTGGCTTAACTTACAGTCCAAATTCCAGGTATCCACAGAGGCATATTCAGGGGTGGGGCTTCAGTGGTTTTTTCTGGTCACAAGTGCCATCTGTCCCATAACTTGGGGTGATCTTTATTTGACTGGTGATATATGTATGAGCAGTTGCTTCTTTACGCAGTTTGCCGCAGTGGGAATTTTTGTCTGGATGCATTACTCAGGATGTGTTAGCCAGATCTGGCTTCTGCCAGGCTTGGAGTTAGCACCATCCTGTTGCTCATTTTTCTGTGCTTATCTCACAGCAAAGTCCTTCTGTGGCCTTAACAGTGTTTGAGACAGGCAACTGTGATTTTTAAGTCCTTACACCTCCCGCAGGTAGACAGCTGCTCACACAATTCAGGAACAGAAATGTTTGTGATGGTGTTTGGGAAGGCTGGCAGCAGAAGGGTGGTCCATTTTAATTCTTGAACTTGTTCTTGCTGCGCAGGTATTTCATCCCTGGCACAACTCCACCTGTACAGCAGAATGTTAATTTTTCCTTGACTGACTCTAATTTGGCAGAGGCTGTAAACAGCTTAAAAAACAACAAAGAAATGGATCCCTTGTTGCTCTGCTTCTGACATTTCCGTCACATACTGAGGGATAGCAGCATGAGGGTGAGATGAGAGAGGCATAACACTTTTGGAATGATTTTTCTACTGTTACTGGAGACCATTTTTGAGAATTGTTTTGGTATTCCTGTGTTCCATTTATTGGGTTATTTCTCAGGTTCTCAATACTTGCTGTTGGATTGTTAATTTTTTAGGAATGGAGGTCTTTCACTGTGATTTTTTTTAGAATGTAAATTGTTTCTGCTGTGCTTAAATGCAAGAGCTTAGCTTTCCTTTTGTAAAACTAAATGTGAAGAGTATTTAGTAGGAAAATAAAGTGAGACAGACTTTTTCTTTCCCCATTTTTCCTTTCTTTTTGGTACTGTACACTATGAAAAGAATCCTAAAGTAGTTCCTTCATGTATTTTGCCTTCTCAAGGTTTATCAGACACTGTGCTCAGAATAGTCCTTAGAAAAAACCTTAGAGTTCATTTCCTTTTGCCTATCTCCAAGGACAGGTTGTCATTTATGTCTTCTGTATCTCCTGCTGTTTGCTGATAAATTCTTTTTGTGGTGTGTTCTCACAATGAACATCAGAGGTACTACTCTAAAACAAAATTGTGTAAATATTTCTGTTTGTCAGCTTGTGAATTCACCTGAAGTGAAACTCAGGAACAGGAGACATTTGTCTCAATAGTCCTTCATTTCCTGTATTTTTGAGGTTTAATATGGTGCAGTAATTTTTCATATGCTGTGATACCTTAAGCTCCACTTTAACAGGAATTAACATGGAGGGAGAGGGTTTATGAATTTACCTTGACCCAACAAAGGTTGGGGTTGCCTCTGGGAAGAACAGCTATTGATAAAGCTATGTTTCTAATAAAATATCTCATGAAATAAGAACCTGCTTAAGGTCACTGGGGACAGCTCTTGATACTGTTCTGATTTGCCCTGTAACCTGTCTCTGATAACACTATGGCTTCAGACAGCCCTGCAGGATATGACTCGGCTTTATGGATCCTTGCATCGCTGTGAACTTTGGTCTCCAGTTGGGCATTTTTTACCTGAATCGAATTTTCCACATTCAGTTCCTGAGCATTGCTAAGCTGCTAGGGTTTTTTGGTGGTTTATTTTTTTCTAACAGCTGCAAGTAAATTTGGTATTCCTGTTTTTAATATAGCCTTTGATACTAGTTTGCTTACATTGACTTGGTAATAGTTTCCTTAAATATCTGACCAGTCTGTGGATTTCCTTATTTTTTTCAGATTGAAATATTTCTGTGGTAGATAAGACATATTCCTCTGCATATGACTCAGCTACAAGCACCTAACTGAGGAGGGACTGTTCCCTGCTTGGTGATCCAGTGTGTATCAGGAAAAAATATCTGCCCCCATTGAGCCTTTTAGTGCCTCACAAACTGTTGAATGGGTGAGCATTTTTCATACAGACAGAAGGTAGTTTTGTACTGGTACTTCTCTCTGACTAGTGGTTCAGATGAGACGCAGAGGTGATGAACTTTCTGCTGACCATGAGTTTAAGACTACTTATCCTAAACTCCATCTTTGATGAATTATAAAGCATTAAGCAGTACTCCAGAACTTGGATGTTAAATTAAAAAGTCCCTATGATATAGTATTCACATGTCACAAGCAGTGCTGTTTTGGTCAAATTGTGAAAATGTTTTCAGTAACAGAGTTATTAATGGTAGAAGTCAGTGAATGCACAAATGTTACAAATATTTTTTTTCCAGAAGTTTAGGTCTGAAAGACTCATTTATTCTGCCTTCATTTTCTGGATTAGAGTTTTGTTCTGATAACATATTTGCTTCAAATTTCATATCTGAGATGTTATGTAAACCACAGGCATTGTTTTAAAATCTGTCTCTCCACATTATCTTGTGTTTTCATTATCATTGTTTTCTAATAGAACTGATTTTTCTGTCTCTTCAGGAATGGTGGTTTGTTTGTCTCATATTTTATTTGGCTTTTATTGGTCTGCTATTGGGTTTCCCTGCACTTTTCTGTAATAATTTCTTTTGTGTTTCTATGTCTCAGGAATGGATGTTCTCAGACAAAGTTTCCCAGGTCAAAGTACTTTCTTTTACAGGTGACAAAGGTTTGACTCTGGGAAGAGAAGGCAACCAAATTACTGTTTCTGTTCTTATATGTTCTGCAATTTCTTCCATTTCTGCTGGAGTGGGTTCTGATAAATGCTAAAATAATTGGATTTGAGGGGATTAGCTGTAGAAAATACTTTTTACCTTTAACTCAGGTGATATTCCTCATGATGGTGATATGATTTTATCATTATGTTCTGATATAATTTCCATAGAAACAAGGCTTACGTAGTGCTGTTCTTCAAAGAGAGTATTAAGCCAAAGTCTGTTTAAATCAAGAGTAAGTCAGTGTCTGACTTAGACTATGAATCAGGACTGAATAAACAAATTAATTTTCAGAAGTCAGGAACTCCTTTTATTCTCTTACTGTTATTTGCTTCATGGTGATTCTTTTTTTCAGACAAACACATTACTGATTTTAGAGATCTCTCCCACTCTTCCCTTTTAGTGCCCTGGTTCTGGTTTGCAGATTCTGTGCCATATCTGCCCTCCCTATAACTCTGGTTTCAGCTGTGCTGACTCTCCCATTTAGGTCATATGTGCTTCAAGTAGCAGCAGTTGATATTCTTATCAACTCTAAATGTTCTGATCTATGTCAACGTTTTTTTCCTCTTTATTCAGCCTTTTCTCAGGGAGGATCTTTCACTATCTAATAGAGGTAACCAAGACACCAATTTATTTCCTTTAGGGAACTGAAACCAGTCTTCCTGAGCTGTCAGATTGCCAATTTTCTGTGTGAATGACTTTTTAAAGTCACTGAGATGCAGCGAGTAGATGCTTTCTGACCAATTTTTATATTTATAAGGCAAGGTTAAGAGCTTGATAGATTCAGTTTCAGCAGGTACCATCTTAGATGATGTGTCCAAAAGAAGCCGTTATAGTATAATGAAGAATAGATTTTCCAAAAAAGTAAAGAATAGAATAAAAAAGCCTAAAGTCATTATTTCCAATCCAGACAATGTCCTCCCCCAATTATTAAGTAAAAACCACACAATGTCAATTACGCAAATATGTGCTTTTTCACGCTGAAGAATGGTTAGTGAGAAAGGGAAACGATGCAATAGTAAAACTTAAAAGCTGTACCTGATTCAATTGACTCTGCCCTTACTGTCAGTGTTCAAAAGCAGCAATATTCCTTACAGTTTTGTTTCACTTAATCTAAAATTTGCATATAATTTGGGCAAAAGAGATACAATTCCCAGCATCCCCACTTGAAGTTAAGGTAGGTATTTATAGCGTTCAGCATAAGCCTGCAGGTTGACTCAACCCTCATATTTAACAGTAATAGTACATTTCATATCAGTGGTGTAACTTAAATTTAGGTGCTATGTTGTTGGTTAGCACAGAGTACTGCAGCCTCTGCTGGAACCATGCACATAGTCTTTGACCCTGTATTAAAAAAATAAAAAAAAATGAAGAAGCAAAGGGTTTTGCTTGATAAAGAATAGTAAGCTGTGAAGAAATATATGGGATTATTTATTTTGTTGTGGCATCTACAGTTTATAAAATACCTCACATTGCTTTTTGTAGTAGTCTCACATCTGTCTGAGAGTGTTTAAAAGAGAAATAATCAGAATTGATAGGTACAAGGGAAGTATCGAATTTTATAACACATTGTCAAGGCAGACACTCAGTTTTCAAGCAATTAATTTCCAAAATTTTCATTTATGAGTATGATTATCTTTCTTTGTGAGGAATACTTTGTCATTTGTATTTCTTGAAGCCAGCACAGATAATCCTCATCCTTCCACATTAGAACCTGTGTTAATTTCGGCTGAAATATTAGAAGTACTCTGGATAACAAAAAAGCCTCACAATTTTTAAAGAATGATAAATGACTTTTCAGCAGGTAGCACTTGGAAGGAGGCACTCAGAAGGAAGAAACTGCACTATCATAACACTTTCAAGGCAGAGATTTTCCCTTTAAGCTATTGTTATCTAAACATCTCATTTACCAACATTGTTCATCACCTTCTGCTTCCTTTGTTCTGGTACCGAGGAATTGGAAATGGAATCCTTTGTCAGCTTTGTAGAGCTTTCTGTGATTGCCAGTTCATTAATATAAAAACCAGACACACCATTATGAGTGGCTAATTTGACCTCTTGGTACATCAATGTGGCAGCCTTATTTTACTTGAATTGTGCCACTAATTCCAGCTGAGCTATTGTTTAGAGTTTGTAGTGACATCCAGCCTTGATTCAGAGACTTTGTGACAGAAAACCCAGCATGTCCCTGGGGAAGTAGATCCTAACATGTGTTACCATTACTAAAAGAAGTCTGTATTTTATTTCTGCATTTTCTAAGATTCAGTATTGATGCCGTTTTTGACCTCCAGTGGCTGTGCCCTGGCATTTTGGTAGTCTGTTAGATTAGGGAAGTATCAAAATTATGCTTCCCACTTTAGAATAAAAAAAGTTCAATGTTGCAGTCAAAAAGCTGGTGTTTTGTTTGTTTGGTTTTTTTGGTTTGTTTTGTTTTCCTTTTATTTTTCTGACTTGAGTCAGAAAAGCATAAATTTGGTATTTATGTACTTCTGTGGTATGTCCTTTGCTGTACCAGAGCATCATTGGACATGATTTCACAAGTAATATATTTTATCTTGAACTTTATTGAATATGGGCAGCTCTTTGAGAAGCACTGAAATAATTAGCACAGAAAAAAGTGTGTTCGTAAATGCTTCAGGAACTGATGAACTCAGATCATTCAACTCAGTTGATTGTTTTTAGGATATGAGATCACTTTTGGAAACTCTTCCACTGTGGCACACATGGCAGGGGAGGAAGGAAGTATACTCTTGCACTGCCAGAGATAATGCATATTTTTACATTTTCATTTTAAAAAAGATTCAAAATCTGGCAGTTATGGGCAGTGAAACATTACTTGAGTTACTTTTCTATTCATTCACTGTTATAGGAGCAACTGTGCATCTGGGTGCTGCATATCTATATTTTCATGCCTATTATAGATCTGTAGTGCTGAAAAGGATGTGAAGAAATCACTTGCTTCTTCCCTTCCCCAAAGACTGGATGAAACACATTTAAACTATTCTTGACGTGTTATTTGTTCAACAGTTTTTAAAAATATTTGGTGATGGGAATTCTTCCGCCTCTGAAGACAATTCACCCTGGTGTTTTACCCTCTTGACTGCTAAAAATTATTTTAAAGGAAGATTAGGTATTATGCTCTCAAAACTCCATAACGATTGAACAGGGTGGATGAAACATTTTTCTGTGTGTTAAGAAGGAATTTGGTTTAAAAAGTCTATTGGGACACTTGAAGAATGTCACTTTCTTCTCTTTACTATGTACAGTTGTAAAAAATACTTTTTTTTTTTTTTTNTTTTTAAATATGCCTTTAAGCTTCCTGGCATGGTTGTCAAAGTCAGTAAAAACTTTGTAGGGATTTCATAATTATCTATGGTTGCAGCTAGGTATTTTTACCCTCCTCATCCCTCAACAACCACTAACAGAATAGAAATGGCAGTGGTTATCATTACTTTCCATCACTGTCAACATGAGGATGCACAGTTTCATTGTAGTTGGTGAGGAGGCTGTGTCTTTAATGAGACACTCTGTGGTATCAGCTCAGTGAATACGAGATTTCCTTCCCTGAGCCCGGAAATCTTTCATGGCAGTGCAGCATGAATATCTGGTGCGTTTGGAATGTTTCTTGGGCACATATGAAAAAACAAACCCAAAACCCAATGAAAAAGCCCCACTTCTAACTGTTGTAGTTGGGCACAGCTGAACAATGTGCTAGAGGTTTATTGAGGTCACGGCTCTTGTTAGCATTGACTGTGTGATCAACGCTTCCATCCAGAGCACAAGCCCTGCCCTGGGTGTGCAGTGGTTGCAGACAAGCCCCTTGCACCCACGTGCGGAGCTAAGTAAAGGTTGTGATTCCTCCCTCCAGTGGTTTTACAGGTCAGGACAATGATTTTGGTCTCCCAGGCCCACCTATCGTGAGGTGTCAACTGGTTCAGTGTCTCCGTTGGCAATGATGGTTTTTTACCACATGCACTAAAGTTCTTTGAGTTCTCTTGATTGGTAGAATTGGGGCACTGACTGAGGCCTTTGCCTGGCAAATCATACAAAAATAAAAAGAAAAATAATAGAGGAGAAATTGGACAATGTGTAACTGGTAAGATCTGTGCAGAAAGGAACACTTCAGCATCATTCTGTTCCTGGTATTGCCTTGCTAATACTGTGTGAATAAGTTGAAATGTATATTTTAGTCTCTATGGTTGGTCTCGAAATTATTTTGTATTTTCATTTTATTTACTTGCTCTATATAGAGTTTTCAGCAGTATGCATTATTTCCAGTTTTGCTGGTAGTCTGCTGTACAGGAGGCAAAAAAGGCAAGGTTTCAGAGACCAAAAAATTGTTATGAAGCTTATAGATGGAGCTGGTAAAAATGGCAACAAAGGACTTGTGTTAGAAAATATGAATTATTTCTATGAAAAGTATTTTAAAATATGAATAAAATTTACCAAATTATTTCACTCAAGTAACTTATTCACAGATAAGTAAAAATGATATTGTAATATTTTCCTCTCTGTATGTTTATCTCTGTGGTTGGAGGGTTTTGTGAATTTCCTAGCTAGAACTAGATATTCTGTAAGGTCCTGAAACAATATTTTCTGTAATCTCTTTTGTGTTTATAGATCAGAAATAGTTCTGATCTTCTAAAGTTCACTCATTTAAATTTCTAGAAGTCCCTTGTCATTTTCTCATAAGCCTTTTATCCCTCAAAACGTGCACTTTCTTACTGTCTTCTAAGTTCGAAGTGTTTTGCCCAATGTTTTTGATACTTATATTCCTGACGATGGGACTTTCACTGTTTATTCCTTCAGAAATCTGCCAGGTGCGCATTTTTTTCCTTATCTTTGGCATGCAGCATCTTGTATGACTGTTTTCCCTAACTTCTATTTTTTGGATAACCTGCTTGTTTTTCAAGTGCCTCTTTAGTCTTTTTGTGCCTTCCTGGCCCCCACCGCCCATCAGCACCACAGCTGAAATTCTTGGGGGTTTTGGTACATTTAAGAGCAATGCAAGGCTCAGTTTTCCCTGAGACATTTAATTATAACATCAAGGAATCACTATTGTCATGTGAAAGACATGCAGAGGCCAACTAGTTGCTTCCTGATGGCAAGTGAAAACTGGATGAATTAAAGAATGCACTGCTTGGCCTCTCCCTAACAAACCAGCTCAGGCAAATGTGGGAGTACTGCAGGTGTGTGTAAGGCTGAATTCATGTTGCTGACCCATTAAATTAAATTGTTCATGTGCATGCGAGCAAACTCTCAGTGTTAGGAGACATACGTGAAACATGAGTCTTAGTGATGTGTTACACTTTTGAAGTGTGGCTAGAGCCATCAGAAAGACCTCTTAGAAAATAACTTACAAAAGAAAAAGCGTCTGATGTGCCTTTAATCTCTTTTGGTAGTTCTTGGAGAACAATGCCAAAGTTTGGTATTGATGACTATTGAATTTTATTGTATGGATTTATGGATTTCAATTTTAGTACGTAGTTGAACTTCTATTTAATGGGATGTATACCTATAAACCAAGGAAGTTCTGCTGCTTAATCTGCTCACAATTCCTAAAGCATCACAAAATTCTCTTATGAGTCCTATATTTTTTCTAAGTATTCTCTGGCAGATACAGTGCAACACTTTTACTGACGCTTTGGAAATGGCCTTTTCTTCAGGTGCATGATATCTGATTTGTTGTCTTGCTTCTTGCTTCATTCTTGCTTTGCAGTGTGATAAAAGTTTAATAATTGAAGAACTGACTGCTCCCCATTCTTATTTGGAAAACACTCTTTCCAAGGTAGTAATTGATACTTTCAGACAAGTCACACATGTAAAATGAGGGACAGGAAAATGCTTCTTGTCTTTTTTTCGGTTTGCTGTGCCCGAGATGCTTTGAATGAGGTCTTCTGGCTTAATGAGTTGGCATTTTCTGTGGCAATTTCCAGGCAGCTTTACTCTAAAACTGCTGTGATGACAGATTACTGAATCATCACATTATGACTTGCCTCCCTCTTCACTAAGTGCTGACCAGTGGCACTAAACCACAGCTCTGCGCAATTAGCAGTGAAAGCTCAGTACCACCTCAGTGAGGGCTTGTCACCAAGAAAAGCCACCAAAATCTGCCAGTTCTTTACTGATGGAAAGAAGCATGCACAGAGAGGGCAAAATACAGAAAGACGGAGGGAGGGGAGTTATCTGTGGTGCTAAATTTCTAGGGAAGTAATTTGAATTAATTTTTCTTGGCAGGCCTGGCTGGCATGTTCTTTGGTTCGGCTTCATATGATCACAGCTGCAGGGAATTGTCTCATGGCAAGTGTGTGGTATTCCTTCCGTAGATAGAGATGAGCACAGTGAAAGCTAGGGCACTGCATAAGTAATTAAAACTCCTTGGTGATCAATGCGAAACTTCACTGAGAGAATGATAAAAATAATCACATCCATTGTATGAGAAAAAGCCCAAATTAAATTAAATTAAATTTGAAAAGTATAATATACTCTGCCACTTTGCTATTAAAACTCACATCTTGACTAATCTAGGGAATGTAAGGAACTCATGTCATGATTTGGAAACAGCTATGTGACTGGCAAATTTCTTACCTGTGATGAGGCACCTGTGGTGCTGTCTGATGCGATTTGAAAGGTTAAAAAATCTGTTTTGTATGAATTCGTTGAGAAGAGGAGCAACTAAATATACATCTGAGCAATTCATTATTGCACCCTATCCAGCAATTTTACCCAGCTATTTAAAGACAGAAAAACATAGTATTAAAGTCAAGGTCACAGTAACATTAATAATCTGCAATGTTTGAATCTTAATATCACAGAATAATTCCAAATTTTAAGGTTGGTAGTGGTTTTCTCCCAGGCATTTTTAGGTATATAATACCCTTTCCCAAAGGTATTCCCTATCCAAGGATGCAGATGTCCCTCAAATGTATTTATTCAAGGACCTGGGTGTTTGCTCTCCTCTTCCACAACAATCAGTACAGTCTCCTTGTTTTTCTTTAGGAAGTTCCGGAAGTGTCGGTAATGATTCCTTATTTCCACCTTTAATTTTGTTCCTCTTGGTCATTGTTGTGCTTGATTTTATTCTTCTCTCCCTTCCTGAAATGGGACAAAGACTTTCAATGGAGGTATTGGTAAATCACACATAATAGCAACAGTAACACAACAATGCAAGATTTTATGCCTGAAGTACCTATTGACTACTTCCATTATTGGATGATTTTTACTTTTGAGAAGCTGTTAAAGTCATAGCTTCCATAAATGCACACATGAACTCATGCAGTATGTCCATAAGCCCACTAAAAACCATTGATGCCTCTTCACTTGAAAAATAGGGTAAAATAGAATGGTCAAATTCTTTTTGCTCTGTTTTGTAGTCTCTCAAAAAAATTGTTGCTATCTAGAGTGGGAAGCTAGAAGTGTGATTTGTCTCAAAATATGTACAGTGAACATGATTGCGAATGACTGAGAGCAGCCGGGAGGAGAAGGACTTGGGTGTGTTGGTGGATGAGCGGCCGAACATGACCTGTGAGTGTCCGTGGGCACTCGCAGCCCAGGAAGCCAATTGTATCCTGGGCTGCATCCAAAGCAGCGTGGGCCAGGGAGGACATTCTCTCTAGAGCCCCTCTGCTCTGCTCTTGTAGATACTCTTCAGGTAGAGACCCCACCTGGAACACTGCATCCAGCTCTGGGGGGCACAGCCTGAGAAGGATGCAGACCTGCTGGAGTGAGAGCAAAGGAGGTCCACAAAGCTGACCAGAGGTGTGGCACGCCCCTCCTATAAACACAGGCTGAGAGAGCTGGAATTATTCAGACTGGATAAGAGAAGGCTCTGGAGAGACCTTGTAGCATTTTCTGATATTTAAAGGGAGCTTGCAAGAAAGCTGGAGAGGGATAATTTAGAAAGGCATGTCGTGACAGGACAGGGGCTCTGAACTGACAGAGACTAGGTTTAGATTAGATATTAAAAAAATGCTTTACTGTGAGAATGGTGAGGCACAAGAACAGGTTGCTCAGAGAAGTTGTGGATGCCCTATCCCTGGAAATATTCAAGGCCAAGTTAGATGGGGCTTTGAGCAATGTAGTCTAGTGGAGGGTGTCCCTGGTCATGGCAGAGGTGGTTGGAACAAGACTGTATTAAAGGTCTCTTCTGACCCAGGTTGTTCTATAATTCTATGATCCTGTGATTGACCTCCATCAGACTTGTCCTGATAACTCAAGCTTGTATTTCCTCTGTCTTTGTGCAGGTTGTACAAGGAAGGAGAGATACACCAAGTTTGGACATGGTCAGAGGCATAAAGAAGTGAAAAGCATTTTTGTATATCATGGCCTTTGATTTTATAGAGACTGTTTTCCATTGGTTCTGCCTCATGTATCACTTCTTCACGTTCAGTGGCAATTAGATGAACATAAGACTTCAGAGTATTTGCAAGGCAACCTCTTTTCATTACAAGAAATGTGTCAACCTTCCATGATAAAGTTCTCCCACTGAATTAACTTGATTTCACCAGGCTTCCATAGTAAGATAACATACAAGTATGAGCGCATGGAAAGGTGGGGGAAATCTTGCTGAAGTAACAGAACTGTACTTTCTGTAAGAGGCAAAGGACATAGGACCCCAAATCAACAAAACCAAAATCCTCTAGAAGTATTAAACAGTCTAAACAGTATGCATTTAGACAGTGATGTAAATGACTCATGGCTCCCCAATGTCTTCAACAGTTATAAAAAAAATCTGCTTCCTGTGAGTGACAGTGAACTAGGGAACTAATTTGTGCTATGATTTACACTGCAGCTTTGATCACAAAACCCATGATATATTTTATTACAATAATTTCTATTCATAATGAAATGATTAGTGTCCTCCAATGTGTGCCTCAAATTTGGACCTATTTCCTTCATGTATCTTATACAATTTGAAACATATCAGTTAATTGGGGTTGTCATTTAGCTGCCAGCTTTACTGGAATAGGTTTTTAAATCCATGTAGGACAGATTGGACACATTGTAATTGAGATTGAGGTTCTGGTATCTAGTGGTCACTTCATGGTGCTCCAAATAAATACGACAATTTAGAGAGTATAAAATTAGTCTCATCTGCTAAATGCATCCTGCTGTGAAATTGAAGCCAGTTAGAAAAGGAAAGATGCCCTTAGCAGAGAAAATGGTTTCAGGGAATATGAAAGTTATAATGGAAAATGTAATAGATGCCAGAAATAATTACACAGGTGACTTCCACAGAGTATGACTTGTATTCCTTGTATTTCTTCAGAAAACCCAAACCCTTCTTTTAAATCAAGCTGCAAAAATATGAATTTATTGTTGGTCTTTAACCATCAAATACCATCAAAACCATCTGCTTTTCTTTTACACACATTATATTCTTTCAAAGGGCACTTGCTTCTGAAATATTTTTCTGTGGAAACAAAGGATCATGTAATATTCAACTTTTGGGGTTGCTCTATTCTCTGTCTTAATCTCTTGAGATATTACTTTGAAGCAACTTAGCTTTAGTGGAAAGTTGACATGAAGTGGTGTTTTTAGAGATGTATACAGAACAAATAATGAATGCAGGACAAATGGCACTGCTCTGAATATTGACTGTAAAAAGCACTTATATTACAAACCATCCATATGTATGAAAAGTATAAGGAAGGTGAAGAACTCACAAAGACAATAAGTGCCTATAAGGGATTCACTGGACTTTTTCTTCTGCAAGTTCCCTTATGCCAGGGTCCCTGTGATGACTGTGCTGCTGCTGGGTGTGTTTGCTACCTTCGAAGTGGTGGGTTTGCTTTCTAACCAGGAATCATATGTCGTGGTGGCTTCTGGGCTGTTTGATTTACTAAACAGTTTCAGACATTTTTCTCCTCTTTTACTCTTTTGCTCTCAGTAGTCATTATCTGATATAATCCAACTGTTATAATTAAAAGGGGGAAAATTTTAGAGCAAATTTCGACTCTGAAGGAGACTGTAACCTATGATGTGTTTAACAATGAATGGGACATATAAGCACTTTGCAATATGTAACAAAGATCTGTTTTTCTGAAACAGATTTCAGTACTGCAATGAATAAAGTCAGAGCTAAGCATCAAAAATCTTGAGGGGATTGAAAACATGGAGTTGGGTAGCAATCTCGCAAAGTCAGATACAAAATTTAATTGACTGAGCTCTGGTGTGGAAATAAACAGAGAATTAAATAAACAGCGATTGGAACAAAAGACAATATTTGTAATTCTAGAAAAATAAGACAAGGAGGAAAAATAAGGCAACAGGCAATAGTAACAGGTAAATGATGTACTAGTATCAATAAAATATCTCAGAGTAATATTGCAGTAATTGTCTAAGGGATTTGGTTAACGTTTTGAATATAAATCTGTCAAAACTAACCTTGTTTTTTACTGAGTTAGGAAGTTTGTTTGCCTGAATATCTTCCCACTGCCAACACAGTTAAAACTTATCTCAGCAATAATTCTGCAAGAGAAATTTTGTGCTAGTCATAATAGAGCAGTATGATAAAAATCATGATGAATAGCAGACTTGACTCAACTGTGCCCCTCAGTTAATGAATAACATCCATTTTTTATTAAATGATTCAGCCAAAATATTAAAGATAGGGCAATCACTCAGGTCAGAAGCCTTGAAAAGCTACTATATTTTATGAGTTTCATATCAATTAAACAAGTTTGTTCTGCTCTATGTCACTGTTGGTTTGCATTTTTTTCTGGCTGAAGCAGAAAACGGATTCCACATTCCTTATAAGCTTTGTCTCATGCTTTATACAGTGGAAATATGAATCATAAATTGCTGGATGCCCTTTAGATTTCCTCCTCTGCTGCTGCACGCATCAGTTTTCCAGCTCTCTTCATCATGCAGTTCAGCAGCTGATGTGGAGACAGGGCAGGTTTGAGTGAAGTAGGTGTGTAAGATAGAGAGGCTTGGGGTACACCTCACTCCCCTCTTCACATTACTTAGACGTCACTAAACTGGGGGTGCGATCCCATGGCTTGCCTCTGAGATTTTCAGGCTCTCCCAACCAGGTAGAGCACGAGTTCAAGATCCAGCTGCCATGGCTGGATCATGCCTGAGTTGAAATTGGAATGTCTCGTCTTTGTCAGTCTTCCCACAGTCCCCCTTCAGAGTGGCTTATCCTAAGACAAAGACCAGTCCTGAAAATCCATACCCACTTGATTAAGCCTGTTTTCATGAAAAATGGCAGGAGTGCTCTTCAGGGTTGGGTTATTTAATTTAGAACCCAATTATGAGATCATGGCGTACGTTCTTCAGCAGTGAGTGGGATCATTAATCAGGATACAAGGTTTTCAGCTCAGTGGGAAGACTGCCGTGGACTGATTGCTTTTTTTGAGCAAACATCTTCCACAGCCTTCACAGCTGGGGAATTGTGCCAGTGATTAGACATGGTAAAGATCAATAAAAGACAGTTGCAGTCACCTCAAAGAGATATATAATAGATAGGTAAACAGAAGTGGGTTATATTTGATTTCCATGTAAAGTTAAAAGTACCTTACACCAACAAATACTTCCAAAGTCAATGACTTGGCAGTTTGTTTATTATTATTATTTATGTACTTTTTACTCCTGTGGATATATGCAGCATTTTTTAGAGTTATTTCAATTATTGATGTTTCAGCAGTGGTAAGCAACCTAAGACACACACATCTTGATGAATATTGTTCAGATAAATATTTTAAAGGGTAGAGATTAGAAGAAAAAGGAAGCACCACATCTAATTCATCCATTATGACAAACCAGAAAGTGTTTTAAAATATTTTTGCTTTCCAGGAAAAAATGTTCCACGCTACGCTATTGATTTTTTGATAATTCTTTCAAGCAGAACTGTGTGCAGTTTTGCTGCAGAGACAAGGATACTGTGACACTGCTCCAAATCACTGTGAAACTTTTCTTTTTAATATCAGACTGAAAGACCACTTATGACAGCTAATCAAATTATTAGTTTGAATTTGTCAACCTGGTTGGTATTTTCACTTAAACCAGAAATTTACTATTTTTTGGGGTGTGAGGGAATTTTGGGGTGGTTTGCTGAAAATTCCCCAAATTGTCAAGGTTGATGAGGTATTTTTCTTGCGTAAAAACTGTATCACAGTCATTGTGAAACGTCTGCATTTGTCACTTGCCAAAAGAAGACAAACTGAAGCATCACTGATTTCAAGAGAAGGAAGGGGCTTAGGGCTGCTCTGTAGGGACACAAAGACAGTCCTATGACACTTTTGGGGGAGCAGTAGGATTTCTGTGGGGACTACTTCTACCCAGCACAATAACCACCATTTGCTGCTCACCTCTGTGTAGACGGTTTTACTCCCAGGTGCTTAAAGATATGACTTGTTAGGATTTGAGATAATCTTTCAGTGAGAATTTGAACTATACTGGGGTAGTAATGTGCTGATAGCCACACTTACTTTCCAAATGAAGAATGGGGAAAAAAGTAAGTCTTTAATATTGAGAGAAACGTGGAATAATTTGAATTTTTAGTCTAAGATTCACAGGTAGAAAATGAGTTTAGCACTCCCCACCTGCCTGCCTAAAGAAGCGCAGCCCAGCTTCAGCTGGGTCCAAGTGGTGAGCATGTTGCTGTGAGCAATTTCAGGAGAAATGCCAGGAAACTTTGATGACATCATTGTGTCACTCTTGTAAGAAGATTAGTATGGAGCTGACAATGTTCAGTATTGCTCAAGAAAATCACAGATTGGTCTAAATAACACTGTAATCATAAAGTCACCTGCAGAATAGCAGTAAGCATTTTGTTATCTGTGGTTTAAAAATGAATGTAACTGATACTTAAACCAGATAAAAAAAATTATAGAGGCCATAAAATAGAAGCTGAAAGCTGTTAAAGATTATTGAAGGAAAAAAACAACAAAGGAAATAAGATTTGTATGGTTTATTGCAATTTGTATTGTAAGATTGGAATTCATCTTAGTTTTTCCAGAGCTGAAATCAGTACACTTTTTTGTCTGTATTGTGTGTGGGCTGAGTGAAACTTAGTGTCTAAGAAGGCAAGGTAATCTATTATATAGTCTAATCTTTTATTTTTCCCTACATATTCCTTTAGTAAATGACATTTTTGTTAAAAGATAAAACAAGAACAAGGAAATGGATTTTACATGTATTTTGGAGTAGTATTATATTCATTAGTGACAACATGACAGTTTGCTCCTATAAAAATCTTTCCATCTATGCATCCCATGCTCTTCAAAGTGGGGTTATTATTCTAAACCCTGTGTTATGGCTGGGGAAACTGAGTCATTGTGTACTTATGTTTTTATCCAAGGCTATGTAGCATCTAAGTGACAGATCTTGGATTAAAAGTATTGAAATGAGCTTGTTTAATTGGGTTAAAAACAACAGCAGCAGCAGCAAGCAGCAAGACATCTTGGAAGTTGAGGATGAGATGAAATCTCTAACTGGAAATCCCTATGCTAACACATCAGATCAGGTTGTGACTTTGTCACAGGCAGAGTGTGTTAGGGAATAAGGTGAAGTACAGTGATAATTCACTGGTGAAATCAAGCCCTTCAAAACAGCCTTGTCCCTTGCTAAGTAACCCAGAAACATTTTAGCTACCAGCTATACCAAATGATAGTTTTCTTCTGAGGATCATGTATTTAGAGAGGGTTTGTCTGTCCCATCTGAGGTGCCTGGAAGTTTCAATATGTGCAAGTCAGAGCAGTGGCCTTAGTTGCACCTGAGACAGCTGAGAGAGATTCACCATCACCAACAGAGTGGCTGTTTGTCCTCTGGAGATACCTCATTCTCTCCACTGGCTGTGCAGTGAGAGGGACAGATTTTGCCATTGTTATCTAGCCTCTTGACAGCCAAAAGTCAGGAGAGATAGTTGCTTCAGGGATATAGCGTCTATGAGCCACTCTTAAAATTAAAAACTTTTTAACACTTAGGTTTTATTGTCAAACTGCTTCAGTTTATGGACTACAAGATATTAGTGGAAGTTCACGTCTCTTCAAAGTCCTGGATGGGTGAGGTCTGGAATATATGTTGTAAAGTAAAGTGCACTAATGTAAATCAAGAAAGCTAGAGGTGATGTGGCAGGCTAAATGGATGTTAGCGTGCACATAAAAAACTTCTCATCAATTAAAAAGAAGATGAATTATGTTTAGCATTGCAACTGTTCATTGAGTATTTCTTGACTTTGTGGCATTCATATTTAGAAGTTAGATGCTTGAGAGCTCAAGAAAAATGTTGGTTTCAGATGTTTCCAAGGCAGCTGCACAGGCAAGGGTTGCTCTGGTGGCTGCTGCCATCCTTTATAAAACAGTGTATTCCCCCTTTGTGAATGATACCTGATTCTGAGTTATTTTATTGTCTTTTAGGTCACTTTCAAAAATCACATGTGCAGCGAGGTGTTGGAGGTGACAGAAATGCTTCATGGAGTTAGGTTTAAGGCAAGAAGAGATTATCAATAGTGTAACTGTGGACTCTGCACAATACAGACCATGGGATTTCCTGTAGTCAGTTGTGTGTTGAGCCCGAGCTGTAACTGTCCAGAGTGTCTTCAGCAACGAGCTTTTGTTTGGCAACACCAAGAAATGGAAAATATACCCATATTGACAGTAGTTTGTTCTCCGAATTATTGAAATCTTATTGCTAATGACATACACAGTAAACAGCAATACCAGATTAAAACAGATCTCAAGTAATTGAATTTTTTCTTAAAGAGACTTAAAAATCATACTTTTAGCTAGCACTCTAATTGCTTTTACTTCAAGTAACTACTAAAACTACTAATTAAGAGAAGCTGGTGGAAATTTTTCTTTTCCTTATTTAAGTGTGGTTATTTCTTTCTTTGCCAGGCTTTAGTTTATCTTGGATTTTTTTATTCCTTCTCTGTAGTGAATTCTGTGTTTTTCATGTGGATGTTTTGAAATGAGAAAAAGGAAAGCATTTTTTAAATTGGGAAAATGTTATTACAAAACTACAAAAAATTGGCAGAGAGATTAGAGAAAATATTCCATCTGCCACTAGTTTTAATTAAATCAAAAGTCCAGAACAGAAACAATCAAATATGCACAAACCCAGAATTCAGTCAAATGACTTGTATATTCAGAGTTGTTTTCATTTAAAATAAAATGACCCCCAAATATTTTTGTTCCCTTTTATCTACTCTGTGTTATATCATTGTATAAAACAGAGGACTTTAAAAGCAAATAACTACTTTCTGAACCACACTATTCTTGTTTATTTATGTTTTGAAAGTCTGCATATTATATTGTGTAGCCCTCAAGCCATTTTAGTTAGTATTGAAATCCTGATCAGTCTTTTTACCACTGATTTTTGATTCCATTTCCCTAGAATATAATTTTTGGATGGCTGTTTAACTGATGATGAAATACATATTGACACTATCTTTAGTGGCATCAAATTAACAAAAAAGTTCTTGGTGAGTGTAAGTGTATGACAAGCAGATCATTAAAAGTTCTCTCCAGACTGACCAGCAGTTCGTTTGTTAAGACTGTGCTAAGATGTCTACTGATGTCAGCTTGAATTAGAGAGGGCAATAAATTAAAGGGCATAATAAGTTATGATGAGAGGAAAATAAAATTTGTGTTGGTATCTGGCATTAAATGGATAGGAAATGAAAGGCGATGGGTGTTAGAACAGTTCCCACTCTTGGAAAATATTTAGGAAATCTATTAACTATGTATATCCCACGGTCATTTGACAGTGCCTTCTAAATGCCAGTATGCTTTATTTTATTCCCTTTTTCTTTTCTACTTCTATGTATGTGTACACAGAACCATGTGTATTATTTCCATTTCCTATAAATAAGAGCAACTCAGACAAAAAATCTATAGTTACTATTCGTGCATGGCAAATACGGTGCAAACTGTGCTCAGTTTTTGGAATGTAAATCTTTCTTTTAGCTGTTCATAACTTCACTGGAGAAACAAGTTCTATGATACCTCTGCAAAACGTTGGTAAAGGATTACTTACCTTTCTAAGAAAAAAGTAGAAAGTATTTCTGCGTTGTACCGGCAAGATAAGTGTGAATTTTGAGGGGTTTTTTTTTGCATTTAGCTCTTTCCCTCATGCTTTTAGTGTATCAAATTATTCTGTAATATTTTAAGAGCTGAAGAACACTCTACCTGAATAAAGTATAAACCACGAGCAATATAAATGTACTTGATATATGGGGAAAGAACAGAGATGCAACTTTTTATAAGATTTGTAAAATGAAAAGATGACCGTACAGCAATTTAGAATTTCATAAGGCACCAGTGAAGTTTCTAAGTTCTGACAAGTTGATTACTGCTAGTGAGTGAGAAAAGTGTCTGGAGGGTACTTTTAAAAAAAGAATTACAAGATTTTTCAGTCACAAAATTAAAAGCTGTTTCCCTAAAAGATGCTAAAAGGTTTAATTTAAAATTTGAACCTTTGAGATATGTACTAATGACCCCTGTTCCCCATACACTGAGGCAGGGTAATGAACAGGATTGTAAATTACATGCCAAATGATTATGGATGAAATCATAGTGAACAGAAGGCTCACGTCAGTTATGGCCTGGGACTTATGTGCAACTCTGATACCCATCTTAGGTCCTCATCTGCTGTCATGGATGTGCCTCTGCTCTTCCAGGGGCATTGTGGTGAGTGCTGTGAGCCAACTGGCTGCTCGATTTTATTTTCTCTGAGGAAAATGAATAGATTGTAGGCTAATATAAGCAAGAATATTTATACACGGAGTGATCTAATGACACCAAGACATAAGGAAAAGCTGAGAAATAGCACTGTATTTCCCTAAGATTTCTATTAAAGAGTTTAATGGCAAAAATGAGAAAACTAATTACAAATCTCAAGTTAGTTTCAAAAAGACATGAAAATTCAAGCCCATATCCTTTAGAAAAATCTTTAAACACAGAGGTTGTTTTTAATTGAGCTGATGTTCAACAAAGGTGTTTAAATATTAAAAAAACCCCTCTATTCATGTTATCTGAATCACTGGCCCATATGGAATTTAAATTAGTTAATTTCACAGATTTTAATAACAGAAAATTGACTCTGCATTTCTGAGTCTTTTAGGAATATGTAGCTTATTCATAATGATGTGGAGATCTGTACTGGAGTATCTCAACAATGGGGAGAGCAATGAAGGATGTAATTCCTCAGATAATGAAAAAGCTCTTCATCTTTGATTAACTGAGGAGGTCTAAAAGGTCCAAAATTGTTTTTTCAGAAGGAAGAACAACAAGCTTCAGAAATGTTTTGTATGCCTGTTCAGGGATAACAGTGTATGCTGAAAATAAACAAATCCCACTGGATCATACTGGCTAGAACTTTCACTCAATTGCAGTGTCTCTGTGGTGAATTGAGTGGCTGATTTTTCATTTGATCCTTTGGAATTGGTCCTATACTTCTGAGGAATTCTTTGGCACATACAGGGTCATTTATAAAGTCATGGTTACAGCTATTCTTCTGGATTAGATCCTGTTTGCAATTATTTACATATATCTAAGAAAATCCATAAAGGATGTGAGAGGACCCTGTGAAATATAACGTTCACAGGACACTGAGAGAGATGCCATGAGATAACTTGGTACTGATTCAGTGTTAAAAGGCTTTGGTGATAGCCTTTCACTCTTACAAATAGATTGGGCATTTAAACACAACTGAGAGAGTTCAGCAAGTCTCATCCCCCATATAGGAAGTGTATGGTTAACATTGTTGTGCTTTGTTTTGCAGTTTGTCCTTTCTGGCAAAGATACATATATTATGGGTCAGACATATTAATTACACCACTGACTGTCTTGTACAGCACATAAATCCCAGTTTTGGCCAAATGCAAGAAATTTGAGGTCCTGCTTATTTCCTGTATTTCTTTAATTCATGCACAGTCTTGTACTGAATATCTCTATAGATTTGTGTGTACCTTATCCCTTCTGTCTTGTTTGATCCTATTCTGAGTATCTCTGAATTTCCTAGTTTTAGGCTATGATTCTTGACAGTCTGTGACCCTGAATTTCATCAGTTGTGGGATAAGACTAGTGATGCTTACCTCTGTGTGAAAAGCTTTGTATTCTTCTGTTGGAAAACACCCTGTGAGAGCAAGGCATTATTATTTACAAATTTAACTCCTGGCAGCATCGAGTAAAAGACCAGTAAATCTATTATCCATTCCAATACATTTTCAGAAGCTAAAACAAACAAGGAAAAGCAGCAAACTGTGAACACAGGAAAACTACTGGCATAGCATGGCAGGCAGGGAAGGGAAATACAATTCTTTTTCTTGCTTAAAACAAGAGGGCATCTTGTGTCTGAGCAAGTTGATGCAAAGTAGGCCTAGGGGAATTAAGTAGGAAAACAGCAGATACAGACAGCAATAAGACACTCTTTGGAGCAACAACAAAACAGATGGTTCAATGGCCCCCTGTCCACTCCAGAGAATATACAATTACTTACAGGACAAAGCCCATCTGGTCCTATAATAATCTGAGAATTCATCATGACAAAAAACTGAAGTAGGCTTTTTGCCAGCTGTTTAAATTAACTTGATCAGTCCCCTCTATAAACCTACCTAAAAAAATTCAATCCTCTCCACCCTTTAACTTGCTGTAATAGGTTCACCTCTTGCCTTATGATCAGAAAAGAAGAAACCAGTGCCACCTGTTAGCTTTGGAAAGGATGGCCTGTGCCTATTGGAAACCGCTACAAATGAAGTGAGCAGTCATAAAGTTTTAGAGGCCACCCTGTGAACTTGTTTGAAATTTTGGCACTGTGACTGATGGTTTGAGGCCAGACAGATAAAGGAGATAGCATGTAAAGCTGTATAAAAGTATTTGTCATCATGAAAGGACAGTATTTTCAAGACACTAAGCCAAGGACTTGTACTGCACTCAAACGGAGCTTGTGATTGTGCTATAAATAGGAGCTTGTACAGGGAGAAGGAGAAAACAATATAGCCATTCTGGGACAGACTGCAGATTTGGGAAGTGCGGGACAGCGGTGGTATTTTTTAATATTCAGGGTCCATTAAGTCATGGCTTTCCACCTTTCATAGTCACATCTGAACAACAAGATGCACACAGAAGTCTTTCAGCTCATGGCAGGAGCCAATTTGCAGTGTCTGTAAAAGGCTGTGTGAGGCACAGGTTTGTGTTAGACTGGGCCCTGGGTGTTGAGATGGCAAGACTGAGGGCAGGGTCTAGGGCAAGAAAAAAAGGTGCTTGAATTCAAGCTGCAGTCTCCTGGAAGTATCCTTGGAAGATATCCTAAGCACTTATTTCTTAAGTTCATTCATGCACATTGTATCACTTTGGAGGAGTCTGTGAATCAAGTAATATATACAGTTAATTCCTTACTAAATTTTATCCTCTGTGCTCATTATTGCCATTTTCAGCATTGATCTGATTTTATCTTTTGTAAGAGCCCAGCTGGTTTCAGTATGCAGTTGGCTTACAGAAACCCATTCAAGCTCTTTAGCCATTTACTTTGACTATCAAAGAGGCATGATTGCTACCTGCAGGTGACAAAGGAAAAGGAGTGGAATGAAGTGATATATGTGAGTATAAAACTTGACTGTCTGCATATGAAACCAATACTGTCCTAAGGGTAAAACAAAAGCCTTCTTCCTCAGACATCCAGTCTTGTGAAATTAATGTTACCTCTAAACATCTTTCTAATTCAATCTTTATAATTTTCATACCTACACTGCAGCTAAGATTTTAGTAACCAGCTGCCAAAGAAAAATGTATACGCATTGTAATGTGTTTTCGGAATCTGGAATAGGTTTCAGGCTGTCACTGGCTCAATTTCAGGCTTTTTGACAAGCTATAATCTGTCCTTCTTGGAACAACCAACAATTTTACAGGCAGAAGCTGTGCAAATAGCCTGAAATTGGACAGCTATTATTTAAAAAATATTATTAAAAATGAGATAACTGAAACTAAAAAGTGCAGGTGTTCTTATTTTGAGTGTTATTTTTCAGATTAATGAATATAATTTTTGTAATTCTACCTGGTGGTACAATTCTAAGTAAAGATTGTAAAACTGTGACTAGTTTAGCATTTGCTAAGAGAGGAGCATATGCCATTTAGCTTATGGGAATATAGAGTGAGTTGGTATGCCAGATGACACAAAGAAAGGAAATATAATTAGGTATCATATTAACTGTCACAGTGCACTCATAACATCTAGCTGCTTTGGTAATAATAAAAGATGCTATTGCATGGGAATTTGACACTGCTACCAGAAGATCCTAATCTCGCTACTTTTTGCATTTTTCATCACTGTGACCTGAAAAGTGGGCTATAAACGTCTCACTGATTCTATATTCTCTTTTCTTTTAAAATATATAGCACACCAATTTTCTTTTAAAAAGTTATAATTTTATTTTGTAGTTAAAATGTTGCCTGTTTTACCTGATTCTAGAGTGGTTCTTACAACTCTGTGTGTGTGTATCAGTGTTTCTGTCGCTGATGGGCTTTGTTGCCACAAGAACCCCACTCCCTGCTTTGCTTACACAGAAATCATTAGGTGTCACTGGAGTACAGGTGCGTCCTCAGCTTTCTTCTGCTTCAGCACTTCAAGTGTACATTTTCTCAGAAAGTCTTAAGACAGCTGATAATTCCCTCTGCAGTGATTATGTATGGGAATATACACCATCCTGTGTCCCCAAGCAAGCCACAGTAGTGGGAGCAGCACATACGGATGTTGTACCCAGAGTCGAATTTTATCGCATTAAGACCCAGGTGAAACGGAGAGATTCAATGATGCATGAGGTTTTCATGGGCTGCTAGCATACAATTGAATTTTATCTGAATTGACTACTGTGCAAACATCCCCGAATCCAAACGTAATGACTGTGGAAGGTATTAACCTCTATCAGTACTGTACATGACACCTTGGCATCCTCTGTGTTTACAGTTTGTAGTGAGTGCTTCATTAAGATTTCTGTGTGTGCTTGCCATTACTGCAACGCTGCAGGGACAGATTAGAATAATATGAAATGTTTATAAATCACATTTAGGAATTAAAACAGTGGGCACAAAATTGCTACTTTCAGGTGGGAGAAAATAAGATTTCAAAGCAATTACAGAAAGTTTAATATATCTGGTCTTTTGTTGCTTCAATTCAATACCAGGTGTTTCTGTATGTAATGATGATGGGAAAGCAGTTGCTATCTACTATTGGGCAACTGGAATAATGGGCTGGTATTTTTTCTGGTTTTTTTTTTTTTTTTTCTTTCTCATAATCATTTCCTCTGAAGCACATCACTTACTTGGCTTACTTTTATTCCATAACATTCAAAATCAGGTATATATATATTTTTTTAAAATTTCATTAATTTGAGGAATGTCTTAAGGTGCATATGTTATTCTGTGTCCTTAGACTGTGTGTTATTCTTGGCAGAATTTTAAAGAGCTGAAATAAGCACCTATTTTCACCATTTCAAGCTTAAAGTCACCAGAATATTTTTAGCACCTTCACATCACTTGGAACTTCGTAAATTTTTATAACTATCATTTTTATTTGAACCTGCAGAGAAGGCAACACAAAAATGGAAATATGCTGTCATTGAAATTTCATTTAAGGTCCATGTCATTGTTTTTTAACTAACTACATGATGCATAACTAATTACATGATCTGTGCATCGGATGAGATGTAGGAACTGATCTTCTTCTGGATGCATGCAATATTGGCTGTGCTGGTTGAATGGTGAGAAAAGCTCTGAAGTTGCAATGAAGTTGCTGTTCTGCCTTGTTACTGAAATAAGGACTTAACGTACATAGATAAGGCCATTTTCTTAGACCATGGTCACTCTGTCTAAAAGGTAAAAAGAAACTGTTTGAATGACCTCCTTCTGTTTTGGAATAATAGAAGATATAACCTGTACAACCCCCCTGCATGACTGCTTAAACTTTGGCCATCATGACTGCTGTCAAAGCTGCTGAAAGGTTTTGAGGCACCTGTCTCCTGAAAATTTCAGATGGCTCCGAGTGGTTCGGATTGCTCAGATGACTAGGATATCACATTTCTGAAATGCTCAGGTGACATGGGATGTTGACAAGTCCCTGTTTTCCTATAATTTATTTGAAAGCTTGTTGCCACTACGGATTTGAAGTGGCTCAAGTGCCATCTCTGGGAAAACAAAAAACAAAACCAGACAAGTTTTTGGATACTTGAGATCCTTCGTCTGTCTTCAAGTCTGAGAGAAAATGTGTGTGCGACAAGAATATCAAGACACGCACACATATTGAAAAAGGGCAGTGAATAGTGTGATACAACAAACATTTAACTTGTGGTAAGTGGTCTAGCTGTATTATCGAGGGTGAATCCTGCTCCAGAGACAGAGCAGAAGAGGCATACATTGGTTTTGTGTAGCTGTTACATGCATAACAATGCTAATCCAGTGTTCTATTATGGGAAGTGTGACCTTATGTATCTTCCAGAACCTGAATGATGGGCTCCATAGAGACAGTGTTCCCAAGACACAAAGCTTTTGAAGATTTGTTCCCTTTCCTTGGCTTCAACAGTTTCATAGCAACTGAGAAAGGTGCTCCCATTGTAAGAAGCGTGCAAGGGATTAATTTCAAATACAGGTTGTGTTTAGTGTACAGACTTGAGTCAGAAATATACTTTTATAGTGTCACGGAAATGCTAGAAGTAATGGGACTCAGTTCACTCTGTTTTGAGAAGGAGAATGGGATTAGTCTTGGCTATAACTGCTGTTGTATACTTAAGATATTTCTGACTACATGCATTCTAATCACATTTTCAGTTCTGGTGAGACCAGCATTATCAGTTCCTTGATCTGCATGCTAAGAAAGAAATTTTATTCAAGTTCAATATCAAGAATTTAATCTAATGTTCAGGCTGATACTAATGTCTGTAGCATTAATAGTTAAGAAATAAGTGCAGGAAAAAAGTGGGTAATATAAACCCAAGACCTGCTGATACAACAAATATTCTAATGAAGATAAATATTCTATGAAAGTTGATCAGTTAGTCTGAAGACAACCCATGGCTTGTAAGTGTCTGGCTTTTGCATTATTAATTATTTAGCTAAAAAGGAATCAAAAGATTCAGGGGGAATGGTTATTTTTGTCACCCTTGTTCATCTCTCCATTGTTGATTGTGTTGTAGGGAAAAAGTAGAGCTCTAATAGGATTTAAAGGCAACAGAAATGAGTATCAGAATTTACAGTGGCCCTTGGAGGGAAACAAACCTAATATTTCTGGTGTTCCTCTGAGCGACACAAATGAAACCAGGCACTAAGCACAAATGTTGCATGCAAAAATGTGTTCTAAGACACTGAGAAATAGATAAGCAAATTGTTTACATCTGGGCTGTGTCTTGGGAAGGCCTTAATCAAATCATCTCAGATTTACATTGCACATTCTTCCTCTGTCACTGGTCGCATGAGAATTTTCTGGCCTTTTTAACTCCACACATGGTGTGGCAGACAGTTGTGCCAGTCTGTCACTTTGGTGCTCTTTGGTGAAATGCAAATCAGGGTTGTGATCAGCTGCTAAACATCATCAACTCCATTAACTCCAAACTCTGTTTGGTGGAATCACGAAGCAGATCACAGTAGTGCATTCTTCCGGATGCCTGTCACAGCACCCAACCCATGGGCTGCTTGTCTTAGAGGTTGCTCCAAAACAGAGAGCTGTCCCTCCAGAGCTTGTCAGAGGTTGCTCATTTCACAGAGGCTATAAAAGTTAATACATACTTGATAAGCACTTCATGTGAGATGACAAGACATGAAGAAAAACCCTGCATCACCTTAGCACAACCTTCAACAAATGAGTTCTGTCTTTTTTTCACAGCAGCAGCTACTGAAGACACATCTGGCACCTGCTGCATGTGGCTGCAATTTGATTTAATACTGTTCCTGTCCCTTGCTTACCTTGTTGATCACAAACAGTTTTTGCAAATGTCCATTCCAATTTGCTTTCAACTAGAATGCTGTTTATTAAATGATTGTACCTACATCTTTCCTAATTCTAACATGTCTTTCACAGATCAAACACAAATGAAGAGGGGTTCAAAAGACACACAAGATTGGAGGGAAGCTGTTCCCTGGTGTTTGCACAGCAGCTCTATGATATACAACAGCTCTTGCTCTGTGGCTCCCGGGGTGGGGAGACACTGCCAGGGAGCCACTTCCCTGCCAGATGCTGCCACAGCGCCTGGAGGTTTCTCCAAGGGAATGATATAGCAGTGTTCAATGGGAGAATGTAAGGTGTGAGCCGGCGTGAAACGGCAAACCAGGTTTGTGGCAAGAAACTGTGGCTGTTACACAGTGGTGACACTGAGGCCACAGAATCCTAGCAGACTTCTTGTGTACTGGACACTGTGCTGGAACTGCAGGTTTCTGCAGTTTGCTGTCTGTTTACTATCTCTTGGCCTTCACTCTTTCTTGCTATTTTGCACTCCACAGAAAGGGCATGGTTTTAACTTGATGTGAAATCACAAAGACGATAGGTGCTGGGTAACAGCCTTAATGTCCTATTGTGGCATTACGCAGTGAAATATCAAGACCTTGTCAGGAAGGGCAGAAGTTTCCTGTTAAATGACTGGATTTTCAACCAAAAGGTGTAACATTCTGGATGGTAACTTTATGCAGCCACTGCATTAAGTGCAGCTCTTGCACTTTTAGCCATCTCGCTGAGAGTTCTATGCAAAATTTAGCCCAATAAATCTCCACAGGTCAGTTATCCTGAATGTGGCTGGTGGACTTTGAACAGTGAATAATTAAATACTATTTTTTAAATGTTTAACTTAGTCTCAGAAAATGTGTCTGAGAAAGCATAGGCTATAATTTATTTCAAATACAAATAAAATATTAATCCATTACTGTCTCTGCTATTATTAACATTTGCAAGAGACTAAGTCTCTTAGTATCTCTCAAGAGCTGCTATGAACATCATTACCAGAACACTCAGTTATGGCCTTTTAATTTCATTTTTTACTAACTGGCTTGGTTAATTGCAGCATACTCAGTGGGGTGGGTCAAGGCACTATTTCATTGGTGTATGATATTCGCATAGAAATCTTTACTTTAAGTGCCTTTAAAGCCGTTAAGTGCTTTGGAGAAATATTTCTAATAGAGTTCCTAAAAAGCAATATTCTTGCCTTCCTTCCCTTTCCATCCTTCTCTTTTTTCCTCTTCCCCTGTTTATGTGTATATGCATGTACATTTTAGATGAACCGTTAACCTGTCCACGTGTTTTGAAAGTTTTCAAAAAATCACTTTCCTATTGGTTCAAGGAGCAGTAGCAAAATTAGAAAGTACATCCTGACAGTGCATGATGCAGCAAGGGAGGGGATGCAGAAATCTGGATTTGAAACACATCAATACATGTCAAAACATATATTAGTAAATTCTCAAGCTATCACCAAAGGCATTTTATTTCTGCAAGACAGAATAAATTTAGAATTGGTAAGTTACATAATTTTAAAAAGTGTTTGGGTTTTTTTTTGGATGTGCTAACCATTGAATGAATGCATGAAAAATAATTTGAAGTCTTCAAATAGAAACTTCTATTCAAAGAGAACAGATGTCAATCAAAAGGAACTATTAGATTCCAAGACAAATGTTGTGATCACGTCTTGAGATGGATGCAGAATATCTCACGATCTGCTTTCTAGAATTTGTATCATTACATATTCACAGAGGAAAGTCTCTTGAATCTTTCTCAACCTTTCCTTAGAGTAGAAACTCTTGAGAATCAGGTTCAACTGCCTGTGTAGAGCAGACATGTAGAGCCAGCTACAGAAACATTCATCCTCATCATCTTTTGCACACACATTGGTTGTGGCTCAGGTGTGTATTGCTTTGTCTGCTCTCCAGTTTACTGCTGATTCTGCTGACAGAGATACTTTTGTTGTTTCCAGAACTCAGTCTGGGAGTCTCTTTCCAGAATCACATGGGTGAAGTTTCTTGGCTGGTTATGTATATATTTTGAATTCTCAATTTATCAGTGTCTACTCTTAAGTCTTGTTTTTCTTTCAATGGCAGAGCTTTTCTCCCCTTTCACACTTTCCCCCATACCTCTCAAGCATGCTTACTCTGGTCCCAGCGATCACAGGGAAGAAAAAAGCTTCTCTCTCTAAGTGCTCTCTTGGAGTATGGCCCAGAGCTCCTTTAAGTTAAAACCCCCAACAGGTTCAAGCTTAACACCCTCTATGTGTGTTCTTACTCTTTCTTTTATTATGTTTCCCCACATAGTCCCTAAATGCTCAGAACTGACTGTCTGGGTGTACAGAAAGGGATGATGAATCAGAAGCCTCTCTAAATAAATCTATACACTTCTTATCAATAATTTAAAGCAAAGTCTACTAGCCGTGTATCCAACGCTGTATTTCTACTGTTCTTGAGACTGTATCCCATTAAATATCAGGAAACCCATGAAATATTTCAAAAATGTTGTTTATTGCAACATATGAGTGCATATTAAAGTGTTTTATATTCCAGTTGATAAAGAAGTTTTTCAGCTATAGCTTTAAAACCACTGGTAAATTTACAGAAAAACCTGTAAGCATCAACATGGTGCTAAATTCTAATAAAAGAGGAAGGAGCCTGGAAGCAGATAAGAGAGGTGGTGACTCAGAGAAGAAAGATAGTTCAGGCAAGAGTAAGCAGAGAGCACTGAGTTGTAAAGAAAGAGCCTAAATATTTTCAGGAAATCCAGTGCAAATGTTAAAGCGGTGTATGAGAGCTTTAAATAACACAACTGGAACATACATAGTGCTAACAACTCAGATCTGGCATCAATTAGGGGATTAATCTTCATGTCATTTTATGTATCGGTCCCTATATTTCTGAAAGAATTAGATCTTATGATTGAAAGTAGCTGGTTTATTATGTCTAAGACCTTGTTTTCCTTCTCTGGGTTTTACCACAGCTGTGAGAAAAAAAAAAAAAACAGCATTGTAAAATTAAACAAAAAGGGTGAGTAGGCATTCAGGGGTGGAACAAGGTGACTTGATTCTTCCCCAGACTGCTGAGCTGTCATGTAACGGGTTGATTTTGATAGTGGTGGGGTAAAGAAGTGTGGTGCAGGGTGGGACATGTTAGTGCTTGTGTAGTGGCTGAGGTACTGTGGTGGTTAGATCCAGAAACAGCACAGGAAGAAGTTTCGGCTTTTCCTTCCCTCACACAAATCTCACTCCAACTTTCCTTACCCATTTCTTTGTGCTCAAGTCACTTGAAAGCCGATGCCACCAGTCATTCCAAATTATAGGGTGTTTTGTGATTTTAGAGGCTCATTGTGTATAACAGACATTTAACTGCTGCTATTGCAAAAGGCATCTTCAGCACTGTCTCAAAATAATATTCTTTTCTTTGCTGTGGGTAGAGACCCGTGAAAGAAGGGGGGATTCCCTTGGCAACAAGTTATAAATAAGTACCTGGCTAGATGAGGTTCAGATGTGCTGGGCTGCTCTTCACCATCGAAAAAGATAAAACTTGTAGCACATGGACTAAGAAAGTCAGCATCCTTCATCCCTGAGCCTTACTGAAAAACATGTCTAGGCTGGTTTCTTCTGATGTTCTCAGGAAAATCTGTTGTCATGATGTTCTTCCACTTGCATGGAAGCTGTCCACGTTTAATTGTCGTCTTTAACTGAGCAGACACTACCCTGACAGAAAAACCTTGGGAGTCACATCCAGTTGAGCATTTATGGTACAGCAAGCCCACTACAAGAAGAAGAATAAAGGTGTTCACAAAGCAGTATTTAAAGTATTTTCCTTCTAATTTAGTCTCCTTTTGAATCACAGATGTATTTGCAGTGCTTTTTTCAGTCAAATCAAGTGAAAAAGAAGTAATAGAGGCAAATCATAGAACAATGTTTTCATGTGTAATGAACCAGCTTATATAAATATGATGAGGAATTTGGTACTATTCTTGTAGTCTCCATTACTGGTACAGTGTCAGACAAAATGTTGTTTTTTTTTTTTAAACCATTACTGAATTTTTCACAAACTGAAGAGTCCTTGATTTATAAGCTTTGAATGTAAAGAGAGTCACAATAATTTTCATATCAATGAAAAAATGGTAATAACCTGGATCTCATGGGGAAGTGTTTTATTTGTTTGGTGGAAGATTTTGTACAGAAAGTCAGTGTTTCTTACTTGAAACAATGTGTTGTCAAAGAACTGAGATTCAGTGATACCTTTAAATATGCTGTGAATATTAGAGTAGGGTACTTATGCTACCTGTGGGGCAAAGTGCCCTTTAAATAGAAGTATTCAAAATTCATTGTGAGCATCATATATCTAAAAAGTTACATGAAAATTCTGTAGGAGTAAAACCAGATTTTAATGAAATATTAAGTACTTTTAAGTTTGATCATATATATAATACTTATTAATATTTTTGTGTCAGAGGAAAACATTTCTGAGTAGGAGTTGAGTGGTTCCCAAATGGAAAAAAGGAGAGGTCATAGCTAATGTGAAATGTGAGTGAACAGAATGAGAGTTTATGCAGGTGATAATGACCCAGAAATTTTAACCAAAGAATTATCTATTATTCTAAACTAGTGTTTTAGATTGTTTTTATGTGTTGCATTTCACAGAACATCATGTTCAAGTTGTTCATCAATTGTTCAAGAGAGCAAAAATGCATGATGGCATAATCTATGTATTTTACATAAACATATTTTTAGTATGTATGTTAGCCCATGTGCATAAAGCAGTCCACCCTTGAGATCCATGCTTTCCCAGCTCAACAGGTTTTCATTTAACTTTCTTTGGATGGAAAAATAGGGGTTCAAGCACACTTTTTTTTTTTCAATGAAAAGAATCATAATTTCAGAACTTTGGGTTTAAAAATCTCTGGATGACACATATTCTTAAAATTCCTAAGCAGACAACTGTATTGTTCTTAACCAGGGAGAGAAATGTTGCAGTTTGAATACACAGCCCTACAAACTTAAGGGACATGAAACTCACTTGTTTCACATACCTTTGAAACATAGCATAAGTTTCCTACTGGACCTCATCTAGCATGATGCACTTTGTTAAAACATCTATTGTGATGGATTGCCAAGAAATGAATATTTCATCCAGAGAGTTTTGATTTTATAATTATTTCAAAATGCTTCAGTTTTATGCTGAGGCTGTTTATTTTTTAATCGTGCATTTGTTTGAATTAATAGCATTTCTAAACAAAATAATTGCAAGTACATTGAAATGCTAGACAATTGATTTGATGAAGGATAGGCAAATGATTTCAAAATTTCTGACTTAGTTGCCTTCTTGTTGTCAGTCCTACTTCTCCCTTCTTCCCCTTTTTACAAAAATTTTAAATTTTATTAAATCTGCATTTTTTTTTAAAGTTAAAAATAATTTGTGAAACAAGAACACTTGTAAAGGCACACTAGCCATCAGCTATTTTGTTAGTACACATTTAGTTACATTTTTACTGGTATTTGGACACAGTCCACTGCCTGATTTGAAATGGTAGTGGACATTAGCTTCACAAAATATTTGCCTTTTAATTCTAACAAATGTGGGTTTTTTTCCAGACTCTGGCTGCTATTAAATACATTTTGCAAGGCTTCAAATTCTTTCACAGAGATATTATAATAAGTTTTGGTTCTGCATCTGAAATTTTTTCATTCATAGAACTTTTCTGAGTTTAATGGGAATTTTTCTACAGGAAAGATTCAAATCATTAAGGACACATATAGAAAAAAATAATTCTATTGCTGGTGTTAAACTGAAGGCTATTGTCAAAATTACTCATGTTAATAGGCAAAACACAGACCCAGCAAAAGAAAAAGTTGAAAGTATTAACTTACTTTTGGACAGAAAAATGAACGTAATAAGTGCAAGTAGACTTGCATAAACAAAACTGCCATCCTTATTTCACTTTAGGTTTCTCAGTTGCTGCGTCATCTTCCACTTCTATTTCTAACAATATATCAATTTGCCTGAATTACCATTGTACTCTCTGAAAGCTCTACTTGTAGAGCCTCAATAGGACACAGACCTTTCACTTCATTTTTCCATTTAGGCACAATTATCCTGAGTTATTTCATTTCTACACATTCTGTAGAGATTAATTTAAGTGGCAGTTGTGCAAGCCTATGCAGGTTTCCTGCCATTGAGGAATCCAGATTTTAGTTGAGCTCCAGGACAGAAGACTGAGCCTGACTACCTTTGCTTTAACTCCCCATGCTTCTCATTTTGCCTCCTTATAACTCAGAAATAAATTATTTCTCTGGGAAAAAAAGACAAGCTTTTCGGCACTCAAGTTCTTCCTCAAATACGAAATACACAGGTAGTTCATCCTCTGTATGTAACCACATGGAAGAGCATCTGAGACTCATGTGTTTTACTCAGAAATATATAATTCTGAAAGCAGGTCTGGGCCTATATTATTGCCTAGCCAGCTTTATTTGAGTATTCACTTAATTAAAGTGATTAGATCCAGAGCCTTCTCATAATGGGGAGTCTCTCTGTAGTCACTGGAGGGACACAGTCTTGGCCCTAGAGGTGTTGTTTGTCTGCTGTGATGCCGTGGGGTGGGAATAATCCAGCCAAGAGGTGGCCATTGAGCCACTGCCTTGTGTGGCACCACCTGGCTGTCACCCTTGTCTTGGAGCTGGGCTTTCCTCAGCTTGTTGGGCCACGTAATTCTTTTGCTGATCATGGACAAGCTTAGTTTTAAACCGTTTACAGTTCACTTTGGAAAGAAAAAGGAAGTAGAGGTAAATATATAAATGTTCTTAAAACTGATTTAGTAATTTCTTTCCCAAGGAGTGAGGAAGGTGCAAGGCTGGGCACTCAACATTAAAAGCTTTGTGGAAGTTAAGAGAAGGTCAGAGGAATGTGGGAGGAATTTTAGTTAACATGATAACTGCTGATCCATGTAACATTCTTAGAGGTTCAGGGAGATTTGTTTCCTTCTGTTATTTTCTTTTCCCTATTGATTTCTTGTTCAAGCTATTGAAATACCGATTTAACTGATTTAATCCTGCTATACTTGCAACATCTACAGGATGCCAAAATATAGAGGGTATGGATTACATTTGTAGGTACAGATAATTCCATTTACTGTGAATTTTCATGATGATCCCTTGAGGTAAAAAAGCAGCCTTCAGTTTCTAGGTAGGGATAATGAAAGAGGAATGCTGAAACTAGAAGTAAGAAATGCAGAATCCTGAAATACCACAGTTTAGGTTTGAGACTGAAGTCACCCCAGCGTATTTGCTCCTGCAAATTAGTTCTGCTGACTTACTGTAGCATGCAGATGAATAATATTTACATGTCCAGTCCGCCATATGGTTGACTGTGCTGTTACTAGGTGATCTGGTTTTACTTCAGCTGTCACTCAGTTGTCACAAAATTTGCCAAGTCTCTACTAAGGCCTGGATCTTGGCTGTTTGTGCATGTGGGTGCCCAGAGCTGTGCTGTTCAGCATCCACTGGGCAGCAGGTAGCCTGGCTTCTCCTCTAAATGCTCAGCATTCCATCGCACAAGCTCCCACAGAGCACAACACGCAGCTCTCCTTGCTCCTTCCCGACCTTCCCCATTGAGTGCAACTCAGTAGCAGGACAGAGAGCGAAGCCATAAAATCACCTCTATTAAAGACATTCTGGTTACTTGTTGAGATTACTTTTAGAATGGGAGAGAGGTTAAAAAAAAAGGAAAAAAATCAGGGATTGGGTAGACACTTGATTTTAATGAGCATTTCTGTAGAAGAGTATTTTTGACACAGAACGTCTTGTTCTCCTGTTGCACTTCAATGTCTTAGAGTAACAGAAGCATAGGAACCTGTGGATATTCAGGTGTTGTCCCCTTACTCCTGAAAAGTCTAGGTAGAAACATAGATGTTTGCTGTTGTTTTGAGGGTGAGTTATTAATACTCAGCTGTCAGTAGTCATAGTAACACAGCTTTCTCATGGCTATTGAATGCTTGGTGCTGAAGGTCTCTTTAATTCTGGCAAACCGTTTTTCTCCTTGTTTATTTTTCTTGTCAGAATTTGTTCTCCTGAGACTCTAAAACTGATCTGACAAGTTAGCCTATAATTTAACATGTCATAAATTGGAGGTGCTTCCACAATTTTGGTGCAGAATCTGTGTTGGTGCCTAATAGTTGTATTTGTTCTGCCAAATTGTTTTAATGCCCTAAATTTAGGACACGCTTCTTAGCTGGTGTTGCTGGCCAAAGCTTCTGTTGGGCTCTTAAGGCATGTCTAAACAGATGGGTGCAGACAGCTGTAAGCTTCCCTGTCCACTCTGTGAGCCAGCCAAAATCAAGCCAGCTCTGCTCTGGAAGTTGTAGAGCTGAATTTGTGAGATGCTGTGCCCAAGCGTTTGTCTATTGCCTCTTTGGCAGAGTTTCTGGGTCTGAGCTGGCTCTTGTCTGTCCATTCTGGAAAGCAAACAGGAATGTTCATGCCTGGCTCCATTCTTCGAGTGTGTGTGTGCCTGAAGGAGTGAAACCCTGGCTCACGCAGGGTGCGTGACTGACTTGGCTCTGTCAGTGTGAGCAGAGGCTCAAGGGCTGCCCTTTTGTGTGATTCACAGAAAAACTGAAATAATGACTGACTTAGCTCACAAGTGTGAGCAGAGGCTCAAGGGCTGCCCTTTCGTGTGATTCACAGCAAAACCAAAATAGTGAGTAGTGTTGGCTTTTGCTCCCAGCCCCTTGCCGTGGTGGTCACCTGAGGAACACAGTATCCTCCCACGGAGGGGTGGTGTGGCAGCCCCCAGCTTGTCTTTGAGTACCTCGTTGGGTGGATTTGTTTGCTTTAAAATGCACCATCACTTCATAAACCTTTCCAGTGCCTGCCCTGAAAGCACAAGTTCAGGAAGACAAGCTGGCTGCCATATTTGAAACAAACTCCTCTGAACGCCAAACACATTGTAAGGAGCTCGTGCTGTCATGCATGAGGCTTCTCTATTTGCAGTCTTTTCCTATTTTCCACATCTTTGTGTGCTTGCCATCTGCTGATGTACCTTCCCTAATTTGGATTATAAGGTCCCTAGGATATCAATCTACCTTTTAATATCTTTCCTCTGAAATGTGGTTGGTAGTTATAATAATGAGAGCTAATTAGAACAAATAGAACATTGAAAAAGCTTTCTTCTCAGTGATATCTGCTATTTCTGCTTTGCTTAGGTGGGCAGGTAGTAAGTTTAGACTGAGATACTTTCTTCTTCAAGTATAACTTGTGGTAAATGGTACTTTTGGGAACTTTCGCAGAGGGCATGTCAACAGATCCACATGACGATAATACTCATCTGAAGCATTTAGTGCTGCACAGCACAAAATGCTGCTGAGAGAAAGAAAGCATACATTGCTGATACACAGAATTTGGTGGTGCTGCTGCCGTTTTTTGCTTTTACTGTTCCAGATGTTCAAAATGAAGCTTTTGGCTGTCAGCTCTGGGGAAATATTCAAAGCAGAAAAGAGCAGCTAGCACTGTAACTCCCACCAAACGTGAGCGTGTGTAGAGAATGTAGATAGCATTGAGTAGGTGTAATGAAATTACAGTAGGGTAATGAAAAAAGTCCAAACTATATCCTGGGCTCCTGATTTTTGAATTTTTGGAGTGTGATGTAAAAGCCAGAATGGCACAAATAAACTTCTGCTTAAAGGACAGAGATCAGTCTGTAACTGCTTTTCTCCATGTGTGTTCAGGAGGAATTGCATATACTGTGTATTTAGGAAAACCGTGGACAGTCTAATTAGGAGAGTGCAAAATTGGGGGATTCTGTATTATGCTTAATTTTGGCTATTAAGAAGCAGTACACTAAATTATGTTCTTGCAATTTAGTATCATGTTCATGAGTACGGAATTGATGCAAATCTATATTTTTTTTTGGGAATCAGTGTTGGAAATTGAAACCAGGCAATAGAAATATTTACTTTCCTCTGAATAACATTGGTTTCTATTTGCCTCCACGTGAGCTAGAGAACTTGTTCTTTCTTTGCATTGTTTATATCTTAATAAAAAGGAAGCAAGAGCAGTCATCTGGTTTGATTTACACAGAGAGAGAGAGCCTCCAGATGAGCACCATATCTAGTGAAGCGTGTCCCATGTCGCATGACCATCCATCTCCTTTTGTCAGTGTGCTGGGTTTCTGTTTCCTTGGGATGTTAGATTTACATCAGCAGGTGATACAGGCACTGTTCATTTTGACTGTGGTTTTCTCCCTCCTGTATGATGAAGTTGATATCAGCTTTTCATGGGCACTGCAGCAGCATATCAGCACAAGAGGCAAACCACTCAGGTCTGCTTTGAGTCTCAGTAGGTCGATTAAAGATAGAGAACAGCAGTGGCAGAGAAACTGAATTGATATCATAGCCTAAAAAGAAAGGAATCTTGTTATGTTAATTGACACAGCTTTATAAACCTTGCGGTGTTTTATGAGAATATTGTTTGGTCATCTTTTTACCATGGAGATCCTTAACCTGTCTGAAGCTGTCTGTATTCCCCAGTCCTTGATCCCAGCACATCTGCTGAAGCCTTTTGCATATGTCCTCTACTAGTCCCCTTCAACAATTGTCTGTGGGCTTTTTGTTTTCCTTCAGCCAGTTTGTTGCAATTTTTCAGACTGACAGGCTTTATGCATGTTCAGAAAGATTTGCTTTCAAATATGAAGTAGCAAAGTCTGTACTTACTGAACTCGAACATGAAGAAATGGTTCACTTACCCATACAAAATTGCAAGCTAGCATTTGCTTCCAAAGCAATGTCCTTTTGTGGCTTTTTCTCATGTGCTCATTAAGTGCTGTGAAGTGCTTAGGACTAGAAAAAGGGATTTAAGATGCTGTAAGAAAAGACAGTGTTCTTGTTCTGTTGTTATTCATTTTTACTTGTTAGTGTGTAGAGATCTCTTTCAGCCCCACTGGAATTGCTACCATCCAAATATGTCATAATAGACAACCCTTGTCCCAGGGATTTGCCAGGCTAAAGAAATCATGGGCAATGGTCCAGAGAAAGGGACAGCAGAGAAATGGAATTACTTGGCTGAGGGCACCCAGGATTTACTGTGATCTGGAGAAGAGGGAAATGTGTGCCTCTGCCTGTGCCAGAGCTCTGTATAATACTGTAAGCCTGTCCCATTATTTTCATGCAGAGCTGAGCCCCCTTGCCCTCATTAAGCAGCCACTTGTGGGGGATGTTAGTTGCAGAAATTAATACATATTTTTTTCTTAATTTAATTATTTTAATGTTAAATTTCCTCCCAAGATGGATATTTTAAAAGCTAATTGTTAAGTTCTGGGCTGCCCTGATTCACCTTGAGGAACTGAGCTCTTTGCAAAAGATTTTTGGATTGGTAGATTTTTGTGACTGAATCAAATTAGGGCACATATTCCAGTGTCCCAGGACTAGACTCTGTTTATAAAGCCACATACTTTGTCAGACAGAACTGGACCAGTGGGCAGAAAATGCCTTTTAACACTGGGGAGCATGATTCTCCTCCATATGCCAGGCTGCAGAAGGTTGCTATCTTTACTGCAACTTGCCAACACACGAAATTTTGTTGCTGAATGAGTAATGAGGAAGAAAACCAAACAATTTTCCACTTATTCCTTGTTATTGCAGGAGCACTTTTTCCTCTGAAATCTCTTTACAGAGAGTGTATGAATTACAAGGGTAAACTGTGGATGGTTATACAAAAGATATGTATTTGAGAGGTGTGTGTGCATATGAGTGTGCATTTGAATACAAGTTAGAAATGGCAATAGAAGGAAATTTCCTGTCCCTTCTCTAAGGTTATTGAAAATCCAAGCAGGACAAGATATTTCCACACTCACTTTCATGAAATTCAAAATTCATGTGTTAAGGTATATCCCTAAAAAGATAGGGACTAAAACCACCAGGCTTTTGTTAGTGGGGAGCTGGTGATTATTTTGTATAGAAATAAAATATTTGAGCACCATGAAAGCCTGGAATTCAGAAGCACAAAGTCATCAAATTCTTATTGCTATTGAAGGAAGGTTGATACACAAATAATTTTAAGTGCCAGTCTGCTAAGGATGCCAAGTTTCCTGTTCATATTATTCTTCAATCTACAAATAGAGTGTGAAAGGCAACACGGCCGCTGGAGACACCGTTGCCTATTACTTTGCAGACATGTGATCATTGAACAAACACAGATATCCCCCCAAAACACAGGCTCTCTGTGTGCTCAGACAGTGGAGTAGAGGAAGATGGGTGAATTACAGGGCTCTCTGGGAGCCACAGATAACAGGAATGCTGATGCTACATCAGCACTTCTGAGTGCCCAGCAGCTCTGCTCTTACTCAGAGTGATGCTGCTCTGTATCATGCACTGAGCCCATCGGAAGTCATGACCTCGAGAAAAACAAAGCAGAACAAGATTTTTTTTGGTTGCACCTATGTACATGGTTGTTTTTGAGCACAAATGTGATGGCAAACAGTGGTATGCCCCATTCTCCTTAAAGTTACAATGAAATGAAACACAGATGTGAGGAGGTGATTGCACTCATATGTCTTGTCTGTAATAGTTATGATTGTAATGACGAGCAAATAGAACTTGCTTAAGTGCCCTTATTCCCACGGGAACATGAGAATTGCCACGTTAAATGTGCTTAGTGTAATACTAACCTGATCAGTACCAGTTTTTCAAAGTGAAATAATATCAAAGCTAACTGTACTTAGGTAACTGATTTTTGATTGCCTTAGAAATAAAGAAAAACAGAATTAAGTTTTCAGTTTAGCTCCAAACCCAGATCAAATTCAGAGAAAAGATGGTGGGTTTTTATCACTTTCAAACAAAGGGGCATTTTGAATATATGAGATAAAAATGTTATAACCTTTTTAAAATGCAATTATTTTGCAACTCTATATTTCACCCAGGTAAACTTGAATTTGTTTATATCTTTTTGCTTCAGCTACTCAGGTCAGATCAGGTAAGCTATATGCTGTATGGCTAAGTTATTTGGATGAAAAATTTCACTAAACCTTGAAGAAAACAAATTAAATTCCAGGACTATCATGCCTAACCTTCTGCTTCTAGCTACTACTTCCTTTTGAGCCGAGATAATAGTTTGTTCAGCTTTTCTCTCACTTGTCTTTAGGCCAAAAATGTCTATATTTTGTCTAAATAAACGTGGAGATAGTAATTTTATTGTGCAGGTTGAATGCATTATATAACTCCCCTAGACTTGCTAACATAATGATGTCTTGTGGCAATACTTTTCCAAGATTAGTGTTGTAGCATGTAAAAAATTATGTCCTTCCTATAGATTTTCTTGTTTCCGTGAGCAGTGCTTTAGAGATTTAAAAAATATTATTGGATTTGCCTATAAAGATGAGTTTTATTCCTATGGCACCAAGTATGAGAATATATCCATTGTTTACACACAGACAGAGCTAGAAATGACAACTGTGAAGTGTTGAAAAAAGCAAAGTATTTGTACTTTCCCTGAAAAATGAGGGCGTATTAATAAGTTCTGACTTAGTCTCATAGTAATATATATTCATATAAGTATTCTCTGAGCCTTGCACAGGAGCTGTTGTGTCAATCATTGCAACAATTTCCCTTGCCCTGATCAATTAATTTATACCATATTTTGGTGAAACTGCAGGACCATTCTACACAGGGCAGTAGTTACATCAGGTCCTGTTAGGAGCATTTTATTTTTGAAGGCAAAATTGCATTCCCTTGCATTTGTGTACAATCTATAAACCTGGAACCAGGAAAACTTTGACTTTCCTGCTTGCTGGTCCTGTCAAAGCCAGCTCAGATGTTGTCCCATCTGTGTCAGGTGAGCCTCTCCATGTCTTTTGTCCTGGAGCATTAAGCCGTGGTGAACACTGTTTGAAGCCAAAATGGAGTGAACGCAGCTCCAGACTTTCTCAACCAGTCCAGAGGCAGGGCATAGCTAAAAGAGCACACAACTTGAGCGCAGCAGGGCCAGTCTGACTGGCTGCTGAGATAAACTTAGCATCAGGAATTAAGCTTGACAGAAGATTAATAATTTGCCTTGGAAACAGCAGAGAGGGTAAAAATGACAGCAGAGATTTTGCTTGGTAATTTTGGCTTCTGGGAGTAGACATCTGAGAAAAACTTCATATGTTGGGCCTTATGCATCAAGAAGTGCAATATTAGCTGTCTGATCCAGCCCCTGAGGTTGGTATTGTGGATATCGTGTGGGGATGGCTCGTTTCCTCGGGATCTGCAGGAGCTGATTGATGGAGCTGTCACAGCCCCTTATGTGTCAGAGCCCGGGGAGGCCTGTGAGGGAAAATTTTAATGGTGCTTGTCATCAAAGAAAAATTTTGTGCTTCTCACTTCAGTGGTCCTGCTGAAACCATCAACATAGGATCATGGCAGGCTTCCTCTTGTCAGCCTGATCTTTATTGGGGTTTCTCATGGATCCTTTTCACTTGGATGTGTCTCTTCTGCACCATTAAGGGCGGTGATAGGACTCCAGCTGCTCAGAAGGATGAAGTCTAACAGCTCTAGAATATTCTAGCTAGATACAAAAATCATGAACATGGAAGATTTAAATAAATGTCATCTCACTTTCGGGATGAGAAGAATAAGGAATGAAGTATTTACGTAGAGGTTTTGCTGGTTGTTTTCGTTTTGTTTTAACTTTTTTTGTTCAGGTACATTTTCATAATTCGTAATTTGTCTGCATCCACGGAGAAGCTCAGTGCTGATTCATGTTCCTAGGCTGGATGGTGGAGGGTGTGTGCTGGCAGAAAGGCTGGTGGGACATGGGTTTGTGCTAAAGAAGAGCAGTGCTTTCCCCGAGGAGAGACGGCAGAGCAGGACAGGCAGAGTCCAGCTGCCGAAGGAGTTTACAGGAGCTGCAGCAGCTGCAATGCTTGCACAGGGAGAGGAAGTGGTGGTGAGGACTGCAAAGGCAACGTGTCATGGGCTCTGATTCCTTCTTGTGACCTTGGAAATCGAAGGAATAAGGTGAGATTATAAGTAAGTGTGTTAGAAATGCTGTGTGAGGCATAACAGGAAAGATAGGAACTTTTTTATCCCAAATCCCTTCTAAAAAAACCCCAAAACTGAGTGTGATTTCCATCCACATGGGAAGTGTGGATAAGCAAACCCTTTTTTTTCCTAATAATTTTGTGATGCTATCTGTAAATGCTTGAAATCAAAGGAAGTGTTCTGTTCCCAGCTGCCGTGAACCAGGGCACCGCAGAGGGGCTGTGGGGGATTTCATGGACAGTGGGAGCATCAGCCCCTCTGACCCCAGGATCAGGGCCAGGTGCCCCTGGCATAGATCACACTCCTGGGATCTGCTGCCCTCTGTTCTGGAATGTCTGGGGAAGCCCTAACACGTCTGCCCAGCACTTTTGGTGGCAGCCTGAAGCATTTTAAATTTAAATATTGCTCCATTTTAAATCTGGTGTAATAAATGCAGTGAACACAAACACCTCATGGAGCATGAGCCCAAAAATAGGAAAAGGGCAACAGGTTGTCTTAGAGAGCATTTCAGAAACAGGGCAGTCTTTTGTTTTTCAGTGAAGCAAGACTGTAGGGAAATATCTAGATGAAAGGAAAAGGACAGTTTCATGTTGTGTGGACACAGGTGGAGGAAGCCACGTCCAGGCCCACATTTCTTATTCTGAGAGATGTCACTGACAGGTTGTGGTTCTGTGTTCAACCTCCCTGCACTACAGGAAGAAGCAGTTACAGGTCCTACTGAAAACAAGCAAAGTAGCAGCAGCAAGAAAGGTCAGCTGTAGGTAATTAACCAATTGTACCTCTTTGCTCACCATAATAAGGAGGTATTAATAGCTGCTGTAAAAAAAACGTGCTTTTGTAAAAGCAAAAGCAATTGTTGTGATTACTTCACTTAATCTTTGCTTCTTCTTGGCAGTGGCGCTTATGAAACGTTTCAGTGCTCTATCAGCTTGTGAGGAGCTGTCATTAAGTTAACATTGTTCATATTGCCAAAGGTTCTGTGAATATAATATAGTTCTGTAATATGTAAGCATGTGGCAAAATAGTGGTAAATAGACTTCAAGTTAAAAGATTTTTTTTTTCTAGTATAGGTTTATGCTGCTATTTAAACAGTTGCTTCCATATTTATTGCCTTTCCCTTCAGAGTGAGTTCCTCGAGATGCTGCATTGTGATAGGATGGTTCCTTCAACTTTTAAAAAAAGTTTCCACATTAAAACTTTGCACGAGTATATCAGGGGATCTGTCTTGCTATCAGCTTTTCAAAACAACTCCATTTTGAAGTCAGTAGGGATATCTGTTGAACAAGGTGTGGCATAATAGGGCCTAGGGCTACTAAGCTGCTTACTTGATAAATGTTACAGGAAATGTGTTCTGATTATTGCACTCTTGCCCTTTTTGCTAAGTGCCTTACTACCAGCTTCTTCTAGTTAATGGTTTCCCCGTGAACGTGGGTTTTCTGCCAGACTGGCATCAGCTGAGAAGAGGGAGGAGAATTTAGTCTGACAGCTGCCCCTCTTGTAGAGCAGCTGGTACATCTTCAGCAATTCTGGAGCACCAAAGAGAAGGGACATGAGTCCGTAAAGAGGGTAACTCATCACATTTGGCATTTTAGGACAGGTACTCAAGGGGGTGTATTACTGCTGCTTGGCTGACTTTGAAACAAATCTTTATTATGTCTAAGGCTTCTCATCATTTTAGATACTTCCAGTCTGGACACGGTTTGTGATGTTTTGTGCATTAAGGTTTATAGTAAATCAACAAGGATTCTTCTGGTCCTGGAGACCTCAGGGAAGAATTGGAAGATTGAAGTTGTTTCTAGAACATAGTTAATTTTAGCCTCAGTAGAATTGCCTATGGTAGCATCTACATATTGGTTGAGTTGGCAAGCAGCTTTAGCAAACACATTACTGATTTTTAAATTGCAGCTTGAGCAGTACAAAGATGAAGATAACCCTTAATATTTCAGTCAGCTTCAGGAACAGAGTGTACCTTTAATAAATATCTAATTCCTGCTTATTCTGAGAACTTCTTAGCAAAAAGGGCACTTATTTCCCAATGAGGGTCATATATAGAAGAGATTTCACTGAAGGTATTGGGTAAATTCCAGACCAATAAGTCCCTGAGGTGAAGATAGTTGGAACCCAGGAATGTATTCAAGGAAAGCAATTTAGTGCAAATTTCCTGGTTTTACTCTTTCCAAAGCATCTGCTTATAACCAACTGCTGTTGGGGAAAGGCAAATTCAGTTCAACCATTCTTAGAGTTTTAAGACATCTACTCCTTCTACTACAATCATTAATCTTTGCCCTCTTTCCTTTGCATATCACAATGGAATAGTGGGATATCTAAGGCAAAGCTGCTTTTGCCTCACTATTTTGTGCAGGAGGAGTTATTTTTCAAGTGTAATGAATTAGAGAAAGGGAACTAAGTCCTATCTCCATAGAGGAAACTGGTACACAAGACCTCACTCATGCACAGCTACATCAGAAGTGGGATGTAAAAAAAGACTCTGTAAATAGAAACGGAAAGAGAAGAATCCAGCTTTAAAGTATATGCAGTTCTTCTATTCTAATGCAACACTGTAGGAAACAATCCCCAAAACAAATGCATATGTTCACCTTTCTGGGACTTGTGTGTATCAGTGGTTCTTGGGCCTCAAACCATGTGTGTGGCAAGTCTCACTTTGAGCTAGTCAGAAAAACGGATTTTTAAAAATTTATTATTTTTTTAAATTTAATACAACAGCATAATTTTTGAGAGTGTCTTTGTTATAAAGTGCCTTCAGGTCCAAGAGAGATTTCTGATCACGTATGTGAACAGAACAGCTTAAAAGGACTTTGTCTCTCCAGTCACTACTTGAGATGCAGATAGTCAAGGTTCAAGTCAGTGCTCTTATTGATGTGAAGTACGGGTGCTGCCTACATCTTTCACCTAGGAGGGAGGACTCACACTCTGCTGTAAAACCCAATACTTTTTTTCACAAGAAAATGCATTTTTGAATTTCACACTGAATCAAGACACACACCCTGCAACAGGCTGAGTTGTTGACTTCTCTGTGTGCTTCTGCTCTTCCCGTTTTTAGTGAAATGTCTTGCTTTCTGAGCATCTGCAACCACAGCTGTAGCCATGACATTTGTTAGAGATTAGTAAAGCTGGAAAGGAACAGATATCAGCTTATGCTGTGTGAAAACTAGGTTGAGAGGTTTCATAACTCCTCCCTGACACCTGAATGATTCCTCTGATTTTTTCCACATGGTTATCAACATAGCAAGACAGCATCTTTGATGTGTGTGTTCGTTCCTGTGTTCACCAGTGCTCATGTCTCTGTTTCCTCACTTATCTGTTAAGTTCACATTCAGTTGTTTCAGCTACTTTCCATGAGAATATCTTCTCAGTCACTTTTTCAGTGCCAATAACAATGGGATTTTCACCTTTCATTGGGTTTTCACATGCTACTGCATTCAAGTAATAAAGAGGATCTGTTCTCTTTGCCCTTGACACTTGTTTTATAAGGGGATACACAAGAAGTAACCAGAGCCAGCTGTTCTTCAGATGAAAATACAGAGTTTTATTGCCATGAGAAGAGTTATGCCCACTTTTACAATCTCATGCCATGCCATAAATGTTTTTTCCCTCTGAACTAATATATTTGAAAGCATTTTCCCGCATTCTAATCCTTGCTGTAGAAAGATAATGTTTCCAAGTGTTGCTCTCTAAGTAGCTAATCATTAGCTCAGCTTCCCACACTTCAGCTTTTAACCTCTCCTTTCTGACTGATGAAGATAGTTTAAGTCTGGAAGATAAGGTTTTTCTACTATAATATATGTAGGGAAAGCAGCTTTTTAAAAATCCAGGCAGACTGGGACCTGCAAATACTTCAATTCATGAAAGTATCAGATGAGGAAGGATAATTGCCTGATCGCAAACTTGTGTAACTTATTAAATGCACCAAAAATATGAAAGCAGTTTCTTGATTTGACATTAAGTTGAGATTAGTTTAAAAAAAAAAGCAGCTGCTTTGCCAATAAAAACAAAGAATTCAACACTTTTCCTTATCCTCTTGCCAAGCTGCTGCTTAGTCTTATCTTTTAATTAAACATGAACTTTAAAATACATGTGTCTAGCATGCCAGTTTATTAAATGAAATATCAATAGGCAAACAGTTTTCTTGTCAATTAGCATTCAGTATAGAGCTGTCTGGTTGTTATTTTTTCCTCCTTACACAATGGACTTATTAAGGTCCCAGTTTTGTTGAAAATCAGTTTAAAGTCACCAATTAAGAAAGAAACAAAAATTACTGTCTCATGTTTAAAATGTTTTTAGTTTCCACTAGAATTATTTTCTAGTACAAAACCACACTCAGCTGCTTTAATTTTGTGTTAAACAGAGACATTACTCCCAAGAAATGAAAACTAGAATAACAATCTCTACTTCTTATCAGTCCTTTATAAGGAACTCATAATATCTTCATTCAAAAGGGAAAACTTGGTTTGATACATTTTCTCTAATTCCCAAATAATTTTTCTATTTTTTCAATTTTTTTTTAAAGTTATTTTTAAAACTTTTTGAGGAGCTGAGTCTCTCTGGGGAATTGGAGATAAAACCCTAACCACGGTGAAGCCAGTGGGAGTTTTACCATTTACTGAAGGACAGTTTTCATAGAATTCCTCAGACGAGACTGAATGAAATCACAAATCACCCACCTAATTGCTATGCAAGCCCACAGTTTTTCCATAGGTGTAGTTATTAATTCGAGAAATGGAAGTAAAACGTCATGACTTAGATAACCAAGCCCACAGCACTAGAACACTATTCAAAGTACTAAATGTCAAAGAATGCAGTTTCTGGCTACAGTGACTAAAATCCACATCATTTTTGGCATTTAGGCATCATTTAAGTCTCAGACTTAATTGTGTCCTAAAATAAGAAATGGTGATGGAATCAATGATATTATTGAAGTTAAATGTATACTTTTCTCGGTTAAGCCTCAAGTGCTTCTAAATAATAGAGAAATTACAAAGCAATCAAGATTAGTTGAAATTACTGAATGGTGAAAGAAAGAGTTGAGTATATTAAAAAAATTGGTGTTCAAACACATGTATGCCCAATGGAAATAAAGCATATATTCAGAACTGCAGTGATCTAAAATACTTTCACCACCTTGAAATTATTAACAATCAAGGCCACCCTTTTCCTCAAATGCAGATGTTGACTGCACTTTCATTTCTGTTCAGTACAGCATTATGTTGCAGTTTTGTGCACATTAATAATGCAGCACGGGTGTAATGTTATAGTGACTTATAACCTAGAATAAACATAGTATATTGATCTAATGCACAATGATGTCGTAAGCAGTGAGGCTAAAATAAACATCTAAGAAAGAATTCATGATGGACGAAGTCAAGACTGTTTTCAGTAACTCTATGCAAACATTAGGAAGGTGGTTAATTGGTAAAATGAATTGGAATTAATTATGCATGAATCCTGTGGCAAGTACAGCAGCACTCAACTCATTAAGAAATCATAGCTTGGAATGCAGGGTGCCATCCTGACTGCATCATATCCTCAGTGTGCTTACGGCTACTCTTTAGAGGATTGCAAGGTAGCTTTGTAGGGTTCACTGTCATTAGTGGAAATATCTGGGATTTCTGAAGCATTTGGGAACTCAAGAACTTGTGAATTTCCTGACAGATAAGTGAAGACAATATGTTATCTTTAAAAACAGAAAAGGGATAGCACTCAAAAAATGAGGTCCCTGGAAAATTTAGAAAGAAATAACTAATCAATTTACATTGTAAAAAATCAGGAGATAATAAAATCATAAAAAGTGCCATCACAAGTTTTTCAAAAAAGGATTCTGTCAAAATGATTTAATTTCCTTCCTGGACAAGGTAACCAGCATAACATCTAGAAGAACAGAAAACAACAAGAAACCTGTATTTTAGTATTGCTTTTTTGATACTCTGCAATGCGACATCCTCATAAGCATGGTAAAGAATTATGGTCTAGCTTTAATCACTGTAAAAAGGATGCGCAAGATGGATCAATATTTCCCCACTTTAATTAGGGAGGAGTACGGGGCTTTACTTGGGACATGTCTTTCTAGGGAAGGAGCACAAATAGCATAACAGACCATCAAAAATTATACAAAACTTATAAAGAAAAATCTAGAAATTTAACTATATAAGGGAATTTTCCACTAAGGCGTTAAAGAGTGGTCTGCATTGTTAATTAATGACAGAAAACAAACAAACAAACAATTAGTTTACATCAAATCAGATTTACTTTGAATATGAAGAAAGTATTCTAAAATGTTATGGAGGATGAAGTATTGGGATGAGATATGTGGTTTGTTCAGAGATTCATGGAGTCACAGAACAATTCAGGTGGGAAGGGTTCTCAAGAGGCTGTTTGTTCCAACTCCCCAGTTAAATCGAATCCAACAAGAACAGGCTCTGCAAGATGATGTCCAGTGAAGTTCTGATTATTAATTTTTGGTTCCAGAGGCTTATACTGAGTTAAATACAAGGTGTAGAGAGATTGAGTCCCTTTATTTTTCATTACTTACAAAGCCTGGCTGATAATATATGAAGGGTTAAGGAAAGGAAGAATATTTTAGACATAGAAAAGAAGAATATTTTAGAAATATTCATTTTTTTTCAAGCAGGATTTCTCAGACTTGAACCCTGTGATAAAGCTTTGGAGATATAGAAGAAAATTAAAATTAGCAGGACAGTGTTTAAAAACGACACAGTTTAAAGAAGGCTTAATAGAAGTAGCTGAATCTTCTGCCATTGTGGGTTTACAAGACATTTGAGATAAAAATTTAAGCTATCAAGTATTTAAAAGAGGAAAGAAGAAAACTAAAAGGTGATATATGTGCTCTGTAGATGCTTGCAGAAAAAAAAATTAAAACCAATAGCAAAAATATGAGTAATTTAAAATGAGAAAGAAAAGTGATAAGGAGAAAGAAATTGAAAATTCCAAATGGTGAAAGAAGTCCTAATCAGCTGCATGTGTTCATTTTCGATAAAGATGACTAATGAGGGCATAGAAATTAAATCAGAGGATTTGTGCCAGAACCAAAAGTAACTAGCAATAAGAATTAAATGAGAAAGAGCAAAGGTAAACAAAGTGATGTTTGATGAGAATGTTGCAAAACAAATAATAAATATCCAGATTCATACAATATGCATAGAGAATATGAAAATAATGAGGAGAAGAGGTCTGAAATTTCAGAAATTTTATTTTTCAAATTCATGGGAGCCAAAAGAGTTGCTTATCACTTTTGGAAAAGTAGATTTGATAGCTGTATAAAAGGGGAAGTGGAAAATTATTGCATAACTGCTGTAATGGTTAATTATTAGAGAAAATATTCAAACAGAAAAAAGGAGAGAGTTGGAAATTTTTTGTACCATTTTCTTCCCTTATCTGAATCAAAATCCAGCTTTTTGCTAAACAAAGGTTGGTTTATGAGGGTTCTCGTCTGGTGCTCACACTGTCTGAACCTGGGCCGTGATCTTGCACATCATCAGCAAAGCACCCACTGCTTTTGCAAATGGCTGATTGTTTTAGTCATTAACATTCCAGTCTGTTGTATATGGTTATCTGAAGTAATCATGGTACTTTTCTGTGACACTGAAGGCAAGATGTAAAGCATGCATTGCCTCTGAATTTTGGTTGACCAGATATCATGACGGGCCTTTAACAACCTAAAAGTACTTTGCCTTCAGACTGGAGAATGAGGGTTTGGTGAAACGTTGAGGAAAGAAGGAAAAAGTCTTGTAGACACAATTAGGATATTACACAGTGTTTACAATATAATTTTCAATATGGCATTTTCTACTCAGGCTGTCCTGATTAATTTTTTTGTAATGAAATGTACTCAGTCCCATTTTCAAGATAACATTTTGGAATGCATCAATTACCATGATTATCTGAAATGAATTTGTAGTTCAAGGAAATGTATTATCTCTCTTTTCCAGGGCTGGATTACCTTTCCTGGGAAAAGAACAAATGGCTGCAAATATAATGTCTGTTAATCATGATAATACATAAATTTAACAGCTTGCCAGAATTGCATTTATTATTTTGCTCTGCAGCCATAGCAGATATTTCCTTCAGCTTTCCTTCACGGATGCATATTTCTTCAGTCAGCTTCGAAATAAGAAATACAACCTATTTCTGTAAACAGTGACATGTCTGCAGTCTTGACAAAAGATTCATAATTTGTAGTATGAGAAATGAGGAAATAGAAAATCTTTAACTACGTTTTACACAATCCTACCATTACATCCCTGGAAGCATTTGAATCCTCTGCTCAGCAGGACAGGCACACCACATCAATTTTTTAAGGTCACTGACCCTATGGCCACCTTCCTATTGAACTTCATCAATTATTCTTGGAGAAGATGACCTAAAATATACAGTGTTTTAAATCCTTCTTGCAATCCTTCTCTTTCAAAACATACTTGCAGGAGAATGTGGTTATAGCAAATGTTCATTCTTTAACTGTAATGCTCAGCCTGCATCAAATCTAATTTTGGTTGCGCCCTTTGCCTGATGTCTTTTTTTTTTTTTT